>CM017564.1:19528114-20030614 GCA_007844125.1 Sinonovacula constricta
TCACATAGATCGAGTCCCAGTTGGGGCGAAAACTTTTTCAGTGATGAGGTCTTCCATAACGTCACCATAATGACCCATTGTATTTTCTAAAAAAACAAAAAAAAACAAAAACAAAAAAACATAAATAAGATAAATAATCACCTTGCTCTCTTGGGTTGTGGGGGTGCATTTTCCACATCGGAACCCTCCTCTGCCACCTCCTCCTCTTCTTCCTCCTCCACCTCCTCCCGTCTGGATATGGCTGGGGTATGTAGGACACGTTCAACGTCAAGGGTGGTGTCCCTTAGACTTTGCAGAGTACTCATTTTGTTCCTTAGAAGATCTATCATTCTGTCTACCTCCCTAAAGGTCACCACCCCCGCCACATCATTTTCTTGTTGTGGGTTTTCGTTTCTATAGGCCTCGCGAAGATCACCCAACACTTCATTTACAACTTCAGCATGATGTGTTAACAAAATGCCGAGCATTCTAACTAGACGAGAAACAATTCTGACTAGTTCTTCCTCCATAGTTGACTTCAAAGAAAAGCGCAGTATAAAGGAGTACGTGGTTGTATAACTCAGATGATCCACAATGAACTTGGTACTCGAGTAGTTTGACTTTTATAGGGGAAGAAAAGAGAAACTACTTAAACAAGGTTGTTCATTACATATGCAGGTCGATGCTGCTCTAATTTATTATTGTCATTCAATTAATTGTAATTGGTAACTTATATAACTTATGACTGATTATCCACTTAATAAGAATGTTTCTTTATACCACATTAGTCCACGTAGGCGGTGGATTACATAAGTCACCTATCCAAATGGAAAGAATTTAATGACCCCACTGTTGCTGAAGTATTCAGCAGATGAACGAGTGAAAATATCACTACATGAAAAATCCGGTCCATGATTCCAATCTGTGGATCTTAATTCTGAACCTGGCTCTTTGAGTACCCGTTGCAGCCCTATTATACAGTAGGTTAATTTAACTATTGTATTATTTGTATCTAAATGAAATAAATGCGACACATTCACGACGAATATGTATAGTGATTTATAACACTTACTTAGATGGTAAATTTTAAATAACACGTTGGCTTGACTGTCTTTTACTTTCAATACTTTCGTGTCAGCAAAACATGAATATGCAAATGTAAACTATGCAAAAAAATGCCATTAGTAACTGACATAAATATAAAGCTAGCTCCACCAGCTTGCAACGCCCAAACCAATTGAGAAATTTATCTTCGCAACGGAAACTTTGTTGTGACAATGCTATCTGTCATAATTATGAAGATGGAATGCAATGCACTTCTTTTCACATGTAACTGTACATATAAGAAATTAACATTTGACTCTTGAGGAAATAAAGATCTCTCAGTTTAGTCTAAAACATATATTCAGATAGTGGGGTTTCATTTAAGTCCATTTAACATAAGTACTCTTTAACTATTTTAATCATAAACAGACTATAATACAAATAGGAAAGATTAATATTCACATTACAAAGGGAAATAAATCCGCTAGGAACTTTTTAAAGTACAATGTACGAGTTATTACTCCAGTGTCGTGTTTCCAAGGGAGACAAATCAAATAGGACTTTTTCAACCCATAATAAATTCCGTCCGTTAAATTCCGTTCGTTGGTGCGCTTTAAATAGCCGATCATCGCTGGATTTATATAAGTATATAAGGAATTCCACATGTACATAGTGTGCTGAACGTATGGTCCCCTCTAGAGGAATTTTGCCCCGCCGGTTCCTCCGGAGGAACTTTGCCCCGCCGGTTCCTCCGGAGGAACTTTGCCCCTGCTGTTTTACCCTACTGACAACGTCCCTACTAAAATCTATAACAAGAGAGATGATTTCAACTGTAGTATTGTTAATTATCCATACCTTGAAGGTGATTCACCTCGTGCTACGTCTTATGGTATTTACATATCACAACTTACAAGGTTTGCACAAGTTACCTGTTTATTTCTTCTAAACTGTTACAGCAAGGCTTTCGTTTTCATAAATTAAGAAAGGCGTTTTCAAAATTCTTTCACCGCAATGGTTTTATTGCTTCTAAATATAAGAGCAGTAGGAAAACACTGATGCAGAAAGCATAAGCCATCCTGCATTTTATGGAAATGTTTTATACAAGTTAAAGAAAATCAAGGGTCTCAATAACTTTTCTGACCACTTTACAAAACTTATCAGAAAATGTATTTCAGACGGTTACAACCCGGGAATCCTTCGTTGTACTACATTGCTTGCAATTGACCCTTTTACAGTCAAGTATTGCTTTTAAATTACACGATGACCGGACAGGTCGTTGAGACTATATGAAAACAGTGACCTAGGGCCATAATTGGACAGTTACTGTTGGAATTCTTGTCTCTTTATCTCTCCAGTCGTGCCCTATATAGGTGACACATCTTGAGCAGTCTCCATACCCTTTACGTGAGATTGCACAGTAGGTATAACACCGGTATTTTTAGTACCTTTCTTATATGTAATATGTCAGTTGCTGACAAATCCTCGGCTTTTTATAAGCTGGGTTTTAAACTTATAAGCTCTTAATTACACTACATTTTATTTTGTTGGTAGGTTGTTTTCCAAAATTCGATGTTTTCTTTCGTATTTTTTTTTGGCATATGATGTCATGGCATTACATGCCATATTAAAATTGATCTTATTGTATCAGCGCTTGGGCTGTCTTATTAGCTCTAATACATCAGCGCTTGTGCTGTTTTATTTGTTCTAATACATCAGCGCTTGGGTTGTTTTATTTCAAACTAACTTTCGTTTTGAAATTCTTACAAAGCCGAGGCTCTTATATACTGTACATATGTTTATAGTTTATTTTATAACTATTTATTATGTATGTATGTAAGTTCATTGTATCTGTTTTGACTCCCGATGCAGGTGTTTACTGTTAGTTGTTTCACTTTGACAGGATATTGTTATTTACACTGTTTGCTGAAAAAAACTTCAGGAAGTGCGAGGTTGGAGCGCTCCACAAACCAGGTTTAAGCACCCCAGTCGGCTCTTTTGCCGATTGACCGTATTGGCAAAAAACAATTTGGTAATAAAAAAAAAATTACCCCTTGATAATGACCTCTATTGGGTATTCTATGCAAAGTTAATAAAAAAAAACTAACCTCAAAGACCTATATGCCTTGACTTCCTGATTCTACATCTTCTTAAAACCATAATACGTCTTCCCTATATACAGTTGAATATTCTTCGCACTGGCTTGTGCGTAAAACAAGTTGGGTATCATTTTACCAATGTCAACAAGGTAAAATTTTAAACAAGTTTTGGTATCCTTTTACCAATGTTCAACACGATAACAGTAAACAAGCAAATTTCTTGTGATATTAATGAACAAAACTAATCTGGCATTCAATGTTTATAGTCTGTAGACCTAGCTCAACCCTGTTTGGGTTTTTTCACCATTGGCTTGTAATCTGCACAAAGCCTTAGCTTCCTTCTTTTCTTGTTCAGCCAGTGTTTGACACATGGGGTGAGGTCATACTCAGTCAGATCTGGCCCAATCATACTTATTGTCAACAAGATCCCAGCGATGAGCGGTACTTGTTTTTCAGTCACTCACACTCGACACTAGTCAGCTGCATGCACAAGGCGATAAATACAAAGGTGGCACAATTCGGAAGAATGTCTTTATGTAGCCAGATAAGTCGCTTGCAAAGATGCTCTGTAGTGAGTTTGCAATAAGCACCTTTGATCATTCATTCCCTGCAGTCTCGGCCATTCTTTCTCCAATTTCTCAGGGTCTAACCAGCGTGGAATGACCTTTTCTTCAACTTCAGTCCCTTGAATAAGGTCAACAGGGGATAAGACCTTAGACGAGGCGAATAGATGTCTTTTTAATAACAGAAAGAATAGTTAAGCATGAAACAGACTTATATATTCTTATTATCAAAATTCAACAACTCACTTCTTGCCCATTTAGATTTTGTAAAATACATCAATGAAACTGTCATTGAGACTAGTTTGCAATATTTTTTATCTATCAATATTTTTTATCTATACACGATGTGAATACGGTTTTGATCTTTGTTTAAAAAAATATTGATCTGCAGTGAGTGGTTGTGGAAATCCGTGGAAATACAATATACAAGCAAGCAAAACAGGGGACAAAATAATGAGAAAAAAACATTAACATCAGATATCCTTGATATTGGATGAGATTTTAAAGAGGAATAAATTGAACCAGTAAGAAATAGTAAAATATAAAAAATCGGGAGAGTTTAGATATTTTTCAATTTAGAAAAAAACTATAATATAAATAACAAATATATGCATTTTATCCAAATGTACTCATTAACAGCGTCAGACGATTTTTGACATTTATTTGTGAATCCTTAATTTTACAAAGATTTAAACTGTAAAAAGAATAACACGATGATTTTTATCTTGATACGTAAATAAACAAACAAATAAACTTATATTTTATTACTAAATTAAAAAAGCTTATCCAACATATGGTGAAGTTGACTTCACCTTGAACAACATTAAACTAGACAAAGGCCTGGCTCTGAAGGATCTTATTGAACAAAAACAAATTTTAAAGTGTTCTCGGGAATGCTATGTCATGTTAAACTAAGGCCTCTTAATCAGGCATTTTAAGGGAAAAAACACAACACACACATTTCTCATGTACATATAAGGAAAGAATGTGTAAAAATTCCAAAAGAAAATCAACAAAAAATACTTAAATTGGTCACAACTTACTCTACTGGATAGTTTATATTAAATTGGTACAATAGTTCATAGACTGAAAACAGTGTCAGATAGTTTAAAAAATTAAACTGGATTTATGTAGGGGCAATAAATTGAATAGAACTCATGGCTACTATTTGACAGTATGCATTTTTTTACGACTCTATTTCTTTTGTCGTATGAACAGTTTCTGTACTTTAATTTTGATCATTTTTCTTTTTAAAAATGGTTACAACTAATTTTGCATACTACCGAAGTAATTGCATAATTAAATGTTGTTTTTTATCAGATTCTTTTAGAGCGTGCAGAGATTGTCGACAATTTCACCCAACATTTTTATTACGTGTGCATATTGTTTTACAATGAACATAAAAAATGCAAGCAATATAACAGAAATACTGATCAATGAAAGAAAACACAAGATATCAAAATATGAATACGATATATGTGTTCCATTAAGATGGATCAAGTCAGTATTTTTTGTTTTAGAAATTAGATTTACGCAATTTTCTGGCTTCAACATAGCATACAAGACGCAATAGTTTGAAATGGATCAATAAAACACCGTAAAAAGATGTCAAAGCAAAATAAATGGACTTTTCCAGATCAACAAGTCAAGGTCTTGGGAAACGTCTTTGATACAGATTTAGACTGTATGAAATCAGTTAACTGTGATAAGAACTAAATAAAATAAAGCAACTCATTCAACAATGGAATAGAAAAAAAAACAAGTGACCACGTTAGGAAAACATATAGAAATAACATCATTTTCCTCCTATATTTACAAATTTAGATCTCAAAGCCACACTATTAATATTGAAAATAGTAAATAATGTGATATTTAGAGATGGGCCAATTGATTGCCTGATTTACAGAAGATTGTATTTATCTTTACATTAGTTGTACTTCTAAAAGTCCCCTTTTCCCTCATGTTTAAGGACAATTTAATGTGTATCTGATTTGACAATGAGTTATGTTATGTTAGCGCAGCATGTTAGCATATATGCCAGTATGCAGAATGCTTAAAATGCTTGAACTGTCTTACACACAATGTTTCCTTTGTTTACTTCATTCCATTCATACATAACACAATACTAAAACATTGTCCAGTTTAGATTGGGAATGCACTCTACCCTCATAGATCTCTGATTGGGAAATGATCAAAAAGGTTTTGACCCTTTGGGGCGGTGCCTTCTGCCACATAAACCGTTAGTCTCGATGAAATTGTACGCGGGTTTGAGGTGTATGTACATTTTAAAATATAAATATGAAACTCAACAAAGAAAAACAGACATAGTCAGTTGAGAAGAAACCAATATTCAGAATAGTTTTTTACAATCGCTTGGCATAAGTAAGAATTGACAGTCTAAACTTAATCTTGCTGGTGGTCTTTTTATCTTTATTGCATAAATTGGTAATGGTTTTTAGTCAACTTATCGAGTGCTGCATGGTTTAATATCTTCTCCATAATCATTTTTGGAATTGTCACCAATTGTTTTTTTCGTAACTATTTCTAGCTCATTTTACACTGCACTTTGCTCATAATTGCTTGTGGGATCTGAAATAGATAAAAACAGATATTATAAAGCCTAATATTGAATGTTTATTATATTTTGGGAGACAACCCCGAACGAGGATATTTAAAAGTCTGTCCAATTTCAATAAATGTGTAGCTATTATCTTATATGAATATGCATATGTAGCATAACGTTTGTGCCAACTGCTTCGTATGGTTTGTGTATGCAAGTTTTTGACGCAAAAATTGATGTGTTTAGTGTGTTAACACTATAGTTTAATGTCTGTCTTGCGTAATGCAGAATTACACAAAATGCGAAAAATCCCCTTCGAACAAGAGCAATGGTCGCCCAGTGTCCCCAGTGAATTGTGATTTTGATGTAACATTTATGGAGCAGAAATGCAATATCCAAGAGAACATTGTAAGAAGGTACATAATTGTCGTTTTTTAACCCATCATATCCTACAAAATAACAAACTTATTTAAAGTCCCGTTAACACATTCTACATTAATAAAGAACAGTAAGTTTGATATACAGAACCTGTAACCTCCCGCCTACAGCAACACCGCTTAGGACTGTTGTTTTTTTTTTTTTAATCATACTTCCGCCCTATTCCCGTTCATTAAATTGTTACTATCGCCACATCTTTTATTGTCTTAATTTACTTCTTGTCGGGCAGCACTTTTCCTCCGTAAATATACTGTCACAACAGCGATTGAAACAAACACAACCACTGCCGGGACTGCTATGATGACAATCAGCTGAGTCTGATCCCGACCTCTCAATAGTGAATTATTAGGTTACAAAGATAAGAAAAAACAACACAGTTAAATCAACTAAACAAAATTGTACAAATGTATTCGCCCGAAGATAACCTATTTAATCACAGACAATAATGAAATAGACCAGGAAAATACCAACATACATGGAACTACTAGTTTTGGGAGAAACCTTAACCAGTCCATAAATCAGAAAGATTAATACAATTTAAATAAACATATATAGACAAAGGAGCGGGACGAAGACGAGCGCGCGAAAATATATCAAGGCTCGATTGATATTGTAACATATATTAATATATGAAAAAGCACAGATTTGTTCATGCCAGTCAAATGTAAAGTTTACAACAACAAAAGAGGCGGTGCTATACACAGTAGAATAAACCCATCAGTAGCCGCTTCGATGGTACATGACACATTGTCATTTCTTTTGTCGTATGAACAGTTTCTATACTTTAATTTTGATCATTTTTCTTTTTAAAAATGGTAACAACTAATTTTGCATACTACCGAAGTAATTGCATAATTAAATGTTTGTTTTTTATCAGATTCTTTAAGAGCGTGCAGAGTCTGTCGACAATTTCACCCAACATTTTTATTACGTGTGCATATTGTTTTACAGTGAACATAAGAAATGCAAGCAATATAACAGAAATACTGATCATTGAAAGAAAATACAAGATATCAAAATATGAATACGATATGTCCTCATTAAGATGGATCAAGTCAGTATTATTTGTTTTAGAAATTAGATTTACGCAATTTTCTGGCTTTAACATAGCATACAAGAGACAATAGTTTGGATTTGATGAATAATACACCGTAAAAAGGATGTCAAAGCAAAATAAATTGACTTTTCCAGACCAACAAGCCAAGGTCTTGGGAAACGTCTTTGATACACATTTGGACACTATGAAATCAGTTAACTGTGATAAGTGACCGACCTTAGGGGCGGTGCCTTCTGCCACGTAAACGGTTAGTCTCGAAATTGTACGCGGGTTTGAGGTCTATGTACATTTTTAAATATAAATATAATATTTATGAAACTCAACAAAGAAAAACAGGCATAGTCAGTTGAGAAGAAACCAATATATACAATAGTTTTTGACAATCGCTTGGCAAATAATCATAAGTATGAATTGACAGTATAAACTTTATCTTGCTGGTGGTCTTTTTTATCTTTATTGCATAAATTGGTAATGGTTTTTAGTCAACTTATCGAGTGCTGCATGGTTTAATATCTTCTCCATAATCATTTTTTGGAATTGTCACCAATTGTCTTTTTCGTAGCTATTTCTAGCTCATTTTACACTGCACTTTCCTCATAATTGCTTGTGGGATCTGAAAAAGATAAAAACAGATATTATAAAGCCTAATAGTGAATGTTTATTATATTTTTGGCAAGGGAGACAACCCATAATTAGAATATTTAAAAGTCTGTCCAATTTCAATAAATGTGTAGCTATTATCTTATATGAATATGCATATGTAGCATAACGTTTGTGCCAACTGCTTCGTATGGCTTGTGTATGCAAGTTTTTGACGCAAATATTGATGTGTTTAGTGTGTTAACACTATAGTTTAATGTCTGTCTTGCGTAATGCAGAATTACACAAAATGCGAAAATTCCCCTTCGAACAAGAACAATGGTCGCCCAGTGTCCCCAGTGAATTGTGATTTTGATGTAACATTTATGGAGCAGTAATGCAATATCCAAGAGAACATTTTAAGAAGGTACATAGTTGTCGTTTTTTAACCCATCACCTCCTGCAAAAGAACAAACTAATTTAAAGTCCCGTTAACACATTCTACATTAATAAAGAACAGCGAGTTTGATATACAGAACCTGTAACCTCCCGCCTACAGCAACACCGCTTAGGACTGTGTTGTTGTTTTTTAAATTATACTTCCGCCCTATTCCCGCTCATTTAACTTTGTATTTGGCGCCGTATGACCTGTTAAGTGTCGGTGTGCCGTAAAACCCAAATAAATAAATCATTTAATTGTTACTATCGCCACATCTTTTATTGTCTTAATTTACTTCTTGTCGGGCAGCACTTTTCCTCCGGAAATATACTGTCACAGCAGCGATTGAAACAACCACTGCCGGGACTGCTAAGATGCCAATCAGCTGAGTCTAATTCCCGACCTCTCAATAGTGAATTATTAGGTTACAAAGATAAGAAAAAACAACACAGTTAAATCAACTAAACAAAATTGTACGAATGTATTCGCCCGAAGATAACCTATTTAATCACAGACAATAATGAAATAGACCAGGAAAATACCAACATACATGGAACTACTAGTTTTGGGAGAAACCTTAACCAGTCAATAAATCAGCAAGATTAATACAATTTAAATAAACATATATAGACAAAAGGAGCGGGACGAAGACGAGCGCGCGAAAATATATCAAGGCTCGATTGATATTGTAACATATTATTAATATATGAAAAAGCACAGATTTGTTCATGCCAGTCAAATGTAAAGTTTACAACAACAAAAGAGGCGATGCTATACACAGTAGAATGAACCCATCAGTAGCCGCTTCGATGGTACATGACACATTGTCATTTCTTTTGTCGTATGAAGTTTCTATACTTTAATTTTGATCATTTTTCTTTTTAAAAATGGTTACAACTAATTTTGCATACTACCGAAGTAATTGCATAATTAAATATTTGTTTTTATCAGATTCTTTAAGAGCGTGCAGAGTCTGTCGACAATTTCACCCAATATTTTTATTACGTGTGCATATTGTTTTACAGTGAACATAAGAAATGCAAGCAATATAACAGAAATACTGATCATTGAAAGAAAATACAAGATATCAAAATATGAATACGATATATGTCCTCATTAAGATAGATCAAGTCAGTATTATTTGTTTTAGAAATTAGATTTACGCAATGTTCTGGCTTTAACATAGCATACAAGAGACAATAGTTTGGATTTGATGAATAAAACACCGTAAAATGGATGTCAAAGCAAAATAAATTGACTTTTCCAGACCAACAAGCCAAGGTCTTGGGAAACGTCTTTGATACAGATTTGGACACTATGAAATCAGTTAACTGTGATAAGTGACCGACCTTAGGGGCGGTGCCTTCTGCCACGTAAACGGTTAGTCTCGAAATTGTACGCGGGTTTGAGGTCTATGTACATTTTTAAATATAAATATAATATTTATGAAACTCAACAAAAATAACAGGCATAGTCAGTTGAGAAGAAACCAATATGTACAATAGTTTTTGACAATCGCTTGGCAAATAATCATAAGTATGAATTGACAGTATAAACTTTATCTTGCTGGTGGTCTTTTTGATCTTTATTGCATAAATTGGTAATGGTTTTTAGTCAACTTATCGAGTGCTGCATGGTTTAATATCTTCTCCATAATCATTTTTGGAATTGTCACCAATTGTCTTTTTCGTAGCTATTTCTAGCTCATTTTACACTGCACTTTGCTCATAATTGCTTGTGGGATCTGAAAAAGATAAAAACAGATATTATAAAGCCTAATAGTGAATGTTTATTATATTTTTGGCAAGGAAGACAACCCCGAATTAGGATAGTTAAGTCTGTCCAATTTCAATAAATGTGTAGCTATTATCTTATATGAATATGTATATGTAGCATAACGTTTGTGCCAACTGCTTCGTATGGCTTGTGTATGCAAGTTTTTGACGCAAATATTGATGTGTTTAGTGTGTTAACACTATAGTTTAATGTCTGTCTTGCGTAATGCAGAATTACACAAAATGCGAAAAATCCTCTTCGAACAAGAACAATGGTCGCCCAGTGTCCCCAGTGAATTGTGATTTTGATGTAACATTTATGGAGCAGTAATGCAATATCCAAGAGAACATTTTAAGAAGGTACATAGTTGTCGTTTTTTAAGCCATCACCTGCAAAAGAACAAACTTATTTAAAGTCCCGTTAACACATTCTACATTAATAAAGAACAGTGAGTTTGATATACAGAATCTGTAACCTCCCGCCTACAGCAACACCGCTTAGGACTGTGTTGTTGTTTTTTAAATTATACTTCCGCTCTATTCCCGCTCATTTAACTTTGTATTTGGCGCCGTGTGACCTGTTAAGTGTCGGTGTGCCGTAAAACCCAAATAAATAAATAAATCATTTAATTGTTACTATCGCCACATCTTTTATTGTCTTAATTTACTTCTTGTCGGGCAGCACTTTTCCTCCGGAAATATACTGTCACAGCAGCGATTGAAACAAACACAACCACTGCCGGGACTGCTAAGATGCCAATCAGCTGAGTCTAATTCCCGACCTCTCAATAGTGAATTATTAGGTTACAAAGACAAGAAAAAACAACACAGTTAAATCAACTAAACAAAATTGTACAAATGTATTCGCCCGAAGATAACCTATTTAATCACAGACAATAATGAAATAGACCAGGAAAATACCAACATACATGGAACTACTAGTTTTGGGAGAAACCTTAACCAGTCCATAAATCAGCAAGATTAATACAATTTAAATAAACATATATAGACAAAAGGAGCGGGACGAAGACGAGCGCGCGAAAATATATCAAGGCTCGATTGATATTGTAACATATTATTAATATATGAAAAAGCACAGATTTGTTCATGCCAGTCAAATGTAAAGTTTACAACAACAAAAGAGGCGATGCTATACACAGTAGAATGAACCAATCAGTAGCCGCTTCGATGGTACATGACACATTGTCATTTCCTTTGTCGTATGAAGTTTCTATACTTTAATTTTGATCATTTTTCTTTTTAAAAATGGTTACAACTAATTTTGCATACTACCGAAGTAATTGCATAATTAAATGTTTGTTTTTTATCAGATTCTTTAAGAGCGTGCAGAGTCTGTCGACAATTTCACCCAATATTTTTATTACGTGTGCATATTGTTTTACAGTGAACATAAGAAATGCAAGCAATATAACAGAAATACTGATCATTGAAAGAAAATACAAGATATCAAAATATGAATACGATATATGTCCTCATTAAGATAGATCAAGTCAGTATTATTTGTTTTAGAAATTAGATTTACGCAATTTTCTGGCTTTTACATAGCATACAAGAGACAATAGTTTGGATTTGATGAATAAAACACCGTAAAATGGATGCCAAAGCAAAATAAATTGACTTTTCAAGACCAACAAGCCAAGGTCTTGGGAAACGTCTTTGATACAGATTTGGACACTTTGAAATAAGTTAACTGTGATAAGTGACCGACCTTAGGGGCGGTGCCTTCTGCCACGTAAACGGTTAGTCTCGAAATTGTACGCGGGTTTGAGGTCTATGTACATTTTTAAATATAAATATAATATTTATGAAAGTCAACAAAAATAACAGGCATAGTCAGTTGAGAAGAAACCAATATGTACAATAGTTTTTGACAATCGCTTGGCAAATAATCATAAGTATGAATTGACAGTATAAACTTTATCTTGCTGGTGGTCTTTTTTATCTTTATTGCATAAATTGGTAATGGTTTTTAGTCAACTTATCGAGTGCTGCATGGTTTAATATCTTCTCCATAATCATTTTTGAAATTGTCACCAATTGTCTTTTTCGTAGCTATTTCTAGCTCATTTTGCACTGCACTTTGCTCATAATTGCTTGTGGGATCTGAAAAAGATAAAAACAGATATTATAAAGCCTAATATTGAATGTTTATCATATTTTTGGCAAGGGAGACAACCCTGAATTAGGATATTTAAAAGTCTGTCCAATTTCAATAAATGTGTAGCTATTATCTTATATGAATATGCATATGTAGCATAACGTTTGTGCCAACTGCTTCATTTAATTGTTACTATCGCCACATCTTTTATTGTCTTAATTTACTTCTTGTCGGGCAGCACTTTTCCTCCGTAAATATACTGTCACAGCAGCGATTAAAACAAACACAACCACTGCCGGGACTGCTATGATGACAATCATCTGAGTCCGATCCCGACCTGTCAATAGTGAATTATTAGGTTACAAAGATAGCAAAAAAAAAAACACTATTAAATCAACTAAACACAATTGTACAAATGTATTCGCCCGAAGATAACCTATTTAATCACAGACTATCTCAACCTTTCATTTCTATTTATTGGTTGACCGACTACGATCTTCCCTCACCCTCTTTTCAGGGCCCCACTGGCGATCATTAGGGTTTTGCCACCCCGACTCTGAAGAGCGAGGTTGACGCTGCCCTTTACGACCAGCGGGTTGGTTTTGCCGCGGGTTTGTAAGACCAGGTTTGCTGTTATTTCGGCCTGTTCTCTTTTAAACCGTCGACGCAGCCTTACTCCGAGATTCGCAGACTGTCGGAGTCGCAGGTTCATTATCCACTCTTTTATGAGGGGACCTACGTAATTCCGACCCACTGCGGCCAGATGAGGTTGACGGCACCGGGTCAACACTTCTTTCGGCGAGCTGGGTGTTCCCAAGAGGGGCGGAATCAGGAACCGCAACCTCCATAGGCTCCTCAACAGGCCCACTCGATGCGGTTTTGGCAGCATTTTCAACTACTCGTTCCAAGTTGGGATCTGTCTTAAGCCGGATATCCCTGGTGGGTTCCGGCATCTTTGCCACCTTAGACCGGGTAGACCATTGCATCGAAATTAAATAAAAGATAACCTTGAAGAGTATAAATAATTACAAAATCACAAGATATTCCAGTGAATGCAGTTCAAACTTTTGGTTGTATAAAAAGCAGAGAGCAGAATGTTAACTTTTTGCCACCCCGACTCTGAAGAGCGAGGTTGACGCTGCCCTTTACGACCAGCGGGTTGGTTTTGCCGCGGGTTTGTAAGACCAGGTTTGCTGTTATTTCGGCCTGTTCTCTTTTAAACCGTCGACGCAGCCTTACTCCGAGATTCGCAGACTGTCGGAGTCGCAGGTTCATTATCCACTCTTTTATGAGGGGACCTACGTAATTCCGACCCACTGCGGCCAGATGAGGTTGACGGCACCGGGTCAACACTTCTTTCGGCGAGCTGGGTGTTCCCAAGAGGGGCGGAATCAGGAACCGCAACCTCCATAGGCTCCTCAACAGGCCCACTCGATGCGGTTTTGGCAGCATTTTCAACTACTCGTTCCAAGTTGGGATCTGTCTTAAGCCGGATATCCCTGGTGGGTTCCGGCATCTTTGCCACCTTAGACCGGGTAGACCATTGCATCGAAATTAAATAAAAGATAACCTTGAAGAGTATAAATAATTACAAAATCACAAGATATTCCAGTGAATGCAGTTCAAACTTTTGGTTGTATAAAAAGCAGAGAGCAGAATGTTAACTTTTTGCTCAAAGTCAGTGGCAAGATTTTGGTGACTTTTATGGCATAAAGAGCCTTATTCAGAACTAGCATTGGAATTGAAATAATAACAGAATATTATGTATTGTAAACTTTCAACTTAATTTTTATGTTTATTTTTTGATTAGACAATCACATTATTTTCATGATAGAAGAATAATTATAATTACCACCCCTTATTTATTTTGTCATATTTTTACTTTACCTAACAAAAAAATATATAATGCATACACAATTTTAAAATGGTTTGGAATGAAACAGGCACTAATAACCATTTAGTAAAAATGTTGTAAAATTAGTTCATATGTGATGTTTACTTTATGGTATCTAATCTTAATTTAATTAGCGAGGTTATTATAAACTACTTACAAAAGATGCAACTTTAAATGTCACTTTATAACAATAAACTGTGGGGAAAGGAGTTAATCCTTCCTAAGTTGTACCCATGCCCACCTAAGCAACTAGCCCTCACTATAACTGTGTTGGACAATCACGAACTTCGCATCACTCAAGCCGAAACTATGTAATTTAGGTGTGACTTGATGGATTTGTTTTTAATAAGTAATAGTTGTTAGATCACTACAATTTATAAAATATGATCAGTAAGACTAATGACTGATTCATGGTTGAGTGCACTGCTTCGGTTGTTTCTTTTTCCTTCGAACTTAACTTTATAAAGAGTTGTATAATTTAAATATATTACATGTATAACATAAACCTGGTTCAATAGGTGTCCATTGTGGCTGCTTTCTTGGGGTACGGTTAGTATGTATACAATTTGTGTTTGTACAATATCCTTGGCAGCAAGACTGCTCTATATTTCCTCTACTACATGTTGCTGTGCTGTTTTGGTAGGCAGCCCCTCAATCTGTGGATAAAGTATATATTATAATTTAAAAACATAACACCTTGTACATTCACTATTTATGCTTTCAAAATATCAAGTAAATGGATCATTTATGGTACAGTATAAATGGTGGCGTGTGTTCATTTGCCTTATGTGATGGAAGTCTGACCAACTCCCTTATGGTGGCAGTAGCCGGACAACTCATTTTCTTGCTGGGTTGTGCCAGAAACTTTCTACTAACATAGTCATGGTCAGTTGTCTGAAATGTAATACAACTTAAAAATTTGGAATAAGTACAGAATATGTTATATATATGATTAAGAATTAGACTAGTCACTTAATTTCACAAAATAGTCTTATTATATAAAAGAGCTCAATGTGCATTGAATATGGCATGCTTACCATTATTAGTATCTAAAAATACTAAGTACTGTTAAGTCTTTAATAAGCTAGCCATTTTTAATAATAATGATCAATAAATCTTAACATTTGTTAAGTTTGCAAAATCTTGCATACTTGCAAAGACTATAATAGTAGACTGAGTAAGTTAGGTGGAATGAACGTATATTTATTATTAATAGGTAAATAAAATGGGATTACAATTATAATATGAAGCAACATTGAGATTATTACTGCAAATCAATATTTATTAATCTACCAGTTTAGTGTAAATATTTACAAAAAACGTCCAGTAACAATTGAATCAAAATCCTATTATCTACAATAAGCAAATTATTACATCAAAAGTTTAAATTCCTTCTTGTTGCAGACTGCATAAAATATCATCTTTTGTACATTTCTAATAGCATGTTTCATTTTTTATTTTTATAAATTGTATGAAAATTCATTATCATTTGTATTATATCAAGTACATAAATGGTTAATAATAAAAGAAGGCATTGGGGTTACATTGACTCATGGAATGCAATATGCATACTAAAATCACAACAGGTCCTAAAATATTTCTCTGACAGTTTAAGGTAAAATTTTAATTACTAATATGCCACTTCATAATATTTAAACTTAAAATATGCGTTTAATTAGAGCTATACACAGTTTACCGAATGCATGATGGTATTTAAAATTAAATTCCAACTTATCATATGTTATGGACAATAAAAATAAAATTAACATAGAAGAATTAGATACAGCACCTATCAAGCGCATCTAATGTAGTTATTTGCATTGATATAGAAAACAAAAATTAAAAAGGCCATCAATAACAGAAATAACATAAATACAAATGTGCATGAATTTATATATTTAAAAATTAGAATGAATAAAATTATACACGTGTTAGTATATATAGATGACCCGCCCCACCCAGCGTTGAGCTGTGAATCAAGAATAACTTGACCGTTCTACACCAGGGCGTTATATATGATTAACTGCAGTGGTAATTATACTACACATTACAGGGTTATAGTATGTGTTGATAACTTGATAGATGCTGGTACTGTGTACTATGTAAACTTTGTGCTAACTTGGTCTTTTCATATCTTAAACAGTATGGTATCCTATAATGGGTATGACTATTTACCAGATATGAATCCTGGGTACGGATATGAACGTAAAAATCATTATTTACACGCATTTATGTTATATTTATGTCTTTTTAATAATAGACGCTGACAAATGCATGATAATAGACGATAATAGATGTATGACAATAGACGCTGACAGATATATGATAATAGACGCTGACAGATGTATGATAATAGACGCTGATAGATGTATGATAATAGAAGCTAAAAGATGTATGACAATAGACGCTGACAATTGAATTAATAAAAGGCCCTGACAGATTTGTGATAATAGACCCTGACAGATGTATTATAATAGAAGCTGACAGATTGATGGTAATAGACGCTGATGGATGCACGATAATAGACGCTGGTGGATGTATGATAATAGACGCTGACAGATGTACGATAATCAACACTGACAGATATATGATAATAAACACTGACAGATGTACCATAATATAAGCTGATGGATATCTGATAATAGACGCTGATGGATGTATAATCATAGACGCTGACAGATGTATGATAATAGACGTAGAAGCATGTATGATAATCGACGCTGGCAAACGTATGATGATAGACGTTGACAGATGTGTGATAACAGATACTAATGGATGTATATTTTACCCGCTGATGGATGTATAATAATAGATGTTGATGGTTGTTGGATTATAGACGCTGATGGATGTATTAAAATAGTAAGTAAAAGGAGACAATTAGAGGGAGGGGTTGTGTTGCACGGTATACAATAAAAAGAAAAATCATAAATTAGAGTGGATAGTAGGAGGACTAAGTTAGTGTGTACAATAGGGAAATAGAAGCAATCTATGAACAACGCGGCCAGCCGATTGGTTATACCGGACCAATTTAACCGCCCGTCTACCCTGCAACTAAGGGCCGGAGTAGTGTGTTGACCAGTGCTTACTTATATGTTATATCCTGACAAGCCAACAAAGGCCTCAACCACCAGGATCCTCTCGTCACAGAGATACAGGGTTGCCACGCACGGCAAACAGGTGTGATACCTTTGGAGGGTTTTTACCCCGCTTCAGGGTAGCGGCAGCCGGAGAATTCTTTGCCCCTTCCGGCAGGGCCACATTAAAGAATTAGTTATCCTTAATAAAAAGAGCACAAATATAAGTTACAATACTGTAGACAGTCATTTTAACGTTATTATTCGAATTCAATGTGTCTGTTGTATACTATGTACCTACATTGATACATACCGATTATTATATTTTAAGGAAGAGTATTTTAGACCTTTAAACAATGGTCTGAAGAATTAAATGTTGTAATGCAATATCAGCGTAAAAGAACAATACAATGCTGTTGACAACGATTTTCAGTGTTTTGCGTCCATGCCATATGTACAATGGTATGAACTTCGTTTTGTCTAAACACGAAACGGATATAGCTTACCTGATAGATTTTTCAATAAATCAATCACAGTTGTATGTTATATAATAATACCCAAGTAAAATTACTGTATTGAAAAAGAATGCAGCACATTTTCAACAAACACATAAATATAACATAAATGGGTGTAAATAATGATTTTTGCGTTCATATCCATACCTTGTATGTATTTCTACGAATATGAACTCCGGCGCGGCTAAGGGTATATTTAATAACAACAATTATGTCAAGACTCGTAGAATTTCATCAAAGTGGTTAAGTGAATTAATTAAAAATAATTATATAACAACAAAATTTACAGAAAAAAACACGCAACATTTAGAGTTGAAGATAGTGAGTTTAATTTTCATTTCCGTACCCCGTATTTCCACGGTTATGAAAGCCTGTTCGGCTATCAGTATATTTATTATTAGTAAGTGTGTAAAATTACCTCAATCAAAGGATGTAAAAACATGAAAACTACTTATATTTCTTTTCAATTAACAGAAATATAAAAAACTGCTCTAAATGTTATGTTAATTATTTTAGTTATAGAATTTTTTTCTAGAAAACACATAAATGTCATATACATGGGTGTATATAATTATTTTACATTCATATCGTATCCTGTATGTCTACGGACATTAGGCTATGGGTTTATTTATTGCCAACAATTCTGTAAATATTTGTAGAATTTCATCAAATTAGTTAAATTAATTAAAAAAAAAGATATTATTACCATAAAAATACATAAAATGTTGGTAATTTTTTACGTTCATATGCATACCCGGTATGTCCACGGATATGAACTTCCGTACGGCAATCGAAAAATTCATTAACAGGAAATGTGTACTATAGGTATCCTTCTTGAAAGGGAGGTACAGTAATCAAATTAATTACATTTCGTATGTCCAGATATGAATTCCCATATGTCCATTTTTATTACATCAATCACAATAACAATTAATACGAGACTACCTAATGTTAATTCATTCAATTTATAGAAAATACATCAATGTTACTAAAAAAGACATAAATATGATATAAATGGGTGTAAATAATGGGGTTTACATTCATATCCGTACCCAGGATTCATATCCGCGGATATGAATTCATATCCGGTAAATAGTCATACCCTAGTATCAGCGCATGTCAACAGTAAATTTAAAACATATCAGCGCATGAGTGAACTGAGCCCTACCGCCATATTAAAGTACTTATGAATGAGCATGTTTACTTTGTGACAGGAAACATTTTCGTACCTTACCATAGTATTGTCAGATATAAAAAGTGATCAAATGTGAACGCTAAAATATTGCACAATTTTGTCACAACAAAATTATGTTCGTTAAACATTTTAATTGTACAAAGGTACTTAACCATGTTCGTTAACGCCGATTTTCAATAAGAAGGTCCATTAGGTAAAGAAATTATCGAAAAATTCGACATTTCGTTATTCAGTTAATAATTGCCTTAAAACCTTGATATAACATTCAAAAACCATGCCTGAAAATTTGGAATGCACAGCTCTCATAGTTTTTATGTAATCATCTTGCAATCACAAGCAGATAATTGGTTAACTTTATGTGTACAAAACCTACGTTGTCCCAGCCCTTATGAAGTGTAATGTACATTTATTTATATATTATTTTTAAATGTTGCTAATACAAGGGTGAATTTTAAGAAAATATCTATCCATTATGAAGTTGACTTAGTTTTTGTTTTCAAACTGACCAAGAAGCTGAAATAATTTAGCTTACAAATGTGTATTTGTATATTAGTTTTAAAAAATGAATTAAAATTAACATGTTTGCCTAAAATTATTTTTTACACGAACAATGCCAGATCCATTCGTCATATTTCAACCTCAATACATTTTGATACGACAGATGAATCAATTAAAAACCAACTTTTTCCACCGTAATGACGCACATTTTATATACTTCACTAACCTTTATAAAATGACCATAATATAACGAAGGTTTTGTTTTAATTGGTATATTTCTAAACATCAAAATTTGAAGAAAAAAAAAACACATTTTATTTTTCAAATCTGAACTGAACAAGTACAGCAAAGTTCAACATTATATAATGAAGATTAAGTATTGTGAGACTTCTTTCTTGAAAAAAACATTGTTCATGTACTTTATAAATGGCATTTGAACATTTCATAAAACATCTTAAGCCATATCACGCACTCAAATAATCCATTAAAGGGTTTCCATAGCAGTCTACCCTTTAATTAAAAGCAGTAGATATGAGCACACAAAAACTGGATATGCACACAATCATCTTATCAGAACAGATGTTTACAGCAAAACGGTAACGAAGATTTATCATATTTCAGAATAAAACATATTAACACTTTCAGGAACATTAAAACACATATGATAGTTCTTATGCACTTTGACTTTACAACATATGTATAAGTAAGCGTGCCATTGCTACACAACTACACAATATTACCAAAAAATAACTGAAACCCTAAACAGAAACTGCATGATTGATAACGAAGGCTTTTCACTATACACAGCATACAAGCTCAAAATACGTTCCCTCTCAATTTCACTAATTTTGAACATTCTTTTTGATTTACCAGTTGCCTCAGGCTCATCAACCTTTGTTAACATTTCACTAGGCTTTCGCCAGACAATATCTTCGTTCCTTGGCCACTGGAAAAACTGCTTCTTGGTTTCAATGAATTGAACTTCATATTCGTCTTCATCCTGATCAACAATTTTGCCAATGAACCAGTTACCTTCGTACACAGCAGCAACATGATCATCTACTGCATATTTCATTTCAATACTTTCTGTGTTTATTTCTTCTTGTTCATTGCTTGCTTGTTCATATCCGCTGCTTTCGTCTGCATCAGTTTTTTTCTCTTCGGTACGGTTCGAACCCCGGCCGGGTCTTACCAAAGACTTTAAAGTTGGTAGTAGTGGCTTCCCTCCTAACGCTCGGGGCTAAGGGGACAGCATTACGCCTGACTCGTCGGTGTCAGTATAATGGACCGGTCGGGTTCAGTCCCTGGGCACCTCATAAGTGCCCCTGTGCTATAATGATAGAAATGCCGCTGCGCAGTATCGGCAAAAATGCCGGCTTATCCCTAATCCCTCTCTTCGGTACAAACTGTATTTGCAGTTTTGCTATTGGGCACTCCATGGTTTGCAGTAGTTTCGTTATCCCAATCCTCACAGGCACCACATGCTAGACATTCACTGCAATAACAGCTGACAACTCTTAAGTTTTGATTCGAGAATCTCCTTGGCCAACCACTGCGTGAATCTTCATGGTCCCCTTAACATCCTTGACCGGATGACTCTGAAGACGCACCTCTGTGTCCTTGCACTTTTCAGAAGACACAAACTTGAACTGGACATTTTTCATGCTCGAGTTGATTGCCCATTTGTAGAAATCCGTGGCGTCCTGGATGATAGCTTTTCCACTACGCATAGCTTCGTCGGCTAATCTCTTGCAAGACCCACCTAGCCCGTCACACAGCCCCTTGCCGTGGCCGGCTTCAAAGTAATTCCACCTAGCATGGGTGCCATAACGCTGTTCGTGGTTGGATACAAGATCGAAAATGTGCTTATTGCGGTACTGGCTAGTTAGCGAATCACTCCAATAGTGTACTCTTGTTAGTTCGGGGTCTATTGCTTTCAGAATGGGTTGAAGCTCATCAATAAAAGTTATCACAGTGGACGCTTTGTGTCCCATCTCATCTGACACGAACATTGTGCTCTGATGTTTAAGTGCGTCATCTGGGCCCTGGAAATATGCTACAACAGAATGGAGGGTAACACTCGTCTGGTTAAAGTATGCACTTTGAACCTCTTCCATTGATCTACAACTATAATTTTCTGCGAAATCCAACTGAATTAGCATTTCTTGTCTTGGTAAGATCTGTTTCAGTATCTTAATCTCTTCATACTGTTTGGCCACACGCTTCACGTGAGATTCAAATTCTTTCATCTGCTGCTCTAGTTTGATCAAAAATTGGTCTCTGTTAAGCTTTGATTCTGTTACTCTGGTTACCATCTTCTTCTTGCCTTTCTCTTCTATTTCAATTCTTTTCCACTGGCTCCATACAATGGACTCTGGGAGTGATTTCTTAAGATCATCTTCCGATGGAAAGTTTCCAATCGCTGTTTCTGGGTTTACTGATACATCTACACCTTCCTTTCTTAGCAGCTTTACTGAAACAGCAGCATTTTGGAGCCTCGACGATAGCACTGTCCCTGGTAACTTTCCACGTGATATTATATTTGGCCAAATGCAAGTTCAAATTTATTTTCGAGACTATACTTATTTGCGATAACGAAAATTTTTGTTTTTAATCAAAATTTCGGCGACACATAAAAAACATAAAATTATGTCACTTTACCTTGCACTGGTTATTGTTTTTCCTTTTGTAAAAATAAAAGGAAGGACTGACCTTGTTGTAAAAACAAAAAACAAAATATTTATTTGCGTAAGCTATTCGACGAAGAAAAAACTGTTTATTTTGTAACTTTATGTTGGCGACAATAACGAAGGTTTAAAAATCAATACATTTTTTTTTAAATGAACCCTTTACTGCATGATGAAAAGGCAAAGTTTTTAACAGTATATGGCTTGGTGATACAACTTTCTACAGAGGTGCAATAATTAGCTTTCTGGTGATCAGGTTTCTAATATTAAAGCAGAACATACCATGGACCTACTTATTGAAAATCGCCGTAAACAGTGTAAATGTACGAAAGTACTTAACCATGTATGTTAACAAATAACATCTGTACGAACTTGTACAGACCACATGTTTGTTTTCTATTAAGTTTTTACATACTGACAACACACCAATATCAAAACATGCACACTGTATAGTGTCTTGCAAGCTTTTTTATCTTTAAGGCCACACTTGTTTCTAAATGTATTCTACATCATCAACAATGTTTCTTCAAACTATTAACGAACTTGTTCGCATCATCGTAACGTTGATTCCATCAACTAATTCCATTCATGATGATGCTGCATTGCCCATCTGGTGGGGTACCTATGTTGTGGCAATGGTGGTGCTTCTTTACGGGGTGTCTCACTGTCTGATAATGACCTTGTTTATAAGCCTGTTGATGTTGGTGAATTCATGGTATTTAGTGGAATGAACACCGCCTGTAAGCCAAAGGCAGACACACTTTCTTCGGACCTGGCGTTTTCTGTGTGTGATCACAATTATCAATACTGATGCCACACCACATAGTGTCACAGCCAGAGGAATTACTAAAAAAGAAGGAAAAGGTAGATTAAATATAGGTACAGTGTATGATTCTAAAAAAAAGTCAGGTTCCACAGCCAATTTGGCTATGAAATTGAAGTTTTCATAGCTTTGGTTGTAGGGCTACTGTTAACCCTTTAATGGTTAATAATGTTTAAATGTCTTTGCAAATGGGGCTGTCTAATCAGGACCTTCTCTGTTTGTCACTTTATTCTTGCAACACAGATGTGTAACTACACATACACTAAGTAAAATCCACTATTATATGCATCATTCATAAAATATTCTAATTGATATCCATAAGATCATATTAACATTTGACCTAATTCTGACCATTTAAGGATTAATGTCTTACGCTGTGGTTATAACTTACAGGTGTGTACTACATGGGTTATTATCAACAGGAGTAGGGTAATAAGAGGATAAATGTTCATTAATGCGAAGAACATATAAAGGTATCATATATCCATCAGCATCTTGATGTTCAAATGAATCTTGATATTCATATGAATCTTGGGGGAAATCGACTTTCAGAATATTGAATTTCGAATGAGGTTTGGTGTCTATGTTCTGGATTGAAAAGAGAAACCTCTTCACAACTGTCAAAACCTGATGCTATCATATTCCTTTGAAGCAGGCAAATTTTCTTATACACAATCAAATTACAAATGACTATAAGACACAATAATATAAAACAAAAAGAATATAAAACAATGTAGTGAGGAAATACAGAATGAATATGGGGAAAAGGGCAAACCTGTAGTTAAAAATGTAGTTGACTCGGTGATGGTAGTTGACTTGGCAATGGTAGCTGACTTGGCAATGGTAGTTGACTCGGTGATGGTAGCTGACTCGGTGATGGTTGTGGTGTTGTTGTCTGATGAAGTGACGGTGGTGGCAATGGTGCTGCTGTTGTTGACTGCAACCTTATAAAACTCCCTAACAATTTAAGATTATTACATCCCAGGAGGAGGCGCGGTTTCTCATTTAAATGCTTAAATAAAGCGACTGGTTCCCTTACACGTTGCGTCTTACAGGTACAATTGGACCCACTCATCCATGACACTAAGTTGATCAATAACGAACAGAGAAGGTTCACAGAAGTTTGGGTGTTACACAAAAATGTAAACATATCATCGCTCAATGTAACAAATTTAGTTGCATTTCTTATTATTGTAGTGCCCGCTCGCTTTCGCTTAATCGTAAGAGTAACGCTTTCATTTATGGAGCAGACAATGGTTTTCTTCTTTGGTAAATATTGTATGTCTCTTAATTCACCTCTTATATAGTTATTTCGTGCAACATCAATCACTGCCTGCGTCATTGTTTTTTTTTTCGGCAATCGTTGCATGAAGTTAGCTAGTAAACATGTCCTCCATTTTTCGTGTAATTCGGAAATACCATTTCTTATCGTTATCATTGTGACAATTAGGTCTTTCATGTCTCATTTTAAATTCTCATACTTAAAAATAACGTGTAATTCAATTAAGTCAATATCCTGGATTTATCTCGCAATGTCTTGATTAAAAAAAACTCTCTGTCTTGTATAGAAGCTATGTATATAGATGATATCAATGTCGAGTAATCACAGGGTCACATATCACTGCCGCATCAAGATCACCTTGCCTAAGCGATTCTGAAATTGTCACTTGTTCTACGTTTAACATAACCTCATGTAATTCGGCGTTTTTAGTCAATATTCTTAAATTAATCTAACAGTTTCTAGATTAAAAAAGTCCCTCTCCTGATGTGTGGATGTCCATTAATATGGATGATACCGCTGTTGAGGAATCGCCGGTTTACGTACCACTACTACACGACGATCTGCCTGCCTTGGCGCTTCTGGATTGTTATATGATCCGACGGGATGTTGTTGTAAACTGGGCGCGGCTCTTGACGATCAGCATCTTGTTGATGCATCGGCGCATTAACAGCCTGTTAAAAATACAAATTATAAAAACCTCTCAAAAATGCAATGTAAAATACATTAAGTACAAATTAATGTTTCATGAAATGCATAAAATATGAAAATAGCATCTATAAAATATAGCAGGATAGTTAAATATAAAATAGTTATGTAAAAAAACTACTAATACTATACGAGAATAACAAATTTAATATAGAAACTAGCATAACTATTCAAAATGAATTTAATTATTTGAAAAATATAGAGTTATTGACCTATACCTCTAGATATAAACTTACCTGTTCTGCTTCAATTTAATCCGCGTATCACCTTAACTCCGTAATTCTATCCCTTAGGTTGATCGCATCCAACCATTTTAAAGTTATGCCTTTTCCCTTCGTCGCATCATATACTGATGGAAAAAAGTTTAGCAAGTTGGGAGAAACTTGATCCCCAGATAAAAAGTCTATAAGAATCCCTTAAATACTGAACTGATCTTGAATGTACATTCAAATTGCTGTTGATACCTGTCAAATTTACTCCATAGCTCTGGGGCATTAAACAACTGTGCTGCCTTTAATGATATAGGGGTCAGAAGTAAAAAATCACGAAAACTTCAATATCGCGTGTGCCCGCCATTAGCGGATAGAACAGCCATACAACGTCGTCTCATGCTGCCAACAAGCTTCCTGATGGTACGCAGAGGAATTCTGGTCCATTCATATTGGAGGGCACGTTCAAGGTCACGGACGTTATCGACATCATGGTTTTCTCTAACCTGCCTACCTAAATGGTCCCAAAGGTGCTCGATAGGTGAAAGATCAGGTGATCTTGCAGGCCAAGGCAGCACACGTACGTTGTTGAGACGGAGAACATGCTGTGTGTGTCGTGCCGTATGTGGGCGGGCATTATCCTGCTGAAAGATCCCAACATTGTGCTGCTGCATGAACGGCATAACTACTGGCTGGATAATTTCGTTGCAGTATCTTTGCGATGTTAGATTGCCTGCAACTGTAACAAGGTCTGTTTTCCCATCATGGTAAATCCCTGCCCACACCATTACGCTACCACCACCGTAACGGTCTCGTTGGATGACGTTATTTGGATAGAGCCTTTCGCCCCTCCGTCTCCAAACACGAAACCTGCCGTCAGCAAATGACACATTAAAACGGGATTCATCCGTAAACAGGACGTCATTCCATTGCCTGCGAGTCCATTGACGATGTGTCCGAACCCACTGGAACCGTGCCTGTCGGTGTCTCAACGTCAACGGAATTCCTACGTAAGGCCGACGGGCCCTAAGCCGAGCGGCTCGGAGCCTGTTCCTGACAGTCCGGTCACTCACTATAGTCCCTGTGGCATTCCGAAGGAGCCGTCGTAATTTCCGGCTTGACAGAAATCGGTTACGTCTAGATGACGTAACGATAAAACGGTCCTCTCGGAGCGTCGTTTTACGAGGTCTACCAGATCTAGGTCTGTCATTGACGGCCCCAGTCACTTGAAATCTGCTCCGTAGGCGACTAATCGTCGATTCATGGCGATTGAAATGACGAGCGACGTCTCTTGCTGGCATACCAGCTTGGAGCATACCAATAGCTCTTTGACGTTCTTCTAACGTCATACCCGGTCGTCTTCCCATTATTAATTTTCAATGTGTTTTA
This sequence comes from Sinonovacula constricta, assembly GCA_007844125.1. Lineage (NCBI taxonomy): Eukaryota > Metazoa > Mollusca > Bivalvia > Cardiida > Solecurtidae > Sinonovacula > Sinonovacula constricta. Next base: position 19,555,035 of record CM017564.1, read on the forward strand.
TCAGTTAATTAAAGTACACTTACAGAGCTGTGTAATCGTGTGTTTTGCGGCTTGCAAAAGAATATCGATTTCAATGTGCACAACCTGCACGTGATTTTCGAAAATCTTGATTTTCTCCGATCTACCCACTCGTGAGTTTACACACTGAGTTTATGTATGATGATTATCGCTCGGGACAACTTTACAACATAACCTAAGTTTATTTCCCTCATGTATACGAAAATACTGAGTGTGTAAAAAACTTGCTAAACTTTTTTCCATCAGTATATTTGTCATCCTTCCAACATTTGGCGTTGTCGTTAATGTGGAGATATACTCCTTCGTTCCAGTGATTAAGCGAAACGCTCCTACCATATGCGAATTTACTTTTCACCTTAACTAAAAAGCCGTTGTCATCGTATGAAGGTCCCATGGTAACCTTAATTATTCATTTATATTATAAGGATAACAAACTAATAAATACGTATTATTGTTTCTACCTATTTTATTTCTTTTTTGGTTACATCTCAACTCTATTTTTTTCTCCCTTTCAATAGAGATTTTTTTCCAATTCCCCAATCAGTTTTTTAACTTCTTTGATCTTTTCTTTGGCTTCCATCTGAAGCAAAAAAAAATGGACTGATAGGTTTTCACGGCAAACAGGTGGGCTACCTTTGGAGGGTTTTTACCCCGCTACAGGTAGCGGCAGCCGGAGTATTAATCAGTATAATATACAGACTTGAGAATTATAAACAATAGCAGACAAATGATGATAGATCAAGTATGGTTTATATCAAATACATATCAAATTTAGTGTAAAGTCTAGTGGCGTGTCAAAGGTTTAGCATATAAAACATTACCTTTTGTCCTCTTAGCTGCGGGCTCATCCTGTTTGGAAGATACGTCCAGGGGTCCGTCGTGAATTTGTCTTTTACCCCTGTTCTCTTCTCTTAGTTTGTTCAGCTCCTCCCTTGTTTTCATCAATTCGACGCGAAGACGAGTAGCGTCTTCTAGCGTCGAATTGTGCGCACTGGATGTGCGCTGCAACACGTCGGTTAGACGATCCACAGTTTGAGCACTCTGAGAAAGCTGCTGCGTCAGATTTTTAACAGCATCATACAGACTTTGCTGATAATTTTCAGCAGTCTGTTGCTGCTGGTTCCACATTGTTATCAAAAAATTTAGCATTGTTACCATGTAATTTTCAACTCCAGGCATTCTTTGGTTAATTAACGTAAATTTTGATAGCGCAAAACCGTTTTACAAGCAAGTTGTGACTTGACATTAAAGGAGCGAGCTCTATATATAGAGAATCGAACCTGCACTCCCCGGATGCGGGTACGCCCGTGATCAAGCAGACGGGGCTCAATTTGATTGGGTAATTTTAAAGTAGAACCATATGCTAAAAAAAAAGCAGTTCAGCAAAAACCTGTTTTTCTTAAAAAAAAAAAAACAACCCGTTTTCCTTAAAAAACAACTGCTTTTCTTTAAAAAAAAGATATGTCAGCAAAATTTTGCAGCCTTGATGATCTATAATCAGTGGTTACACTGTGTTTGCACAATTAACATGAATAATACACTCGCGACTTTTTGCATAACAATTTTACTTTAATTATTTTTGCTATAATCCGTTAAAATATGTATGCATTGTTTTGCAATGCTTTATAATTGTAGTTTGTTTTTTTTCCAGATTCAGCAGTTTTTTATGATTCAGCAGTTTTTTATGATTCAGCTTATTTTTAAAGTAAAGCTTTCATTCAGTGAAATCACACATTTGATTAATGACTATAACCCGGTGACATGGGTGTATAAATGGTACAAAAGCAGGGTAGCCTTTATTATGTAAAGTGGGTGAAAATGAAACCCGTTTCATCTGACCCGTGTGTACTCTTTGCAGGACGACTGTGAGTAACAATTTAGGATATGTCACGGGTCATTCCCGAAGTCATCCTTCTCGAATGTCGCCTAGTTATCGGACGAGGTCAGAGAGCACGAAATCAAATTAAGGGCTCCGATAAGGTTGTTCTCGAAGTCATTGTTTTAAAATGTCATCTCGTTCCGGAATGTCATCTCGTTCCGGAATGTCAGCCGCGCATAAAGAGCATAAAAGGAGCCCCACGCATAAGGAGCATAAGAGGAGCCCCGCGCGTAAGGAGCATAAGAGGAGCCCCGCGCATAAGGAGCATACGCAGCACCCTTAATTTTATACTACTTGTATAGGCAGTGCCTCCGATTCAGTTACTGAGAAGCAGTATATAATAGCCTCAGCATTACAAAACAAGCTTTGCTGGTCTGGTGCCTGGCTGAGAAAGCAGGGATTTAAAGTGACATGCCCCGGTAGACATGAAGACTGCACTGCCAATATTTACCATCAAGCCCCACTGTCGGAGTATGAGCTTGGACGAGAAATTGGGGAGCAGTCTGACGTCCAAGGTGTCTTCATTAAATATGCAGCCACAGATGGAGATTCCAGGTCAGCAGCTGGGGTAGCACAGACAATGAAAGTACTGGAACCAATGTGGAAAGTTGAGAGGCTAGCAGACGCCAACACATCTTGGTCAGGCAGTTCAGGCAGTGCCAAGTTTAGCAGTGAAATGTTCTCAGGCAAGACTAGGGAAAAGAGATAAGAACAACAAAGGGTCTTGAGCCAAGTTGTTAAATTTCGGAGCAGTCGTGTTCTTAAGGAACTAATGAAAATTTTAGCTGGAGATATAAGAGGAATTAAGGTGGAATTACCGAATGTCCTTCGGGCAACAGTGAGCTGCTATGATAGAGATTGTTCAAGCTGCAGGCTGCATTCTTATGTGTGCTCTGGCGGGGTTTCAAACAGCTAGTGGACCAGATCCATGTTTCTTGCCACTCACAGAATCAGCAATCTGCAAATGAATGACAATGGTAGACATTTACTTGAGGAGATACTTAAAATGAAATTGAGTATCAGCGCCTTGGAGGAGATGAAGTGTGGAACCATTACACAGAAATGCGAAGCAGTTAACCGGTACATTTCAGCGGTCCTGCGAAAGAATGTCAACTTTTCACGAAACGTGCAGAAAATTGCGTAAATCTAATTTCTAAAACAAAAATAACGGCTTGATCCATCTTAATGAGGACATATATCGTATTCATATTTTGATATCTTGTATTTTCTTTCATTGATCAGTATTTCTGTTATATTGCTTACATTTCTTATGTTCATTGTAAAACAATATGCACACGTAATAAAAATGTTGGGTGAAATTGTCGACAATCTCTGCACGCTCTAAAAGAATCTGATAAAAAACAACATTTAATTATGCAATTACTTCGGTAGTATGCAAAATTAGTTGTAACCATTGTTAAAAAGAAAAATGATCAAAATGAAAGAATAGAAACTGTTTATACGACAAAAGAAATAGAGTCGCAAATAAATTGCATACTGTCAAATAGTAGCCATGAGTTCTATTCAATTAAACCTTCCGTTATTGTTATATGAACAATCTATCGTATAAATATATTTTGTAATATTGTTAATTGTTTCAGGACAGGAAAGACGTTTTATTGTAACCGGTGCGATACCAAATTCTCCGGGTATAACAGTTTCTTAAGACACCGGGACGCCCACATTGTGGTTCGACCGGAAGAGGCCGGACCGTCGGGCCTGCAACAAAATCCGGATAACGTACAGTTAGATACACCTCAATGCGTGTATACTAAATAATAAGTAGGCGGCGGGGAGGATCCTAACAGGATCGAACTCTCGGGCACCCGGCAATTTAAAAAGATGCGGCCGTCGAAAAGACGTATACCGTGAAATTTAATGACCTGTGGCAAGGTAGACGACTCGCCGATCTGCGTCAACACCTACAGCGGCTCTTGTTAGCCAGAGCCCGGGAAGGTATAAACGAAAACGAATTGCTGAGAGTCGTTATAAGACACGACGGCCTTAACCATGCCATAGTGATTTCTCTAATGGCTGAGGAGGACCTAAACGTAAAGCAGATATTGACCAAGATAGAAAACGTGCTGCAGAGTAAGAATCTATCCATAGACTCTCTTCAAGGTAATGTTATTTTCATGTATAATTATATAATGTAGACGTTAATTTTTGCTTCCATTTTAAACGTATACTATTTTTTAAGAATAATGAATTAGTTTAATATAAAAGTATATTAAATTAACCTGATCTTCGTATAAGAGTGATGGACAGTGTTTTTTACATACGTGTACATAGTATTCTCCCTGTATGTAGTCATATTAAACCTTACTTTACATACATAGCATACTTAATGTAATGGAAAATATCTTTTTATATTATCATAACAAAGTACAAACACGTTTTATTATGGGGCTCTTCACATTCCGCAAGGAGCCGGAGGACCATGCAGACGTCTGACCAAACTCATCGGACTCGATAATTCTGCAAAAAACGTCGATGGTACAGATCGTTAATCACGACCAACTCTGCATGGCCAGAGTTGTCGGAGTAAGATTAGCCAAACAATGCGTGGTCCCAGACGAGACTTGGCAAATCGTCAAAAGAGAAAATAACTTACTCACTTACCCCGAAATCTTGGTTTAGCACAGGCAACTTTCGAGGATTGCATATAAAGATGTTACAAATAAAAACCATCACAAGCAGAAACAGATTGCCCTTCTCTGCCAGAAGACCGATGTACCCACGGACCGACCCGGTTGTCTTAACGACCTCCCGGCATTCGAAAAAATGCTCCGAGCTGCGGTGGTGGCGGCATCCCTAGGCAGAGGCCTTACTTAAACAGTAGTGTGAAATAGTTTGTTTTGTTAAGTTTAGTTTTCATACAAGCATACCATTTGTAACCATACCATTTGTAACCACTGTGTGATAAAATGTTATAAAAAAAACTTATGTTATGAAAAAAACTTATCTATTAGCGCTTGTCGTTTATAACTGAAATTGTTGAACAACTATTAAACCCATTTCAAGGAATTATATGCGTCGTATACCATACATCAGTAAGCAAATAGAATGGGTTAAAGCTATGTTGGACCGTATTTGGTACAAAAACGAATATGGTACAAATGTACCATATTCGGTCGAATATGGTACAAATGTACCATATTCGGACCGAATATGGTACAATTTTCGACCGAATATGGTACAAACATTGTACCATATTCGGTTGGAATAAGTTTTTCTATGCTCGCCAAAACGTATTTGGTACATACCAAAAAAACTCATAAAATGAAAATGGCCTACGTATATGGTACATAAATTATGTATTTCTTAATAAATGAAATAGTCTGCCGATGTGTAAACTTTTTTTCAAACTCAAATACATTGTATTAACCTAATATTGGAAGTGACAAAAGTATCATCATCATCATCATCATCATCATCGTCGTCGTCGTCGTCGTAACTAGCAGTAACAGAAACAGCTAACCTAACCACACTTTACATGGATTTTGCTGGTTGTGTAACTGTTTCGCCGGCTAGCTCAGTCGGTTGCGCGTCAGATTGGCACGCAAGCGGCCTGGGTTCGATTCCCGGGCGGGCCAGATACTTTCGTGGAGATTGGTCACGAAATGATTTCTACGGCATTCTTCCCCTACCGCTGTTTCAAGTAGGGCAGTTGTCAATTACTGGCGAATGTATCTGCTTAGTACTGGTTACTAAGTACTAGTACTCTAAGACTAGAGACGTGCTTGCTCGAGGTAACTCTGTAAAAGTTTGAGGATTATCGCATTTTGGTTATGTTCATAGAGTGTGAACTTGTAAGGGTAAAGGTAGGCGAGCAAATCCATGAAGCGCGCCAGCGCTTCTTGGAAAATTTGATCGTTTAATACCCCTCGGTATTAATGCTTATATTTTAATACATTTTAATAATAATTGGTAGGTTTTGTCCAGATATGATTGCTTTAAGCAAACGTCGTTGCAGGAATGTCGACGTCGCATTCGATTGGTCGAATGACGTCGCGTCAGCCATATTAATGATTTCGTGCATTGTTTGGGTCAATCTAAAACTTCTGACAAGAAGATATTGCATGAGAAAATCCGAAAAATAAACAAGAAATTGGGCCGAAAAAATAACTAACGAAATTCATATTTCATGCATTTGCAGTTGTTTTACGATAGAATTTCTTCGATATAATTCAATATCCTTTGGTCAGTAGTTTTAGATTGACCCAAACAATTCACAAGATCATTAGTAGCAATTTTCAAATTTTTAAAACTTTTTTTTTCGAAAGTGTATTTTCACCAAAATTCGATTTAAGAGATTTTGAGCTCTTTTAAATGAATATATCTCTCCAAAAATAAGGATGTTTGACTGGCTGCTTTAGACAGGTGTGACTGTATTCCTAAACATTACTTTGTAAAGTTGATTTGTCGTTCCGACGTCATATTGCTGAGAAGCCGACAAAGCTTTGAAGTTTCCGATTTTTTCTTTAATAACGTGCCGCTTTAAAAAGGCGGGAATTTTGCACACGAGTCTTACTCAGAAGTCAGTAACCATATTTGACTTGGCGGTCGGCAAGAAAAGTTGTGATTTCGACTAGAAAGAATTGAAATCCAAACTTTCTTCAAACTTCAAAAGAATTCTTGACAGTAAGTACTGTACATAATTTTAATTTTCAGTTGTCTTAATATGCATTGATGTTTTAACATGCATTGATTTTTATGTTTTATGCCCCCCCCCCCCCCCCCCCCATGCGGATGCGGACCCTTTTTGCGGACAATTCTAATTACACCTAGTTAATTATTTTCAATTGAAATACACCAAAATTGGTATTTTTGTCCTATTTATTGAATATTTACATAATATACATCTGCATACTTCTACTGTTTCATTTTTCTTAACTTTTCTTCTGAAAACAAAATGCACGAACTCCCAAGCCAAACATTGGGCAAGATTTGCCCATGAAAACAGACATTTATTTTAAAGATTCGTAAATAAATTATATACCGACTGGTAAAGCTTGTCAGACGTTAGCATTTCAAATTGCAATGCTTTTTTAGTTCATTTACGTTCAAATGACTGTGTGGATTTCCATATAACCCAGAAAATAAACGCTAATCACTGTAAAATGAAAATTAAAGTAAAAAGTAGCATAAAATAAATGAAAACATACTTGAAATACTTATACTGTAATTAAAGGGTTAAGACAGAGGGCAGCTTAGACATTTTACTTACAAAAATGATTACGTATGCGGGTACATGGAATATGGCACCCGCACGATAACTCTGCGGATACAGTTACTGATACGGGTGGCTACGGATGCGGGTGCGTATGCGTGTACAAGAAATAGACGGCATTCTCTAGAGGTCTTCTACCAAGGTTGTTCGAATATTGCCCCTGGGGTTAAAATTGGCCCTGCTCTGTCGGACAGTATTTGGTACAAAAACGCTTAGTTTAACTATATAATTATTATATAGAGAAATTTAAAAATATATATCTTTTTCTCTAAAACCACTTTGCCCAGAGCTTTGATATTTGTTATGTGACATTTTCTATTGAACTTTCGACTTTTGATGAATTAAACCTTGACCAAGTGACTTAATTTTGAAGCTTTTGCCTTTATTTTCCTTACAGTTATTACAGCTCAATCTGATTTTGGTGAAAAATACACTTTCGAAAAAAATTGTTTCAAAAGTCGCTATTAAAGTATTAATGATTTTGTGAATTGTACTACTACTGACCAAAGGATATTGAATTATATCGAAGAAATTGTATCGTAAAACAACTGAAAATGCATGGAAAATGGATTTCGCGTTAGATCTACTAACGCGATATTTTCGGCCTATTCCATTCCTATTCAATAAATAGGACAAAAATACCAATTTTGGTGTATTTTAATTGAAAAATAAAAAATCTTGTTATTTTTTCGGATTGTGTTTGATGTCATGCAATGTCCTCTGGTCAGTATTTTTAGATTAACCCAAACAATTCACAAAATCATTAATAGCGACTTTTGGAAACAATTTTTTTCGAAAGTGTATTTTCCACCAAAATCAGATCGAGCTCCTTTAATCTGTAGATTTGAACATTTTAAATTTTATGGAGTTTATAGGTCTTTGACCTTCGAACCCTGCCTAGTCGTGACTTCTGGTGAGCGACCTAGGCCCCCAGGGCCCCTTCTTTATATCCCTTCCATCCACGTAGCATTGGTTTCTACAGACCGTTTGTCCGTTGACCGCCATAAGTTTGCCCGCTATTTTTCCCCTGAATTTGAATTCGGTTGGATTTCAATGAAACTTTACATGAAGTACTTGCTACTTTCATTGCGCATATTGCCCGGAAGTTCGGATTGTAAATTTTAGCGGAGCTATCAGACGAGTGATTTTAGCTCAGCTCATGTCGTGAGACATTCGTTTTCGACACGCGGTGTTCAATACAAGCTCTATTAACTAATGAAGTATAAATGTATAATAACTTATTATATTATTGCAGATGGAGGAAGCAATTAGGAGAAAAAGGAAGCAATTAGGGTGCTTGCCCAGGTCGAAGTACGACATTATTGTCAGATGTTTAAACGGATCGTTCGATGTCCCTGTGAAGAAACGGACACCTGAAGAGAATAATTGTTTGGCCATGATTAGAAAACGTAAGGACTTCGAGCTTGGTGACCGGGGTTCTTTATTGTGTGGCGGAAAGCAAGTCCTTGTGAAAGAAGATCTTCCTAGATTTGTTGAGAAGATGTTCATGGAAAACAAAGGATGTGGAGCAAGGGTTATTTACAACAAACTGAAAGTAAATTACACGGGGTTCTCGGAACAAGCTATCCTTGAAATACTGTACAATAGCAAGTATTACCATGAGAAGTATCCGAGATTTACAAACAAGCCAACGCCAAAGACAATTACAGAAGAGGAACCAGGCAAAAGATGGCAGATTGACATAATTAACATGAAAAATCAAAGTGTTAGCTACAAGGGGTCCACATACAGTTATATTCTACAAGTCGTGGACGTTTATTCTAGGTACGTTATGCCAAAACCCCTGAAAACGAAGAGTTCGCGTGAAGTTGCAAAGGCATTAGAGGACGTGTTGATGGTTAACCTTGCCCCTGACATCATCCAATGTGACAACGGACTGGAATTTAAAGGCCCTAGTATGAAACTTTTGTTGAACAAGTACAACATCAAAATGATCAATAGTAGGCCGTATCATCCTCAATCACAGGGCAAGTGTGAAAGGTCAAACAGTGTTATAAAGGCCAGTAGGGTAAAATTGGGGGGCAAATATGCCTCCGGAGGAAAAACTGCATTGGGGGGCAAATATGCCTCCGGAGGAAAAACTGCATTGGGGGGCAAATATGCCTCCGGAGGAAAAACTGCATTGGGGGGCAAATATGCCTCCGGAGGACAAACTGCATTGGGAGCAAATATGTCTCCAGAGGAAAAACTGCTTTAGGGGTGGGGTAGGGGGGATGAAGGGTGTACTGGAAGAGGATAACTCCTACTATGTGGGTAGTGTTGGAGTGGTATCGAAATAGCCCCACTTGTTACACTGGTGGTTAGAAATAAGTGTCATGCCACTCTCAGGTGAGATGACTTCGCCCGCCATTTAGTTATTGTTTGGTCCAGATCTACGTTATTTCCTTTTGCAAACCTTTAAATATATATACTTACAAAAACTTGTGTCATTTTTTAAAATCAAGATGGAAGTAGATAGTTTTATCCGAGAGAGATGCGCACAGAGAGAGTACGTGATGTACGAAAGTCGTTTATCGACCTTTAACACCTGGCCAGAACAGATGCGTCCGACAAAGTTCCAATTGAGTCGTGCTGGACTTTATTATACCGGCGTGGGTGATATTTGCCGCTGTTTCTCCTGCGGCGTTCGATTGTCGACCTGGGACCGATCAGACAATGCTTTTGTTGAACACAAGAAATGGTCCGAAGAGTGTATGTTTTTGAAGATGATAGGGTTTGAGTTAAACACTCCACTTTTTGGATAGTGATGGGAGAAATGGATACTTCCAAAGCAGTGAGTTTGATGGAAAGTTTTTGGACTTTTTCATATGCAGAGGAATTGATCAAAACGATGATATCTGTGTATAGAAAAGAGTGTGAAGGTTGTCGAAATGGGTGGCAATCGCAAAAGGACCATATGTGTTTAGATGTGACTAATCGATACCAACTTGAATGTTATTTTGATCGCATTGTAAAATTAATTGATGAGAAAAACGTGTTGGACAGATGGGAAAAACATACAACACCATTAAACTTGACACCTTCCCTATTACATTTGTATCGTCTTAAGATATACTGTGAGGACTGGAGACAGGTGGATATGAAGACAGATTATTGGGAGACCTCGATGGTTGACACCGTACTTCGCATCCTGCAACTTGAGACACGATTCCATTAGCTCGACTGTCTGTTATATGCAAATGGGTCTAATTTATTTCATTTGACCTGATGAATCACGGTTACATAAACACGAAGCAATCCTCCAACGTTCATAATTTTTGTGTGTCGATCATTGGATTTAATTGTGAAATATGGATAGTGTTCTGAAGCTACACACGCCTCACACGGCTATGATATGTGGACCTACTTCATGCGGGAAAACTACATTTATCTTTAAAGCCTTACAAAACGTCAATGGGATCTTTCAACATCCACCCGAACGCATTTTCTACTGTTTCGGTGTTTACCAACCTATGTTTGATAAGATGAAGTTAGAGTTAATAAAAATATTGTTTTCTGTTGGCTACCTAGTCATGTAGGCATCCGAGGCAACGAGGATGCAGACAAAAATGCAAAGTCTGCTTCAAATCTTAATGAAGCAGATATTTGTATACCCCATACAGATTTTAAACCTTGTATAAATAAATACGTTTTATCTAAATGGCAAACAAGTTGGGATAGTACTATCCATAACAAATTACACGACATCAAACCTAAGGTTGGTTCTTATACCTCTATTCATAGAGACGACAGACGGGAGGACGTTGTTCTTACCCGCTGTCGAATAGGTCATTCTAGACTAACTCATTCTTATCTTTTACAAAGAGAAGACCAACCTGAGTGTGTTCCTTGTCAGGAACCACTGACAGTTAAGCATATTTTATTAGACTGTATTGACACCAACCACATACGATCTAAATATTTTAATGTCAATACCATGTTTGATTTGTTTCAGACAGTGTCCAACTCTACACTTGTTTGTTTTTTAAAAGAAATTTGCATTTTTAACCGATTGTAATGTCTTAACAGTTTATTGTTATATCTTTGCAAATTTTAATACTGTTATCCATATATATTTGTTTTCAAATATTTTTAACTTGTATATTCTCGCGTTCCGAAATACCTATTTTAGTTTAACACTGTTAAACTTCAATGATGATTAATTTAACTTTATTCGGCACCGTATGGCCTATAAAGTGTCGATGTGCCGTTAAACCCAAAATACAAAAAAAAAAAAATAGAGTTAAGGAACATTGAATTTGTGGAAGGTTTACCAAATAAAGAATTGTTGCAAACATGGAACTTGCAAGAACCAGCACACAAACTTTTAATCATGGATGATCTGCTTCAGAAAGGATCAAAGAACGAAGACTTGGTTGACATATACTGTCAACTGTCTCATCACTTTAATTTTACGGCTTGGTTCGTGACTCAGAACATATTTAACCAAGGATTACGAACCATCAGTTTAAACACGCATATCTTTATCATCTTTCGTATATCACGTGATGCCTTACAGGTCCAAACATTTGGTAAACAGATATTACCCGGTCAGAAAGATTTCTTCATGGATGCATATAAAAAGGCCACAAATAAAAATTATGGCTATTTATTAGTTGATCTGTCTCCTCACTCAAATCCGCTTTACAAACTGCGAACCCACATTCTACCGGGGGAGTTGATGACAGTTTTTAAATCACGGAAATAAAGATGGATGCAATAAAAAAACGAGATGGAAATTTTCTGAGATTATTGTTAAAGACCGATGCTATTCAGCAGCTAGCGATGGTGAAGACTATCCAAGATTCGCAGCTCAGGTCTGTAGTACAGATTGTCTACAATGTGCTGATGGGAACACGACACCTATCAAAAAAGACCAAACTTGATCTCAGCAAGCAAAGAAAGATCATTCGTCGTTTTGTTAGCAAAGACCTCACAGTAGATCAGCGGAAACGGATGTTTATAAAACATTTCGGACTTTTTTTAATTGTTCTCAAGGTGATAGAAAAGGAACTGTAAATGGCGGAAGAACTTGGTATTAGTACCGAAGATTCAATACGAACAGCTTCTTAGGAGACAGGACATGATAGAAAAAGTGGAAACAAATAATTCGCACGAATCCAATCAACAAAAGGAGGAAAAAGACAATTCCAACCAACCCAACCAACAAAAGGAGGAAATAGACAATTCACACAAATCCAGTCAACATAAAGAAAAGGAAAGTGATGTTGGAACGTCTTTTTCACAACTGGAAAGCGATGGAATGACGAAATCTGGTATTACACTAACCAAAAGCGACAACGAAAATGCAATGTCAGAACGCCATTTAAACGATAATGACACTGAATCTGATGAGCTCATTCAAAAGAAGTCATTAAAAAGAAGTTATGTTAAAAGGAACATATCTGACATGAATTTCGAGCACCAAAAACGAAGACAACACGTTTCAAAGTCAAGAAAGTGGATTAATTACAGAGTTTAACCATTGAAACATAAATAAAATGGATAAAGAAGAGAGACTTAAAAGGTACTATTTTAATCCAACAAACGCTGGTGCCTTCTCAGGTCCGCAAAAACTTTATCAAGTAATGCAAAAACGTTACCCTGGTACATATTCTTTACGTTACATCCGACGTTGGTTGAGTGACCAGGATCCATATGCTCTTCTGCGACCAGTGAGATATCGTTTTATCAAACCCGGCGTAAGGGTGGCAACAGTCAATGAACAATGGGACGTTGATTTACTGTCTATGGAAAATATCGCCTCCAAAAATGATGGAGTGCGATTTCTACTCTGTGCTATTGACATATTGTCAAGAAGATTGTGGGTGAAACCACTGAAAGACAAAACGGCCCAGTCGGTTTTAAAAGCGATGAAAGAAATACTGAGCGAAGGGAAACCACAAAAGATTCGAGCAGACCGAGGGTCTGAGTTTGTCAACCGATGGTTCCGGAAACTGATGAAAGACAACAACATCTACTTCTTCACAACTCAAAACCCGACAAAGGCTAACTACGTAGAACGCGTGCAGAGGACACTGAAGACGGCGCTCTTTAGAATGATGAGAAATACTCGTTCTTACAGATATATTGACGATCTTAATAATATCGTGTCCAATTATAACAACTCACCCCACCGATCTTTAAATGGATTGGCACCTAATGAAGTGACCGAGAGAAACCAAGCCGATGTGTGGGCTTCCATCTACTTGAAAAAAAAAAAACAAAGGACCGAAAACAAGACCAAAATTTTCATTCAAAATAGGTGACCTAGTTCGCATCAGCATTGCAAAGCGCCCTTTTCAAAGAGCCTACCAGGAACAGTACACCATTGAGGTATTTAAAGTCTACAAGAAACGGTTTATGCAGGGAATACCTGTTTACGAGCTGGAAGACCTACAAAACGAACCCATAAAAGGTCTTTTTTATGAGAGTGAACTCCAAATTGTGTACAAAGATCAATCCAGTTTATGGTTTATTGAAAAGATTTTGAGACGTCGTAAAAGAAACGGTAGACAGCAACTTTTTGTTCAGTGGGAAGGGTTTCCAAATAAATTTAATAGTTGGATAAACGCTGAAGACATTAAGGAGACATCATAGTTAAAATGGATCACTACATATTTGTGAGCAGTTCCGACAGCAACCACTATTTTAGTGACAATACGACTAGTAGTTTCAAAGTTCGCCTGAACAGATCTATTGATTTGACCGGACACTGGAAAGTGGCACTAATCGAATTTAGAGCAATTACAAACAGAAAAAAAGGACTTGAAGAAATTGATATTTATTCCGATCTGTGCAAGGAAACGTTTGTATCTGGTGAAGAAAGGCCCGTTCTTCGACGCTTGATGACTAACACCAATGAGGGATGGGATTATACCTTAGTCAATCCATTTTATTTACCCGTAAAGAAGACGGACCTGCGAGAGTTTAAAATCTATATAAGAAACAGCAACAATGATGAATCGCCAAAGCTAGCAGAACCGGTGCACCTAACACTTCACTTACAACGCTATCCATTTCTATAAACCAGCCATGAAACTGTATGTTCCAAACCCTCAAAAATGGGTTGATTTTTTCGATCACTTAAAAAAGGACCAAACTTCATCGAAACAGACTGGTTCCGGAAGACGCCCGAGTGTGTTAGTGATCAATGAGGATAAAAGTAATAATACGGCAAATTGTAAGATCAAAGCCGTTCTCCCTGCAGAGCAAACTGCTGCTCAGGCTAAATCGGAACTGGAACGAGAAGATATAAATCCATCTGCGGTTGTAGATATGGTTCAGAAGCCTCTAAGACGTCGCGTTAAGCGGATCAGACGGACATACTCGAGTAAAAAATCAAAAAGGTGGTGCACGGAAACGGCGGACCGGCGCAAAAAAACCAAAACGGACCAAACATCCAAGGCGAAACAACGTCAAAGCGGTCATAAGGAAAAGAGACATTTTTGGAATTAACTAGATCTATCGTGAAAAAAAATGGCCATGTATAATGAGTCTTTGTTTAAAGAAGGGCTTGTTTCCGAATTGTCACTCTTCGATTTGCCAAGTACACAAACCGGGGTCCTCGATGAGTACTTTGAAGAAATTAGACCGCTATCTCAAGTATCGGCTGAAAGTCCAGTGGAATTCAAAATCAGTGGTCAAAACTCTATGGATTACCTTGACATGAAAAACTCGCAGATTTATGTAAAGCTGAAAGTGAAAAAAAGTGACGGTACGAATCTCTCAGCTGAGAAAGTTGGACCGGCCAACCTGATCCTACACACATTGTTTTCTACGGTGGAAGTGTCTCTTCAAAACAAAGCCAGTTTTACATGCAATTACTATCCATATCGGGCCTATATTCAGACGCTCTTGAAATACGGACAAGATGCTTCATCGTCACAGTTAAACACACAGGGATGGGAGATTGATGATGCCGATGCACCTGGTGTTACAGACCCAGGTAGTACCAATACCGGTTTGTACAACAGAGCAAAATGGATTGCCGGATCAAAGACAATAGACTTTCAGGGATCCATATTCCACGACATGTTTTCTCTGGATAGATATCTGTTGAATCAGGTTGAGGTGCGCGTAAAATTTTACAGAACACCACCTTCATTTTCTCTCCTAGCTGCAGACACAACTGTCGATTTCGACATCGAAATACTGGACATCTACCTCCTTGCTCGAAAAATAAGGGTCAACCCTGGTGTCATCTATGGACATTCACAAGTACTCGAAAAGAACAACGCGCTGTACCCGTACACAAAAGTGGAATGTCGATCGCAAAGTATTGCAACTGGATCTACATCGTTCAACTGGGAAAATATGTTTCAAGGCAGGAGACCAGAACGGATTGTGATAGGCTTTGTGAAGAGCACAGCCCTAAATGGAAGTTATACTACCAACCCATTCAACTTTGAAAATCTTAGCATTGAACAAATAGCCGTCTACGTTGACGGACTTCCAGCTGGAGGTAATCCGCTGCAACTCGACTTTTCCAATCCATATGGTGCTATAAGTCGAGCCTACAACAACATTTTCCTAAGTGAAGGGATCTGGACCCGAAATGAAGGCAATGCTTTAAATAGAGAACATTTCGTTGGCGGATCTTCACTCTTCGTCTTCCAGTTGGAACCCAACTACGCTCACCATGGACAGTACATGTCGCTGGTTAAGAATGCCAACGTTCGTCTCGAAGTTCGATTTAAGAACGGATTGACAGGTATATAAATCATTCTTTTTTTCACAAATTTTTCTTTTATATAAAGACATTAACATATTTTTTGTCTTTTATGTTGTGTTTTGTTTATGTTTTGCACTGTTATGGTTTTGATTTATACGTGTTGCCGATTGTTTACTGTTTTGATGTCGATATATTTCTAAATTCCATTTTTTTTTCTAGAACCCATGAGCTGTATCGTCTATAGCGAGTTGCCAGGCTACTTTGAGATCAACAAAGAGAGAGACATCATTCTGCCTTAATGGATACCAGTCAACTTGAGTGTATGATTCGTTGCGATCCCGCCATGAAAGATCATGTCATCGGTGTTTTTGCTGCTGATCGCTTACCCAGAGGTTTATCGCGCGGGCATGGATTAATCGTCAATGTAGACCCTCAATTTAGATCAGGGAGCCACTGGTGTGTTTTCTTCCGTGACGATCATGGAACGTTTGAGTTTTTCGATAGCTACGGATTAAATCCTCGACAAAATAGTAAATACTTTGACGATTGGTTGAAGACACACGCGTGTTCAATAACCTGGAATTCTTTGCAACTACAAAGTAACACAAGTTTTGTGTGTGGACTATACTGTATTGCATTCCTTCATTATAGACTTTCCGGTTATAAATTACAGGATTTTGTGAACATGTTTACCAGTGACCACTTTGCAAATGATTACTTTGTTTATCTCAGTATCAGTAGGGCTTTTAATAACTGTTTCTCGAGTAAACGTGTATTTAACCAAGAATGTTGCAACAGAATTCTACCATAAAACTGTATTCTTCATTTATAATTTGATCTTAATACTGTCAGTTTTGTGATTTTGTGTTGAATATATGATATATTTTTTTGTCATAAGTTGTTAAATTTTGTAACACCATGTATTCACCATGTAACGAACAATAAACAAACTAGAAAATAAAAACAATGTTGTTTTTGTGCTTCTTTCTTTTACCAACTGTTATAATAAGCGATATTTGGGAAAAAATGATAGACAAGTCATGTCATCTGGTATAATACTTTTATTCGATTATATGGGCGTCTATAAGAGTACATCGTACACACTTACGAAATGCAAGTTGAAACGTGCCTAACCAAAACACTTAAAGATATAATCAAAAATGTAAGCGTCTTGCAACGCATTAACAAGGATTAATTCTTCAAAAACAACAACAACATCATCATTAACATCATCCAAACTGTTTAACTATAAACGATTTTTTTTTTCATCTAACAGATAGTCATACAGGCTGATCCTAATACATATATAACAAGTAATATAAAGCATGGAAGATAGAGAGGATTTTAAAAGGTACGAACATTAAATATGATCAATACACCGCTGACATCATCCTTACATTCTATTATCATAAAAAAAATATTCAAAATATTAGTAAGTCAGTATATGCTGAATATCTTGTCTTTACGTTAAAAAAAAGCTGACTGTTCAACTGGTAATGATATTACAATATGCTTTTTATGAAATTATGTTTACATTTTTTTTTCGGGATAAGTAGTAGTTTATCATCCCCAAAAGGTTTTTATTTCACTTTAGTAATAGTAACATCAGCAAAAACATATCTTTGTCCAAGTTCAAATACCTGGTTCGTGTCTAATGCAATGGTCGTGTCTAAATCAATGTTTTGGTTCATATCGGAAGAAATATGAACGGGTGAACATTCCCTCACTGTCTCTCGACACTCGTGCTCTGATTCTATGGGAACCACATTTGATGATTTAGATGAGTCATTAATTTTCATATGACCGTAACTTAAACTGTCAATGGCGTTTAAAAGGTAACGCTTGTTGTCGAAAGATGACAGTCCCAATTTGCTGACTGTCTCACCATGTAACACGTGTCCACGACTGCGAAGAACATTCATGCTTGACAACATTTGACTTTCATTGAATAGAACGTCTTTATAATGTTGAAACCTTATATCCCGTTTGACCGTTGCCTTTGACACACCTTTCAAGCGTTTTCCGACATAACCATCTTCACACAGATAACAATACATCTTCGATCTTAGACCGATGAAATGAGAAATGGGTGTACCGTTAGTTTCATCTTTGAATTTACCGAGCGTCTTTTTGTTAGTGTCATTATGCAAAGGGTGTTCTTTTGGATAATCGGACAGATCAAACGCATCATCATTGTGAATATCTCTGTAAATATCTTGTGTGTCCACACTCAGGAAAAACGAGTCTGTGTCCATCATGTGAAGCTGAGCTTTAGCACCGTATCTCTTTCTTATGTAGTTATACCAAAAGTCGTACATAAGAGCTTTGCTAAGATCGAGAATTGTCATTCCGCAGTAACATGGTTTGAAAAGCATGACCTTTTTCGGCAGCAACTCAACTGCTACGAGGTCTTCACTAAAAATGGTGATGTTCTTGAACGTGGGTTTAGCACTGAGCTTTTTTATTCGACTCTCTGTATGTACGAGTTCAATTTGCTTGTGCTTTCTAACATTTTCCATTGTTTTGCCAAATACTGATACATTCATGAGTTTGTAGAAGTTTTTCTGAAAATTCGAAGTTGCTTTCTTCCGCATGTCGGTATTGAACTCAATATACGGTTTCATCCATGGACTCTGCTTGAAACGAAGGACTCTGTGAACTTTCTTTAGACGCATACCAAGACTAAGATACAATTGTAGATTTCTGTAGTGAAGAACGTACTGTTCTTTATCCTCTAATGTCGTGAGCAGCTTTTCTACAGAAGCACTTGGTGGTAGACTTTCCTCGTCCGTTTTTTCATGCAATTTTCTTAACAGCTTTTTAGCATATGGTGACAATTCGTCCGAAGTGACATGTCTTCGCACGGGTGCTAGCGGAAGATCATTGTGAGCATCATGCAAGTGCTTCGGGTATTCTAAAGATACTTCGAGAATGTACCCAACTTCTCCATCTTTAGGAATGTCCATGATTTGCAGACCATCTATCTCGTCTTGGTCCAAGAAGGCAAAATCTCCAACTGGGAGTGGTTCTATCATGACCGTACCGTACAAGTTGTTACAATCTATATAAAATAGATATGAAGTTACATCATTTGGATCATAATTCGACAAATATGGGTTGTTTGCTTCCTTGTATCTGCAGGAAATTTGTGACACACCACCACGTATTCCAGCTTCAATCATAAGCATTTGATCCACATCTGTTATCAATTCTAATTCCACTTTCGTCATTTTAAGACAGCTGGTCCACGCAAGTCCTGGAGACGTGTAAAAATGGGCGGGATCTAGCCCAAACTGCTTCATACTTTGCTTCCTAAACGTTTCGAAAACATCGGCTAAAAGCAACACGTCCGTTTTCAGGTACAGATCGTGATAATCTCCCATTGTTTCCAATTGAAATTCCTCAAAGACTTTACATGCATGAGTGTAATCCTCATCAGATATGTGTTCCTGAGTGATTGATGAGAAAAATGCATCTTTGTTTGGCAAGCTGATTTCGCTAAATCGTTCGAATGAATCCATGTATTCGTAAGGATACACACCCTTCCGTAAAAGCAATTCCATTTGGTTCATTGCAGGAAATTCTGAACCCACATGGAAGAAAGCGGCCTTTCCATCCTTTGAGAGGTCGTTAACCAAAGTATCTAAAGAAGAAGGGAGAAAAGAGAGACTGTCTAAAAATCGCAAACTCCCTAGTGAAAAACTGATATACTTTTCAGTATTCTGTGCGATACATTTGAGTTTCTCGTCTTTAAACTTTCCAATAGCCTGACAAATGATATGCGCGTCAAATCCTTTCAGATTGTGGAAAAACACGGCAATATGCCTAGCTTGTTTACATAACAGGTTGCACTCGTTGTGTGCCATGCCAATGAACTCCCCCGTCAGGTGATCATGATGTCTTACCGGCATTGAAAAGGTTTGTTCATTGCAAGACAGTTGGTCGTTCTCAGGATTTAATTCTTTTGAGCAAATACAACAAGTGGTCGCTGTAGCGATCATATGACACGCTCTTGCATCGATGTACATCGGTTCCACTGTATCCAATATGTCGTTTATAAGCTCTTCTTCCTCCAAAAGACATTGAATGAATTTCTCAGAGGCATCGGGTCCTCTGTAAACCACAGCCGGTTTAGTATAACTCGAATCCCTGCACACCACCTTATATCCAAACCCACACACCTGTAGCTCTGTAGTTGCAGTTGTGCCGCAATACTGAGTGTTTCGTTCGCATGTGGAGAGTTTAACATTAACGGTTTCAAAGTCGGCATAGATCACAAAATTAACAGGCAACGTCTTCTGGTATTCCTTAAACGTCATAATGTTTTTACCAGGACGAGGTAATTCCGTCACCTGAGCACCGTGCGGGGAACAATGTGGAATGTGTTCTTTGAGCAGACGCTCCTGTGTGTAACCATGCAAACAATAACAACAGTAATAAAGACGACGTTTACATTTTTTCGTTCTGGACAAAAATCGGTCTAGGTCTTTGATTAAACAATAGTGAGTAAAGTCTTCATATTTTATCCATAACAAATTGACATGGTGTATTCTCTGCGTTCTCTTCGTTATTCTCAAAGGGAGAATAGTCTTCTCTTCAAATGTAAAAACGTTGACAGAAATATTATCATTCTGTGTTTCAAATTTGGTTATCTGACTAATTGACATCGGATAATCAATACCTTTCATGTTTAGATCAGTCTCATATTGCGTGTAGTGTTCCGGGTTCTCAGGGCTGTGATCTGCGGGATGTAAAGACGCGAGTATGCAATACAGAAAACATCTATCGTCCATATTTTCGATGTTGAGAATTGATCTGCTCATTGAAAGAGTACTCGGTAGTGGAATATAGCTTGAAGCTTTCAATGGTCGGTACACAACCGTGTGGATTTCCAGTTTAATCACCTTACTCACGTACCATCCCGAACCCTCTCTTAAGTACTTTTCGACGGAAGCGAACATTTTTTGCATGGCTTCATTTAGTTCATGTTCATCCATCTCATTTTCAGACACGATAGAGTATGTTCTACTCCTAAAGTAAGGTGATGAAGTTTGTTCATTATCACCATCGTCACGTCTCATTTCAACTTGCACACACAAGTTCCACTTTATCCCCGTTAGCTTTTGCGTTCGATTTTGTAGATGTTTCCATACTTGATCCCTCACATTTGCAAAAAATTTTAACACATCATATTGTTCGTCTGTGCGTGCATGTATTGTTCTAGTCAGAGCACTTCGGTTTAATGCATGAACGTCTTCAATATTATGTTCATTATCATCGTCGTCACTTTCCTGAGAATCAGTAACGTTTTCCATTCGAACATGTTTCTGGTCATTTGAGGTTTTTGGTTTTGTGTTACTTTGCAGTTTACTATCACCGCCTCTACCACGCTGATTTAAAGGGTGGTTTTCAGTCACATGTTGAAAGAGGTCTGTGTAATTGTTGAAAATATGATCACAATGTCGACAGGAGAAACTGCGCTGCGACGTTAAACCGTGTTTACGCCGTTTATGTCGATTTAAAGTTGACCGAAACTTATATTTCTTGCCACAGACATTACATGCAATGGGATCGTTGTCCGTCTTTGGGTACTGTTTACCATGGACACGTTTGTAATGACGTTTTAAGTTCCAATTATTCGAACACAGTTGTTGGCATATATCGCAATTAATCTTTTTAACGTGCGTTTGCTGATGTCTTTTCAAAGTTGACTTATTTTTAAAAGTTTTCCCACAGTATCTACATTTTAGAAAATATTCAACATTCTTGTTTTTGGATTGTTCAATGTCATGATTGTACCCATCATCACTCGAACTGTCGTCATTTATTTCATCCATGTTCCAAAATGTTTTTTTTTACATAAAATCCTGTGGAAATGAACAAGGATTCCTCTCTCAGTAATCTTCATTAAAGAAGTCGGGAGTCTGAGGGATGCCCTCAAGAGCTATTGGATCGTATTGACGTATTCTCTCCTCGCGTTGCTTTTCCCTTAAAATTTCATAATATAAACGGTCTTTTATAGGTGTTTTTGGTGGCGACTGTATGTACCACGAATCTGTCAAAGTGTCACCTTCGCACAAAAATGAATCATTGCAAGATGAATTATCACTTAATTTTTTAAATGAATAAAGTTTAGCTTTCCTTTTAAAGTGTTCCTTACTTTTTAAGTGACTGTACCACCAAAAATATGAAAGTGTCCTTTTACATGCGATACAATATCTCATTTTCATTGTTAATCACTTAAACACGATACCATGAAAGCAACGCTTTCTTTATTATCGCACAAAAAATTAAACACTTCCAATGACATATTTACACATTTTGATCCGCGTCTAATCCCGATGCGCGTGCCTTTTCTTTTCCTACGTATGTATAAACGTAAGGAATTGTCAACAGAACAAGTAAATAATCTTTTTTTTACATCATATTCTATCCAATCAAATTCTCTATTGTTTATTGTAAACTTTAGTAAATCAATTTGAGCTTGAGTCATGACTATATCGCATTGAAATACGTTCAAATTAGAAACATACCTACTAGAAATTACGATTTCAACACTTTACACATTGTTCAATAAGGATTCTATAAACTCGTTCCTCCGCACTCGTTCCTCGTACAATTTTTGCACAGTTTCAAATGGTAAAGAAAACATTAATTCTCTAAACATATCGTCTGAATTTGGAGGGAGAATGTTTTCGAAATCAAAAAGCATAGATGTTTCGTTCTCATTCGTTGCTTCGACATGCAAGTTCGTTACAGATGTTGGAAAAATGTCGTTGATGTTGTTGTTGATGGTGGTGGTTTTGTTGAGATCTTCATCAGTAGTACTCCGAATGTGTTCAGTGTCTTCATTCGGTGTGTCTTGTATGTTTCTAGAGGTAGTGTGCTCAACGTCGGTTATGGAGTGATTCTCTTTACTTTGAACAATTGTAAATGGTTGCACACTGTTTTCATTTAAATCCCTATCTTGTTTCGTCTTCAAAAGTTGTTGGTGTTTTAAACTTCGTAAATGTCTTGCATGAAAAATTGAATAAATCCACTGATTACATGAATCGCAATAGTGTTTCGGTTTACCAGTCCAGCTCATGTTTTTTATCTCATTATTAATATGGACGGTGCCTCTCAACCATCATGTGTTGACGTGACATATAGTTAGATGTCGTTGGTTGTTGCTGATTATCTAACAAGTTGCCTGGACGCCCGTACATGTGTTGTGGAATCTGGAATGATAAATAACAATACTTGCATACTTGTGACTGAGTGAATTTTCAGGCCCATCCAAGCGTAAATTGTCATACTAGTATCCAACGAGTCATATGTTATTCATAAGCATTGTGTAACAGACAACAATTGATTTCACTAGTTGTATACATGTATACAAACCCTCTGAACACATACTGCAAAATGACAGAGTTATAGACAATTTAACTTTTGATGCAAAGCACCATCTAGTGACAAATGAAAAAAAATGCAGATGTACATCTTCATGTACATGAGAGCATGTATAAGTTTTCGTGCATGTGGTTTTTTTCATTAGGCTGTGCTCGCGTGAACAAAAAAAAAGTAAAATAATAATAAATAAATAAAATGAAACAGAACAAAAGCAATAGGTTTTTGCGATGTTTTCACTAAAACCTAATAATATATTGATAACATATTCAATACTATTGCAAATGCGATAATAGAGAGTATGCCATGTGTCACAATATATTTCATATTTTGTCGGAATCTCGTTGTCTTTTCTTTGAATGAGACATCACATCTTCTCTTTTTCTACATATTAAATTTGAATGGTTTACACAGATCCGGGTCTGTTCGGATATTTAAACCTATGTAAACAACTCATTCTATTTAGAATATTTTCCATGCATATGAACCAAGCATGTTTTATATTCCATGTTCAGGTAAACGCGTTTGTCTGCTACTGTTTAGCTCCTGAAGACCGAATTATTTCAAAAATTCACCGCACGTGTCCTGTTTTGTTTTTTTTTACATATGACATATTTCTTAGTTATCTCCCTGAGTCATAAAGGTAGTGCACTTGTACGATTTTAACTGTTCAGCAATGTTTTAGTTATCTCCCTTTCATAATTGTAAGATATTGTAGACAACACATCTTAAACGAGTTAATCATTTTAAATATAAGCATACCAATATATGGACAACATAAGAAAAAATTAATTGACGCAATTATATAAAAAATATTACCTGGGGTTGTAGTGTGTCCCTTAAGCCTTCAGCTTCAAACTGGTTTATGGCGTCTCTTAATTTGATCATATCATCCCAGCTGAGAGTGATAGAGACAGACTTCTTCAGGACCCGTGAGCCACCGTCTTGATAGCACTCACTGTAATCGTTTATATAACAATTCACCCGTTGATATCTCTTTACTGTGACAGTTCTCCTATATCCAATGTTTATTCGTGCAGATGTTGGTAGACCATTACCATCTGTCTTCACGTCCATGATAAAATAGAAATATTAAATAAAAAAAAAACACACGAAAATGCAAAGATTCTGACTTTTCACACTGCAAACAGGGTGGGTATGAATGTTTCATCATTTTATTCATTCTCTTATATATAGTATAAGGGAGTTGACCATTTTTTAATTATTTAAAATTAAATGTGTACGCATTCAAAAAGAATGCGCCCGCATTCAAAAAGAATGCTTACAAAACACGAATGCGCGCGCATTCAAAAAGAATGCTTAAAAATCCAGTTTTTTAATGAGCAGGTGGTGGTGTCTAAATGTAATTCGTAGCAAGTAATTATGTCTAATTGAGGTGAGCCGACAGAAAAAAGTGTTTGATGGTTGATATACACAGGGATGGTCTATTACATTCTGTAATAAAGCATCCCCGATATACATCACTGGATTCCATAACGACCCCATTGATAATACGTGTTATACAATTTATGGGTTTATGTGTCTTGAGGTCAGAATTTTTTTTGTAAATATGCCATGCTATATTTATCATTCAATATGTATTATGTATATGATGAAGAAATCTATCTGCGAGACCATGAAATATATCTGAGTGTCCGCGAAATCCAATTTAGGGTCCGCGAAATACACGTACTACATAGACAACTTAATGCATACAAAAAAAAAAAAAAATGTTGTTTCTTATTCCTTACTTGGACTTTATTTGCTGTCAAATATTAGAAAAAGGAAAAATGTCACGAAAATAAAATATTAGATAGGGACATGTAATGGAAATAAAAGAAAAGAAAAGGGAAATGTAATGGAAATAAAATAAATCACCGTTGTGCATCACGTCATCAGAATTAGTCTCATGTGACCGAAGAATAAAAATGGATCGAATGTTCTTCATGATATTGCTGATAGTCTGTGCTTCTGCAATGTGCGCAAGACTGTGCACAGAATCATTGGATCAGAGAAGGTGTGATGCTGGTGTGTGCATCGTCAATATTGAAACGCCCGCGTGTTACGTCTTACAGTATGCAGGAGCAATAACACGGATCATTATAAAACGGTTTGCACCCGGAAGCACCCTGGATCTCTCAGAACTAAGTCATTTGAAAACCGTGGAGTTCACGGAGCTCACGACGCACGAAGTAGACGTTTGTTTGAAAATAATTCGGAGCAACTGCATCGAAATAGTGCAACCGAATGCACTAACGCAACCATGTAACTGTGAGGTAAGTTTACAGTTTTCTGATAGTATATAAATGAATTATTTCAGAATTTAAAACCGCAAGAAACTAAGATGAACTGAGGGCTATCGTATTCATTGAAGAACAACAAAATGAGCTTTACTCAGCACTGCTGCTAGAGAAATACACATCCATTGAAATACTCTATCAGCAGAAAATTTGTACATCTAAATTGTAGCTGTCAGGTTAGTTTACAATTTAGTTGATCACAAATTTTTACTCTCAAGCCCAAATCATATTACTGATATAATGCTGACACAGCCATGCCTGCCTATTATGAAAGCTGTAGATTACTTTACCCTGGTATTAATACATAAATCATCATGATGTCTTGACCTTAACTGCCGAGTCAGAGTGAAAGAGAACAAATATCACCACCTGCCTTATTTTTATTAATACATAGATCAACATAATGTCTTGTGGGACGCTTTAAACCTACGCTGCTGAGTGTTTAAAAGAACAGTCATCACAACCAGTCTTTCTATTACTACATAAATCAGCATAATGTCTTGTAGGTCAATTTAACCTTAAACTGTTGAGTGTCAAAGAGGACAGTCTTTTTTTTTAATAATTATTTGCTCTTAGAAGTAACCACAAGCTAATGTGTAGATACCCACTTTATAAATACTGATACAAAAAAAAGGGTCTTCTTTTTCTTTTCAAGAATGATGTCAGCACGACCAGAGATACCACAACCAACAAACCAAGTGATTCCACCCCAAGCCCTAAGACCACAACCCATGACCCTACCACCCACAAGAGGTCAACCGCAGTCACAACTGATAAACCACATAAGCTAACTATGCTCACAAACAAACTTCATGACCCTCTCTCCACCAAGAAGTCGTCTGAGACTACAACAGACATGGGTCCCACATCTATTGCCACAGGACTACATTTAACATTACCCTGTCTACACCGAGAAGTCGTCTGGGACTACAACAGACATGGGTCCCACATCTATTGCCACAGGACTACATTACCCTGTCTACACCGAGAAGTCGTCTGGGACTACAACAGACATGGGTCACACATTTATTGCCACAGGTTCATATATTTCCTCAATTCCAAACTATTTAAAATTTCCTCATTTCATTCTTATATATTCTTTTTGTTTTATTTTGCTTAGTCTATTATTAATTTCTTTTTTGTATGCACGTAGGAAACTTCTTAGAATGAACCAGCTAGGAAGTCGTTTTTTAGTTTCAGGTTTGAATAGCAGTGAAGACGAGTTTTCTCTTTTTAATGTAGAACATCACAAAGAAAATCAACATTATCAAAATACACAGGAAAGTCAGCATTCTGAAAATTCATTTGAATATCAAGATTCGGAGGGATATATGATACCTTTAAATGTTATCAATACAAATGTTGATAATAGCCCTGTTGATAATAGCCCATGTGTTACTCACCTGTAACCTGTCTCAACCCCCCCCCCCACACACACACCCCCCCCCCCCCAAATTTTTAGTCCACCATTTCTTTCTTTTCAGTTATTCCCATGATATTATGCCTTTGTGGGGGAGTCGTAATCATCATCCTGCTGCTTTGGTGTAATTGGAAGAAGAGAGTAGTGATAAGAAGACTATCAGCCTTTGGAGTGCATGCTGATTTCCTCCCAATGTCGCCATTGCAGAGGTCATTTTCAGAAAGTTTCCTCTCCTCACCGTCAAGCACTGCTCCAATTCTTCCCATAGCCAATGTTAATGTTTCTTCACCACCACCACCACCATCACATAGATACCCAACGAGATTGGCTTTAAGACAAAGTACTTCATCTAATTAAAACCAGAAAGGTGTTGCCATTTTTCAGACATGCTTATAATTTAAATAATTTCTTAAATAATATCACTAGTTTAAGTCTCTTAATTAATTCAAAATAAAATACATCTGTGAGCATTTTATTTATTTTTCTTTCTTTTCTTCTTAAATAGACAAGTCATTAATCATCATTCAAAAGGTGTCATTTTTTACTTATCCATATGAAAATAAATTAAGCTATGTGGAAATTTATCATAAATGCTCAAATAGAATATACAAATTTCTGGTGCTAAGTATATCAAATGTCTTAATCCTTTTCATATACCATATATTCATTCCATAAATTCATTCCAAAAAGATTTTTTGTAATGTCTTATTCCAAAAAAGTATCACATTCCATCTAATGATCATTATTTCAATGCATAAGGATTACTTCTGATTCTTTTTTGGGGTGCTGCAAATTTGTTGGAGCATAGATCAAAAGGTTACATGTTTTTTTTATAGTTTGATATGATTAGAGTATGTATGAGAGTTTTCAGTGTGCTAGTTGTTAGTTCAGTATTAAAAATGTAAAAATAATAATCATGCATAAAGCAGGGCTCTCCATACTTTGTGAACCCCAAGAGTCAAAAATCTTCCAAATTTATTTTAAAATTCTGTTTTTTTAATTTTTTTCTTATTTATTAGTAAATTTGACACTTGACCCATATTTCTCAAGAGTTGAAATTTTCATTTTTTTCAAACTTCAAGAGTCAAAACCCAGTTTCAAGAGTCCAAGGAGAGCCCTGCTTAAGCTTTCTGCCGAAGAAAATATAACGTGTTTTACATTAAAGAATTTAATTAGATTCTATGTGGATATACATGTACTTACAATTTTCAGCAGACACTTTTACATTAAAAGTATTTTTTGTATGTTTTATGATATGTTGCGACCATGTTTTATTCATATCTTTTATCAGTAGTCTTATGTATGTCTGGCGTAGAAATGTTTGTTGCAAGAACCTTCCATTTTTTCTAGTAATTTTCTTTTTTTGTGATACTAAGATGTTAAAAAAAATTGAAGCTGAACATAATAGTGATTCCCAATATTCAGCATTTTTTTACAAAAAGTAAAAACTGACATGTTGATTTGAAATTGAACTCACAGTTAAAAATATTTATTTGCACCACTCTTATAAAATAAATCCATGCAACATTCCTGGTAAAGAATATTTTTCTTTCAAGTAATTTTCCTTTCTATTTTCTTTCTTTTTAATTTTGTCTGTAATTTTTTTATTCTTGTAAATATATTGTAGAAATATTTTTTTCCATTGAATTTTGATATTGTGAAGATGTTTTTTTCTTGGTTGTGATTGAAATTCCTGCTTTATGCGATATTTGACATATCCAGTTGTTTTGATATATGTTATTTGTGTCATTTCCCTGTTTTATGAGATAAGTATTATATTTTCAAATAATCACTGTTTGACTTACATAGCTTTTTGACATTTTATGGTTGAGGTTGAGCTTCCACATGCACTAAAAGGTTTTTAGACAGGAAATTTTGCTGATATGTTTGATATATCTTTATAGTTCTTTTGATGTTAACTATCTCAGGTATGAGAAAATATATAGTTTTTTTTCAAAGGTTTCTTATTTTGAAATATTGTATATTATCTCAGGTAAGAAAAAAATATATAGTTGCATTTTTGTTGTTCATATTTTTCTTGAGACAGTGTCTCAAATGAATACCTCAGTACATAATTCTTGTGTTGTGCCAAAATATTTTTTTTCTAGTCATAATTTTCTGGGTCAGGGGGAGGGGGTTTGTGCAACTACCTCAGTGCAAAATTCTTGTGTTGTGCCAAAATATTTTTTTCTAGTCATACTTTTTTGGTCAGGGGGGAGGGGGTTTGTGCAACTACCTCAGTGCAGAATTCGTGTGTTGTGCCAAAATAGTTTTTTTCTAGTCATCCTTTTTTGGTCAGGGGGGTTTGTGCAACTACCCAGTGCCAAATTCGTGTGTTGTGCCAAAATAGTTTTTTTTCTAGTCATCCTTTTTTGGTCAGGGGGGAGGGGGTTTGTGCAACTACCTCAGTGCATAATTCTTGTGTTGTGCAACTACTTCGCACATTAAGTCCAAACAACATCAAAATCAATATGCTTGATTACCTTCATTCTGTGTATTTGTTATACTCTATTTTAGAGGAATTGAGATTTATTAACTTCATTTTTAGTCTTAATTCCCTACATTTTTTAGTTTTAGTTCCTCTCATTTTTTATCAAGATCATCATTTCTTGTCATTGTTTTTGAATAGTTCTTATTCATTTTATCATCAACACAATCATCATCATCATCATTATCATCATCATTTTTTAGTATTCACTCACTGCATTCTTATCAAGATCATTATTTTTTTTCATTGTTTTTAATACTTTTTAATTCCCTACATTTTTTAGTTTTAGTTCCTCTCATTTTTTAACAAGATCATCATTTCTTGTCATTGTTTTTGAATAGTTCTTATTCATTTTATCATCAACACAATCATCATCATCATCATCATCATTTTTTAGTATTCACTCACTGCATTCTTATCTTATACTTTTTATTCACTTCATTTTCATTAAAATCATGTTTAATCACTATTGTTATCATCTTAGCATTTGTTTCTTTTGTTAGTGAGTTTCTGTTTAGTTTTTTTTAAGAAGTCTACTAATGACACTTTCAGAAGAAAGGATTCACTAAATATTACAAAAGGATGTACTCTCAAGGTTATATGATTTTTGGTAATAAATATCCTTTCTTTTGCATGTGTAATTAGTGTATAAGGAAAAGAAATCAGTATTATAATTCACATGTCATTTATTCATTAAATTCAATAACAGTTACATGAAAATTGAAAACAGGTACATGATGTCTGTGATGGACGCTTGAGATTATTCAGCGTTGTCTGTCCTGCAAAAAAGAAAGAGACTTTAAACATATAGATATTATTGTTATGGGGAAATAGTTTTTAGTTTTATTCTTGAACATGAGTAATGAAAAAATGTTACAGTAAAAGCTATTGTGAACTATACTACTACTTCTTTTTTATTTTTTAATTACATGTTACAAATGGGTTTTAAATAAATATTTTGTAAAGCTTATTGCATAGATTTATTTATTTATTTCATGTCCATTTCATTCATGTTTCATCCCTGAGTTATTAGTTATAATAATCACACAGGAGTTTACTTAATAATACTTAGACAAATATTATGAAACAAAGTTGCATTTTTTTTTCAACACCACACTAACATTACAAGATAAAAACAACGGGATTTGTTGTGAACAATTGACCTTACAGCTACAATACCCCCCCCCCCCCCCCACACACACACACACAAACACAAAAATAGAGTGCATAGGTATATAAGATAAACAATATTTACCTTAACCTCTTAATCCGATTCCATACCACATGCCGCAGATTGCTGTTATCATCGTCGTCGTCTTCATCATCACTAGCAGCAGCATTTCCCTCCTCCTGTCGTGAGGGATTGTCTGTATTCTCCTCTGTATCCTCTTCTGTTTCCTCTATCTCCTCCCCCTCTGTCTGCTCCTCCCCGCTCTCGTTCTCCCTAGCCTCTAAATTATTGGCTGGGGGAGAACTCCTGAATTCTGGCCTTTGCAGCAGGCTTTCGACATTTGAGACAGCGCTCCAAAGATCTTCTACGACCCCCAATTTTCTTTTCAACCCTGTTCTGCAGCGGTCGTAATCATTCCTTGTAACGACATGACCATCGTCGTTGCCGTTTGTTGACATTGGAGGGTGTCGTCTTATCACGCGCTCACGCCTAAGCTCCTGGCGGAGCGTGTAGTGAAGGTCGTCCACCACCGCCAAGTGGTGTCTTATCAATGTCTCTTGTATCCTCAACGAAGTGTTGAGGCACGACATGAAGGCACTCGACGTGAAGGCACTCGTGCGATCGAAGTTCATTTTGATGTGTTGTCTTGCAAATCAGAAGCAGCAATGGACTTGTCACATGACAAGACTCCCTCTTATAGCCTGGTTTCAATTCAGTGCTTTCTCTGATACTCTAGTTTTTTTTTTTGCATAATTGCTGAATCATCTCATCCGACCTAGGTCGTGACATTATTTTATTAAAGTGACACACCATGCGTGAACTCGGAATGAAAAAGTAAAAACACCTGTAGCAAATTCATACCAACATTAGGTAATTTAAAAAGAAATGGAAGTGTTTTTTTATTTTTATCTGGGAAAAAGTATGATTTAAAGATTGTAAACGGTATATTATCTGGGAAAAAGTAATGATTTAAAGATTGTAAACGGTATATTAAAATCCCACGTATAGAACGCATCTGTTCTGGCCAGGTGTTAAAGGTCGATAAACGACTTTCGTACATCACGTACTCTCTCTGTGCGCATCTCTCTCGGATAAAACTATCTACTTCCATCTTGATTTTAAAAAATGACACAAGTTTTTGTAAGTATATATATTTAAAGGTTTGCAAAAGGAAATAACGTAGATCTGGACCAAACAATAACTAAATGGCGGGCGAAGTCATCTCACCTGAGAGTGGCATGACACTTATTTCTAACCACCAGTGTAACAAGTGGGGCTATTTCGATACCACTCCAACACTACCCACATAGTAGGAGTTATCCTCTTCCAGTACACCCTTCATCCCCCCTCCTCCACCCCCTACCCCACCCCTAAAGCAGTTTTTCCTCTGGAGACATATTTGCTCCCAATGCAGTTTGTCCTCCGGAGGCATATTTGCCCCCCAATGCAGTTTTTCCTCCGGAGGCATATTTGCCCCCCAATGCAGTTTTTCCTCCGGAGGCATATTTGCCCCCCAATGCAGTTTTTCCTCCGGAGGCATATTTGCCCCCCAATTTTACCCTACTAAGGCCAAGATTCTATTTGCAACAAAAAGTAAACGTGGATTTAACTGGGTCGAAGGGCTTCAAGATTTAGCCTATGCCATAAACACAAGTTTCAAACGAGTTCTTGGGGGTCTCAAGCCCTTTGAAGCCTACTACGGAAGAAGTCATGTTTTTACCAAAGAACGTCATAGTTCTCGTGAAATAAAGAAAACCATACGGCGAGCAAATAAAAAGGCTTACAGGTCGCTGTTGAAAAACGCAACTTCCCCAAGCAAGTACAAAGTAGGAGAGACAGTATTAATTCGCTATCCCTTTCGAAAATCCAGGGTGCCAACCAAAAGATATGTTATCGAAGGCAAGGTAGAAAAAGTAAAACGAAATTGTGTTTATATCGTGTCATTTCAAGTACCGAACAAACCCGAACTTGGATTCGTAAGCAAATCGGTTGGGGTCGAAAACATGACTAGCCTAACTGTTGCGTTAGAGAAACAACGAAAAATTAAAAAACATTCATTAAAACAGAGAAACAAAATCACAGAACTAAGTACTATCATGTTTTAACACACCATGAAAATCTGCAGTTGTTGGATGGGGTGAATATTGCCATGGACCCAAATCCGGATGGAAATTGTCATATCAATTACATCAAGAAGAAATGTCTCAAGGCTCTTAACTTGCTTAAATATTTATCCCATACAGACTGGGGAGCCGATAGGAAAACATTGTTACTTCTGTACCGTTCCCTAATTCGGTCAAAATTAGATTACGGAAGCATAGTCTATGGTTCTGCCAGGAGGTCCTATCTCCAGATGCTGGACGTCGTTCACAACCAGGGACTTCGTCTAGCTCTAGGAGCGTTCAGGACCTCACCAGTGCAGAGCCTTTACGTTGAAGCCAATGAACCATCTTTATTCTTGCGTCGCGAGAAACTTTCTTTGCAGTATATAATTAAACTGGGGTCTAACCCCAATAACCCAACGTTTAATTGTGTTTTTAACCCTAAACATGAGGAGCTTTATGATCGATCACCTAAAGCCCTCAGACCTCTTGGTTTGAGGCTTAAAGATAGCATAAACACATCAGGTATAAAACTCGAAAACATTTCTGAAAACCCCACAATTGAACATCCACCATGGCAACTCCGTTCTCCTGATGTGAATTTGGAACTCTGTAAAAATAAAAAGTCGAACACAGATCCTTTGATTTTACGATCTGAATTTCTCGAACTCCTTGACAAGTACTCTGATCACCTTCATATATATACTGATGGTTCAAAGACGGACACTCATGTTGGCTGTGCTTCCGTAAGTAATAGCCACTGCATTAAACAAAGACTTCCTAACAACTCGTCTATATTTACCGCTGAAATCCAGGCTATAAATCTAAGCCTTGATTTTATTTCAGAACATTCCGGTGAAAAATATGTTATATTTTCAGACTCATTATCTGTATTGCAAAGCATAAATTCACTGAATTATTCAAATCCACATGTTCGCACTGTTCTTGTCAAACTTCAAAGTTTATACGACACTAACGAAATCTCCTTCTGTTGGCTTCCTAGTCATGTAGGCATCCGAGGAAACGAAGATGCTGACAGGGGTGCAAAATCTGCCTCAGCCCTCACTGAGACAGATCTTTGCATCCCACACACTGATTTTAAACCACTTATTTACCGACATATTTTAACCAAGTGGCAAACAAGTTGGGACAGTATTGTTTGTAACAAATTACACGTAATTAAACCTAACGTCGGTGCCCATGTCTCTGCTTGCAGAGAAAGTCGACGAGAAGACGTAGCTCTTACCCGCTGTCGCATTGGACATACTAGGTTAACTCATTCATATCTTTTAAAAAGAGAAGTTCAGCCTGTATGTGTTCCTTGCCAGGAACCACTGACAGTCAGC
Organism: Sinonovacula constricta; assembly: GCA_007844125.1. Lineage (NCBI taxonomy): Eukaryota > Metazoa > Mollusca > Bivalvia > Cardiida > Solecurtidae > Sinonovacula > Sinonovacula constricta. The sequence continues at coordinate 19,589,055 of CM017564.1, forward strand.
CATATTTTATTACAGTGTATCGACACAGACCACATACGGTCGAAGTATTTTAATGTCCATAACATGTTCGAACTATTTAGGACAGTGTCGGATTCTAAACTTGTTTGCTTCTTGAACGAGATTGGTATTCTTAATAAGTTATAACTTTTTAAACTGTTTATTAACCAATCGTCATACTTTTTGAACCGTTTTGTGTGTTGACCTGTTTTGAATTATAATTTATTTTTTTACCAGATAGTTTTTATATTTTTCTATATTTTACATGCGTAGTTTGGTTTTAACCTGATTACGCTCCATTCACATTTAACTTTGTATTCGGCGCCGTATGACCTGTTAAGTGTCGGTGTGCCGTAAAACCCAAATAAACAAATAAACAAATCAATTTGCTGCTATATCGCATCAACTTGGTAAAATTGGTATATACAAAGACGTAGATGCTTTACGTAAGGAAGCAGTCCATCACATTGTAGAAAACAGATATTTCTATGAAACTTTTGTCTATGATGAAACATTTGATGAATACGTTAAGAATATGTCTAAGAATGGGACATACGGCGACAACCTCACGCTCATTGCACTTATGAGAGAATATAATTTGCAGTGCCTGGTAGTTTCTACCCGAGGACTAGAACACTCATCAATTGTGTCAGCAGATGGAAAGTTCGATGGTGATGTTGGAACAATTGCATTGGGGTATTTCCCAGAAGGATTTGGCATGCATTACGTTAGTATCCGTATCAATCAACGCGTGTACAAGGACATAATATCACGCTTAGAACAGTCGTATGACAACGGTGACTCTGGCGACAGCGCTGCGTCTGGCGACAACGCTGCGTCTGGCGACAACGGTGACTCTGGCGACAACGGTGACTCCGGCGACACCGCTGCGTCTGGCGACAACACTGCATCTGGCGACAACGGTGACTCTGGCGACAACGGTGACTCCGGCGACACCGCTGCGTCTGGCGACAACACTGCATCTGGCGACAACGATGACTCTGGCGACAACGCTGCGTCTGGCGACAACGGTGACTCTTGCGACAACGGTGACTCTGGCGACAACGGTGACTCCGGCGACAACGGTGACTCTGGCGACAACGGTGACGTCTCTGTGTGTTCAGCCCTGAAAGAGCTTCAAGATATGATAAACAATAGGAGGGCACAGAGGCGGACGACTTTTCCATTTCTGATGTTACCACTTCACATTCAAGTTGAAATTTTTAAGTTCTGCATACAATCAAACCCGTCAATCCAGTTTGTGTTGGCGAAGGTCGGCAAACCCTTTAGAGATTTAATAAGGTCAATGAGTTTGCAAACACCTAGAATTTACATTCGGCCGGATATTGGACTAGATACTAGTAACAGAAATCCTGTTAGCGTTCGTTTCCTATTAACAAGAGCGGGCAGAAACAGCGGTCTTATTTCGGCAATAAAAGAAATCATCAAGGGGCCAAAATGGGCAAACGCATGGCTGCGTTTGCGTGTTAGTGGAATCGGTTGGTATGATATCATAGATGTCATGTACAGACATTACAGGTGAAATATACATGTATATCGGTGTTTGGAAACCTGTTATGTTATTTTTGTGATTGATGATTATGTTCTTCTACCGGAAATTTGTTGTCATTTGCTCATTTAATGGTAACTTTTTACGAAGCACATTTGGGATATTTTGGCTGCTACTAAAATTAATGTATATATGTATATTATGTCTGGTCAAAATGCTACAGTTGGATTAAAATTTAAATGCTGTTCTATGTTCTTCAATATTACTTTGAAAAATCCTGTCAGTATACCAATAAATGAAAAAAGTACAAGTTTGTTGAATCTCTTGAATGAAACTTTTGTCTATGATGAAACATTTGATGAATACGTTAAGAATATGTCTAAGAATGGGACATACGGCGACAACCTCACGCTCATTGCACTTATGAGAGAATATAATTTGCAGTGCCTGGTAGTTTCTACCCGAGGACTAGAACACTCATCCATTGTGTCAGCAGATGGAAAGTTCGATGGTGATGTTGGAACAATTGCATTGGGGTATTTCCCAGAAGGATTTGGCATGCATTACGTTAGTATCCGTATCAATCAACGCGTGTACAAGGACATAATATCACGCTTAGAACAGTCGTATGACAACGGTGACTCTGGCGACAGCGCTGCGTCTGGCGACAACGCTGCGTCTGGCGACAACGGTGACTCTGGCGACAACGGTATCTCCGGCGACACCGCTGCGTCTGGCGACAACACTGCATCTGGCGACAACGGTGACTCCGGCGACACCGCTGCGTCTGGCGACAACACTGCATCTGGCGACAACGATGACTCTGGCGACAACGATGACTCTGGCGACAACGCTGCGTCTGGCGACAACGGTGACTCTTGCGACAACGGTGACTCCGGCGACAACGGTGACTCCGGCGACAACGGTGACTCTGGCGACAACGGTGACGTCTCTGTGTGTTCAGCCCTGAAAGAGCTTCAAGATATGATAAACAATAGGAGGGCACAGAGGCGGACGACTTTTCCATTTCTGATGTTACCACTTCACATTCAAGTTGAAATTTTTAAGTTCTGCATACAATCAAACCCGTCAATCCAGTTTGTGTTGGCGAAGGTCGGCAAACCCTTTAGAGATTTAATAAGGTCAATGAGTTTGCAAACACCTAGAATTTACATTCGGCCGGATATTGGACTAGATACTAGTAACAGAAATCCTGTTAGCGTTCGTTTCCTATTAACAAGAGCGGGCAGAAACAGCGGTCTTATTTCGGCAATAAAAGAAATCATCAAGGGGCCAAAATGGGCAAACGCATGGCTGCGTTTGCGTGTTAGTGGAATCGGTTGGTATGATATCATAGATGTCATGTACAGACATTACAGGTGAAATATACATGTATATCGGTGTTTGGAAACCTGTTATGTTATTTTTGTGATTGATGATTATGTTCTTCTACCGGAAATTTGTTGTCATTTGCTCATTTAATGGTAACTTTTTACGAAGCACATTTGGGATATTTTGGCTGCTACTAAAATTAATGTATATATGTATATTATGTCTGGTCAAAATGCTACAGTTGGATTAAAATTTAAATGCTGTTCTATGTTCTTCAATATTACTTTGAAAAATCCTGTCAGTATACCAATAAATGAAAAAAGTACAAGTTTGTTGAATCTCTTGAATGAAACAAATTATAAAATACAAAATGTAAAATGAATATGTGATGATGATGATGACAAAACATTTGTGATGATGATGATGGTAAAAAAATTGTGATGATGATGGTGGTGGTGATGATGATGACAGTGGTTATGATGATTGGGGTTTGATGATTGTGGTGATGATGATGATGATAATGATGATGATGATGATGATAACAAACGTTTTGGGATGATGATGACAGCGATGTTTATCGGACGATGATGATGGTTATAATGATGATGATAAGATTTTAGATGATGATGACGGCGATGTTTATCGGCCGACGATGATGATAATGATGATGATGATAACAAAATATTTGTGATGATGATGATGGCGATGTTTATTGGCCGATGATGATGATGATATTCTCATCGTCGTCATCATCATCACAACATCCTCATTATCGACCGAAAACATCGCTGTCATTATCATCACAAAAAAAACTTTTGTGATCACCATTACGATCATGATAATGGATATGATGATGTTGGTTTTGATGGTGATGATGATGGTAGTGTTGGTGAAGATAACAACGATGATGATCATTGGGGTGTTGATAATTGATGTGATGATGATGATGATGATGATGATAACAAACGTATTTTGATGATTATGACATTCGGAACGAATGTGGTACATTTTTCATCCGAATATGGTACAAGTTTGTACCATATTTGGTCAGGCATTTTAACCCAAAACTGCAGATACGTATATGGTACAATTAGACAGTTGTACCATATTCGGCCGAATATGGTACAAATTTGTACCATATTCGTTTTTGTACCAAATACGGTCCGACAAAGCTATGTGTTTATTCTTTATAGAAATTTTAACGAATTTTTGTTCCTCTTAACCCATGTTCAGCTATAATTATATGTTTAAATTATTTTTTATAAATATCATCGATATGTGTATTAATTAGGCATATCATCGGAGTCCTTTTTGGAACCCACTCTCACAATCTTAGGATAAGTACTATGATATGGCGTCAGTGCGCAGTTCATTCATACGCTGATATGTTTTTAAAGTTCGTGTTGACATGCGCTGGTATTTTTTAATATCCGTAATCACATGCGCTGATACTACAGTATGCAGCACATGCGCTGATACTACAGTATGCAGCGCATGAAACAATCATAAACTAATATTAACAAAGGCTTCCACCAAACTTGGGCCACCAAACTTGGTGGAAGTGTTTAAGAGACTCGACGGGGATCCACATTTCGTATTTGCGAAAGGACAAGTGCGTCTCCTTCACCTCTTAGAGGTGATAGTGCTTGTTAGTACATTACCACAATTAGCAGGTACGATTAACTTTTGCATAACAAGGTAAGTATACTTTTATTAATTTATCTATGCCGATTCAACGGTTACCGGATGTTCCGTTCCCGATCCCGTTCGTACCAGTCGATCCGTACCTACAACTTTGGAGGTTCCGTACCCAGGAGATATCTCTATGCAAACAACAAAAAATAAACCTGTTACTGTTAGTTATTATTAGTTACACATTATTGTCCATACCCTGCTTGTATAAAATGCTGTAGATGGGTGAAGATTGAGTAGGCTATAGCAGAATTTGTTTATCATCTTTCTATACTGCATGAAATCTGTTTGGTTTTTTTTACATATGGCAATTCGCTATACTTCATTCACAAACAACGAAGTCAACTGTGAGACATCGATTCGTTTAAAAACGTTTTTTTTTTTTACTCGGAACGAATATTCACGGCCCTGCCGGCTGGGACGTAGAATACGCCGGCTGTATTCATGCAGAGCGGTAAAACTCCGCCGAAAATGGACCATGTGTTTGCCGTGCAAGGCATCCCATGAGACCGGAGATTCTACGTCAGAAACATTAGTGATATTTATGTTTGTATATTTCGAGTATATATTGATTTTAATCATTGGTTTTTGAAACAATTTTTTTGAGAAGTGTTTTATGTCTTTTTGATGTGACATAATTTTGTATCTGTTTTCTAAATCATGATTTTACCATGGTAAAGTTTTGATACTTTTTATCATATCTTATAACCATGTTATGTTTTTTACCTTAAAAGTATTATAACTGTAATATTTACATTCATATTTGATTTTATTTAATTTTTGTTTTTATTTTTTTATTTAATTATTGATTATTGATAAAATGTTTACCTCAACAGTAATGCATTTAAAACTTAAAAAAAAAAAAAAAAAAATATTGTTTACTCATTTGTATTTCTTCCTCAGAAACATTAAGGTGATATTTTGAGTATATTGATTTTAATCATTCCGTTTGTTTTTGAAACGAATTTTTTAAGAAATGTTTGATGTCTTTTGAAGATGTTTTGTATATTATGATTTCCTTTGTTAAATAAAGTATAAGAATTTAAATAGTAATAGGGATAGACATTGTTAAATGTTCACAAATTAAACAACATTTAAGTGATATTTATGCTTTATATAGTTGGATTATATATTGATTGTAATCATTTCGTTGGCTTTTATAAACAGTTGTTAATTTTACAGAAATGATTATTTTATATAGTTTAGATATTACATTATCAAAATACATAAACATAAAATAAAAAGGAATGAAACCAACTTTTGCTTTTCTCTTATTATGACCAACAAGTTAAAAAGGCCTAAAAAATTTCACGACTGCGGCGAGTGGCTGTGCAAGTGCTGCAAGTCTTTGTCAAAGGTGAGCACCAATGCTTTTTGTTCCCGGAAGAGCCTAAGAAACCGGTCAAGAAGTTTACTTTCTTTGACTTTGAGGCCACCCAAGATGAGAGAGTGTGCCGAAGGACACGCACCCGACGACTCGGACATCCTAGACACATTCCCAATTTTGTGGTTGCCCAGACCGTGCGACTCGGGTAAAGACGAGGACTTCAACCCGGGATCCGACTGTCATCAATGCCGTAGCCGGTGTAACGAATGTGGCGTCTGCGTCTGCGAGTAGGTAGATAACTAGATTCTCGCGGCCATTTTGGTAGCACTTTGGTGGCACTATAGAATGTATAGTGTTTTTTGAGGTGGTTCACAATAAATCCGCCATTTTGTCTTGGTGGCTCAGGTGGCACGCTTGACACGGGTTCAAGTAGATAACGAGACAGTTACTTTCTTCATTGTGTTGATGTAAAGCACAGGTTGTTAACATTAGTTTACGCAGCTTGACAACATCGGGATGTTTAAGTGGACACTATACGAAAGTTTATCAAAGTTATTCTCAAAGAAGAAGCGAGTATTGTGTTCTATAGACTGTAAAGAAATATATAATCCTTACAAATATTCACGTTAATACTACATTGTATATCCATTGAGCAAGAAGCTTTTAATTTCTGTAGCACATTTTAGGTTTAATTTTGCTCTCTGGAAGAATGTGTAAGTTTTTAAAATCGATCTTGTTTATTACGTTGTTATCTGTCATTTTTACTACTAAACTGGTAGAAGCATCAGTACAGTCAAAACTAGAGCTGTCAAAGAGGTGACATATATCCCCCACAGTATTAACAAGAGGGAATAACTCCTGTAATATCAGTCAGTCTACGATGCACAAGTTCGCATGGTGATAAAGCATCACACAAAATTGAAGAAAAACAATAGAAGAAGGTTGACCTTGTCTACAGACGAACAGACAACACGATTCCAGTATACCCCCCCCCCCCCCCCCCCCCGCCAACTTCGTTCTGCGGAGGGGGTATAATTACCATCTCACTGCATTCGAGTGGAGAGTGTGTAAAAGAAACCAAGGGTTGGTGTTTCCTATTTAAAGCGACCTGGTATAATAGGGTGTTGACCGAGGGTATAATGTTAAGTAATGGATAACTTATCACACTGTATTCATTCAAACAAACCCTCAGCACTATTATATCTACTTGTGTATGACACAAAACGTCCTAACTTCGAAGGTGATGATATAACAGCGTGGTGGTCATAGCAGTCACGATATGATAAACCCACAAACATAGTCATTAATGTAAGCATCCCATCTTTACTGTGAAGCTTACCACATTTTAAAATATAGATGTTGCTGGGAACATAAGAGACAAATTGATTGGTTTCGTTCCTTTTATTCAATATGGCAAAATACTTTTGGAGGTAGATATAATAAAAAGAAAAGACAAATGTGAAGAAAACACTTTAAAGTTGTTGAGGTAGACACTTTAAGAAAACTAAATGTGAAGATTGTACACAGATTTTTACCAGAAGAATTAAATATAATATTGCATTTGTGACTTCTTGTTTCAGGTTGGAAGCATATGAGCGAAACAACAACTTTGATCGACATGAGGATCTTCTGCCAGAATATAGGATGATGCTGCCAAATGGAGAAAAGTATAAGGATGTTAACTCAGACACCAAAATTGCACCTTTAGATTCAGAAAAAGCGGCACAATACATGGATCGTTATAATGTTTCATTTGATGACAAAGTTTGTGATCTGTACAGTGAAAGGGAATTGTTGTATCTTCGTGTGGCTTATTGTGATGGGATTGACTTTCTGCGCAGTGCTTGCAGAGCAGAGATGAAAAAGCAAATTACATACACTGTAGACATCTCTGTAAAGAAAAATAGGTTTGTTTTAGAAGCCCAGTGTGAATGTGCAGCAGGAGAGGTCCCCTATGGACATTGTAAGCACATTCGAACAATGTTGCTAGCTTGTTGCAAATTTGTTCAAAACTCAGAAGTGAATGTTGAGACATCAAGTACAGAAAAACTACAGTCATTTCACAAGGCAAAGAAACACACTGGCTCTCCCATGAAAGCCAGAGATCTTCCTTTAGATGGTGCGGACAGTGTGTGCGATGTACGTTGCTTTGAGACCAGGGAACCATTGTATATCTTCCTTCCAGGCTACAGTACCTATTTCTACAATAGATGTATGAATGACAAAGGTATTTCTTCCAAGTCAATTTTTCAGCTGTTTGAACCAGCCAATGTGAGGGCCTTTTGTAGTGACCATGGCTATTTAACAGAAACATATGAGGATATGTTTCTGCGAGGCAGTAAACTGCTGGCAATAACAGATGAAGACCGCACCAACATAGAAGAGTGTACGCGTGGCCAAACATCAAACCAGCGCTAGATGGATGAAAGGGGAAATCGACTACAAAGTTCCAACTTCTTAAGGGCGTGTGTTGCAAATAAAAAGAAAGACATGGATAAACTTTACTTAATCTTAAAATTGTGGACAATGAAGCAATGAGGCATGGAAGAAAATATGAAAAAGAGGCCATTCATGCGTACGAAACCAGGACTGGAAAAAGGGTTTTGAATTGTGGAATTTTCGTATCAAAATCTAAGCCTTTCCTTGGTGCTTCCCCAGATGGCGTGGTGAAAAGTGAGCTGCTGTGTGAAGTGAAATGCCCATTTCAAGCAAGAAACCAGCAGATCAGTGCAAACACAGTGTCTTACCTGAAAGAAAATGGAGGTAGTATGGAGCTAAAAAAGCACACCCATATTATTACCAAACTCAAGGCCAGATGTTCTGTGCTGAGAGGTCAGCTTGCGACTTAATTGTTACACAATTACTGACATGATGGGTTTTCACATTGAAAGAGAAAACCAATTTATATCATCTATAGTGGAGAAACTTGAATGTTTCTTTCATGGTCATTTTAGATCTGCTCTACTGGATCATTTTTCATACAGATTTCTAACTTTGACATGAGACAGCAAACATACAACTAAAATGGTCACAATCAAGTGCAACAATATGGTGAATGACACAGTATAAATATTGATTTCCATTTAATTTAAAGATGTGTACTTACAAAAATATTGAATTTTCTGGACAAGCTTGCTATTGGTAACTGTTATTTTTATACCTACAAAAAAGGTTCTTGTTACATCATTATGGCAAGTAAAAAGTAGGAGAACCTACCAGTAACTGTAATATTTTTACCCTACTTAGTATTTGGTAAACAGTTGTATGTTTAGGATTAATTCATGTTGTATGCATATTAGCTATCAGTATTTATTCATTTATTTATTGTTATTTATTGATTTACTTTGCCTTTAAAGGTGATATCCAGCAGTTTGAACCTAACAATAAAACCACATGACCCCTTACTTTTAAATTAATTTTATATTGTCATCCGGCCAATCCGCTCTCATGTCCATGTCTGTTTTAAGCAAAAATCACAATCATGCTTTTTATAGATTTTGAATGAGCTTACATTTTTGGTGATGTATTTCTTGATTTGTATTGTTAACAATATAAGTAGTGTTCAAAATCGTATTTCCTTTGACTAATGTGAGATCATGCCAAAATTTCACCAAAGTAGGGGTAAGATATTGTTTAATGTATATAACATAGGCAAACTGTCTAAATAAATGTTTTTAAAAGTGTACAATTGTACAATAACTTTTGTGACATTTTTATTCTTCTTTTTCTTCAGTGGACATGTACAGATAAGCAGTTGAACTGTACAGTCAAAATTAGAATGTATTTTTTTTCTACAGCTTTTTTTGTTCACTTTTCTGGATCATGATACTGTTTACTTCTGAAGTGCACATAGTACATTGATTTAAGATTTAAAAGTTTAATAGTATATTTGGTAAATTTGGGGTCCATGGAAAAAGTGTCTGGACTCCAGGCCTCTTTAAATCCAGTGATTTTATGGTTGATGCCATATTAATGCAGATAAGCCTGATGAATGGACAAAATGCAGAGTGGATAGAATTCGGTCCGAGCCAGTCATGATGGCCACTGTTGTTAAGCCCAAGTATGGAAGTTCATCAAAGGGAGTGAAAACTACTTTGTATGAAGCGCGAGCTGGGTGTGCAAAGGGGAATATGACTGTTCCGAACAGTATTCAGGAAAAACTGTCAAAAATAAACCCCTTGTTTGGTGTAGGCTTAACGACAGGTTTTCAGTCATCTGACATATCAACGCAAATGGGGTTGTCAGTCCCAAAGGGTTCACCACTCTCTTACCAGCCAGCCATATCAGAAGGTGATTTTTGTGTAATAGAGAATATTTCAATAAGTGCATCTGGTTTGAAAACCCAAACATGTACCAATCAGATTCCAAAATTTCCATAGAGTATTACAGATATTGAAAAAGTTGCAGATGACATATTGACAGAGATAGGGCTGGATCTCCACAGAGAAAGCAAATGAAGTGTATGAGGCAACTATGGAACAAGCATTGTCTGACACATGGCATGATGTAAGGAAGAAACGCTTAACTGCAAGTAAATTTGGCGTCATGGTGACAAGAAAAAAAGATAAGGAAAATTTTATTCTGAATCGGCTGCTGAATGAAGTACTTATCTAAAGTACCTGCAGTATTTTTCGGAAGGAAAAATGAAGACAAGGTAGTTTTTGACTATGTTCAATACATGAATAATAGTGGCCGAAATGTGAATGTGTATAGAGCTGGCTGTGTCATCAATCCTAATTTCCCTTGGTTGGCTGCATCTCCAGACAGGGTAGTTCATGACAGTGTTGCAGGATTTGGATTAGTAGAGGTGAAATGCTCCTTTCCGAAAAGGAATGTCAGCCCCATGGAAGCCTGCATGGACACTTCTGTGAGATTGTGGATAGTACATTTTGTCTTAAGAAAGATCATGCACAAATACAAGGTCAACTAGGAATAACTGGTGCAATGTTCTGTGACTTTATGTTGTACACATAAAAGGGCTTGGGAATCCAACTTATTAAGAATACCAATCTCGTTCAGAAAGCAAATAAGCTAATCATCGGATACCGTCGAAAATAATTCGTATATGTTATTGACATTAAAATATTTAGACCAAATATGGTCTGTGTCAATACAAAATAGTAAAATATGATTAACTGTAAGAGGTTCCTGGCAAGGAACACATTCAGGTTCAACTTCTCGTTTTAGAAGATATGAGTGAGTTAATCTAGTATGTCCGTTGCGACAGCGGGTAAGAGCAATGTCTTCCCGCCTATTTTCTCTGCAAGTAGAGATATTGGCACCGACGTCAGGTTTAATGGCGTGTAATTTGTTGTAAACAGTATTATCCCAACTTGTTTGCCATTTGGTTAAAATATATCGATTGATAAGTGGTTTAAAATCTGTGTGGGGGATGCAAAGATCTGTCTCAGTAAGGGCTGAGGCAGATTTTGCACTCTTATCGGCATCCTCGGATGCCTACATGACTAGGTAGCCAACAGAAAACAATATTTTTATTAAGATAATTATCAAGATATAAAACAATTATGTATATATTTACATAAATAATCATATAACAATATAGTAATTAATTTGAGTGGCATTTCAGTCACCCTTTAATCAATATTGTCCCAATAAATGTCATCACACAAGCTATTGAAATTTTCATTATTGCCAAATCAACAAAACAAACAGTTTATATTAATTACCTTCATTAATCCACACATAAATCAATCAGTTTAACAGTAAAGTTATACTTGTCATACAAGTAAAATCCCATGTTTAAAATACATGCATGTTGATTAAGATGCTATGTCTGCATTTTGGTCCTCTTGTTACTGGTCAAACTTTTTAGTATGATATGTTTACTAAATGAAACAGCATTGTAAATGGAATGAGAACCTTAAATGGCAAGAAATGATTAATAACAAAACCAGTTGTTTTTTTCTGTAGAATTTATACATGCGTAGATTATTAAATGTGCCATAAATAAAACTAAAATACTTGGCATTTTCTTATGGGAAATGGATTTACTGCTTTAATGCCTTTTTACTATAAATTAAAAGTAAAATGTAAATAATTTTAGTCACAAGATACAGACATGGCAACTTAAACTTTAACACTTGTAAATATTACAGCCATTCTTATGTAGGCTATTGATTTTCTAGACATGATATGATGGGATCCTGAAATAATGTCAGAAGACCACACACTGTCCAAATTTGGTTAATGCTTCCAAACAGTGACAGCGGAATCGCCTGATCAAAAATGTGAAATTTCTTTATCTTATTAATTGCTCTTTTCACATGAATGCGCTCTGCTGCAATACTTTGAATTGTTCTCACTTCACAATCAGTCAATTGCCCAAACTGTCCTAAAAATGGTGGTATGTTTAGTTTCACATATTTGACATCTAGGAGGTCTTGGATGTCGAAGCCTTTATCAGCCATTACGCTATCACGATTACAGAAATCCAAATCCAGAAAGCCACTTCGCTTTGTAATTTCCCTGTCTGAAATACTTCCAAGGTACAATTGAGAAACCAATGTTATACTTCCACATGGATTAAACCATTGCGTGTATTTGAACTCTTATAGTTGCTGTACGTTTGACTTTTTAGAAGAAGAGAAGAGGCTATCTTAGTTTTTATCTCTGTAAAGTCTATAATAACTCGTGTGGCAGGATATTTGTCTTTAAAACTTGCTGGCATTGTTTTGTTCACTTTGTCTCTCGAGAGCCAAATATTGAGGGATCCAAGGCGCAAATACAGAAAATTTGCCCAAGTTATGATTTACATGCTAACAGTTCCTATGGAAATATTAAAGCGTCTAGTCAAGTCGTATTCGAAAAGCCCAACTCGAACTCTACACATAAATAAGAAAAACTGATTTGCAGGTGACAGTTTTCTAGGCTTACAAGAAGACTGTTCTTTGGACCCTTCTTTTTGTGAGTACATGACGATGTTCTCTCCCTTTTCTCGCGGGTTTACAAGTTCTAAAACTGTATTGAACGTATCCTTTGATGAAAAACCTGTGTAAAACTGAACTTCAGATGCATTGAGATTTTCAATACAAAAACTATTTGTTTTCTGATCTGCTTTAAGATGTCTAATTTCAGCTTTTAACTGTTCATTCTCACTTAAAGCTTTATCTGCTTTTTTCTGTAAAAACTCGATGTGTTCTAGAAGGACATGTTTGCTTATATTATCACTGTCTACTTGTGTTTGCAATGTATCTTTAGATGCAGTAAGATCTGATAAACTTACAGGCTTATTTTCAGATATACTTTCCATTGCTTCATCAGAAGCATCATAAACCATTGTGCTTTCTTCGCGTTGCTGTTGAAACCTATTTTGCTTTCTTCTTGTATGGATCTTCTGCAGATGTACCGTGTTCTTCCAACGGTCAAATTTAGTTGGTACAGCTCCAGGTTTTAAGTATGTACGTTTGGCAAATCCAGATGTTTCCATGACCTCCTTCTCAAAGTGCAAAAAGCAAACAACAGTGTTGCATGTCACCTGAAGAAAACAAAATAACACAATGCTAAGGATCACCTTCTTAACTTAGGTTTACTGTAAAATTGTCTACCTGCATGTAGCCGGTAGATTTAAGTACCAGACTAAGTCTACATAGGATTTTCTAAAAATTAAAAATATCTAATCAAAATAACTTATGTTAATAAGAACCATTCGACATGGTCATATGATTTTCTAAATTTTTAACAAAACACTGGTGTATCAAGGTTTGCTACAGCATTTTCAATGATAAAATTGCAATTAGAGAATTTGAAAAGAAAACCATGGTTTCTTGAGACTGACTGAATTAACCAATGCTTCTTATATTGACAATCCTGCTACTTACTTTGAAATGTGGTCCCTCATCTCTTCCTTTTTTGTGAAGCCAAACAGAACGAAGTGGGTCCCCTGGCCTTGGAAACCCATGGTAGCTTGGTTTGCCATATCCAGGTATAATAGCGTATCCAGTAGTGTGACACTCAGGAACGCAGCAGATTCGGTTTGACTGCAATTGACATGTTTAAAAAAATTATAAGCTTGTCAGTATGCAAATCAGTATGAATTATATATTTAACTTATTGCTGATTTATGTATTTGTATTTTAATGTGGTTGTTCTGAGTCAGTATAAAACAATCAGAAATTAATAAAAAATTTGAAGAAAAAATACCCCCACCCCCAAATCCTGCCTAACAATGACAGTTTGTAATTTAACATAAATATACCATAGATAACTTTATTACCTTGGTTCTAATGATTGACTCTACTGCTGCAATGTATACATCAATATGGCGGTATGAAGGTTTTTTTACTCATGCGCTGATATATTTCTTTTTCAATTTCTGTTGTCGTGCGCTGGTATTTTTGAAAACGGTACAGTGCTTCTGTAATACTGACAAAAATTGAAAATTTTATATTTTGCCTTTTACGGCACACATACAATGTCATGGATCTATATGAAAGAGCGTAGTGTTATACAATAGTAATTTCGTTAGTTTTATACTTTCGCCTATTTTTTGACGATTCGCTTCAAAAGCACATGTTACACTGGTTCCCAGTTTAAGTTTGTCATTATAACATTTCATAGAGTGAGCCGGACTTCAGTTCCGTACCTCCATTTTGAGAGTATTTAGCCTTGCGGTTCCCGCAAACGTTGAGAGAAGCTCCTTCTCGCCAATTTAAGTAAATATTATCTGTCCTGCACACAGTGTAAGTACATTTCCTGGCACTTCACTTTGTCATAGTTTTATCTATATCATGTTTAGAATGTATCTTGTAACACGAGCATAATAACGTTATCGTCGAGTGTTCTCGCACTCGCATCACTTCGTACTCATTTGTTTATAAGCACATCGTGTTATTTTAGCAATGTTTACTGTAGAAATACCACATGCTCGAATATGTTTTCTTCAGCTAAGATTGTCTTATAGAATAATGTTTTAAGTATAGATCTGGATCTGTTTCATGCATATTAATGTTATGCTTATTGTTCTATATCCATTTGTTACACAGGCATGTTATTCTAGAATTCTTATGGTATTTTCATTGTCTCTTTTCAGTCTTTTACCATCATATGCACATCTTAGAATAAAGAATCGATAACAAACTAGGATGTGTGGGTTTATACTTACTGCCCAATATAATCGACAAAGCACCGTCTTATAAAGGGGCAGCACATACAACAAGCCATACGGCGCCGAAAATGGTTGTGTGTACAGCTAATAAAGCGTTATTGCTGTTTACGTTTATTAGTTTTATCGTCACACCAATAGTATTCAATTATCTATCATCTACAGTCAACCACTTAACTCGGCGAGTAGTTTCGTCACTCAGGGAAAATACCTAAGAGAAAATACTTAACTAAAACACGTGGTCTTTTTTATCAGGAGCAATATTAGATTTTGAGTCTGAATGCACATGAAACAACTTATTGTAAGTGTAAGCGCCTAGGGGCAGCAGGTCTGTGAAGGCTGTCTGTCCTTAATGAAGATTTTTAAGGCATATCACAGTTACCTTGTGCTTTATATGCTACACATATATAAAGTATCAGTGAAGTGTTGGATTGTATTTATTGTGCTGGATATCATCAGGAAAGGCAGTATTTCTCCATTGAGCTAGCAGTGGAAGCCATTACCAGCAGGACTCACTCAACAATAGCCTGTCAGCTCAGCCTATATCTGGGGCAGAGAAACTGTGCCAACTGGTCAGTGTGTGTGTTATGGTGCTATTACATCACAGTGCTAGTCTTGGGTGTTAACATCACAGTGTTAATCGTGTGTGTGTGTAAACATGCCTGCTCCAATACCAAGACACTCTCTGTGGAAACCTTGCTTAAGGCTAACAATAGCTTGCCTTTACTACCACCTGACACATGGCAGAGAGTGAAGCAGCTGGGCATAAACAGACGGCATTCTGTACAGAGAGGCACCAGAGGTGGTAAGCATCTCAGAAGGAGGATCCCAGTCCTGGTGACATGTGATAGGTCCTCACACTGCTCTTCTGAACAGGACACAGGTGACCACAGCGCTACAGGTTGTAACACAGACAACCTGGTATCTGTACCTGCTGCCATACCAGTAGTCATCCACCACAGGTCATCACAACAACCCATCAGCACCACATCAGCCTGTGTGAGCAACGTTGTTCCTGTATCATGTGTCAGCCAGCAACATAAACCAACTCACCATAACACCTCCAGTGAAAGCAGTCTACACATGTGCTTACTAAACTCCTGATCAGTGTGTAACAAGGCTGAGACCAGCAATGACTTTATTATTGATCAAAATGTGGATCTGTTAGCACTAACAGAGACCTGGCTCAATGGCACAAGTACTGACAGCCCCATCATCAGCGCTCTTCTGCCTCAGGGTTACAGTATAGTGCACAACCCAAGGAAGACCCGGGGAGGTGGTACAGCTGTAGTTTACCGTGACACTCTCAAGGTCAGACAGGTCAACATCACTACAACCTACAACTCCTTTGAAGTACTTGAGTGCACTATAAAGTCTTCTGTGCTGGTGAGGTTGTGTCTGGTATATAGACCCCCAGGTGCAGCTTCTCACGAGATTTTGTATGAGGAATTTGCAGGAATTTACATATCACATGTGGTCACTTCTCCAGGCAGTCCACTGATAGTTGGTGATTTCAACTTTAACATCAGTGAAGCCAATGGCAAGGAGTATATGGCCTTGTGTCATTCTTTGGACTTGAAGCAACATGTGTGTGATGCTACTCATAGAAATGGAAACATATTAGACCTAGTGCTCACAAAGTCAGATGACAAAATGGTGACAGCAACAGCATCAGCTGATCATGATTTCCCTGACCACTACACAGTTTTTAATCATCTGTCTCTTCAAAAGCCTTGTCTCCCAAAACAGGAAGTCACTAACAGGAAGCTGAAATCCATAACGTCACAGGCACTTATGGGGGCATTAAAAGAGTCTTCTCTCTCATCAGTTGACACTAGATGCCCTGACTGACTTGTATCACACCGAGCTTCAAAGTGTACTCGATGACCTTGCCCCACTGAAAACACGCACCATCACAGTCAGGCCTGAGGCAAAATGGTATGATGTCTCCATCAGGCATGCCAAGCAAAAGCGGCGTCAGGCAGAACGAGCATGGAGGAAGTCCGGACTCACAGTGCATAGAGAGGTATTCATAGAGCTCAGGCAGAGGGTCAATGACCTTATCTATGAGGCTAAAACAAACCACTTTAAAGGTCTCCTAGAAGAGCACAAAGCTGACACCAAGCAGCTCTTTCGCGTCACAAATGACATTCTCGGTAGGAACAGACTCTGACATTGCTGATATGTTTAGTGAGTTCTTCATTGAGAAAATACTCAGGATAAGAAACTCTATTCCATCTGATAATGTCACTATTCACATTCCACCTCCTGTTGTTGAGTCCATACTTGCTGAGTTTCAGACTGTCACAGAAAATGAAGTGATCAAGCTCATCAAGTCCTGCGCCAATAAGCATTGTGATTTGGACCCAATGCCTACTTCACTGGTAAAGCTGGCCGTCCCACAGCTCAGTCCTCTCGTCACATCCATAATGAACACTTCATCAGGACAGGGGTGTTTCCGTCCAGCTACAAGCAAGCCTTGATCACACCACTCCTCATAAAGGCCGAAACTCGACCCAGAGCTCTGCAAAAACTACAGGCCGGTCTCAAATCTTGGCTTCCTGTCTAAGATATTGGAGAAGGTAGTCGCACCACAACTAGACCAACACCTCACCCGCAACGGCCTACATGAGCCTTACCAGAGTGCCTACAGAGCTGGACATTGTACTGAGACCACCATGCTCAGATTGTACGATGTAGTGAAAGCCCTTGGGGAAAAGAAAGTTGTACTCCTCGTCATGCTTGATCTGTCGGCAGCGTTCGACTCGGTGAATTACAAGTGACTGCTGTCTATTCTACATGAACTAGGAGTTAGAGGTACTGTTCTTCAGTGATTCGAGAGCTATCTCCATCATCGCCAGCAAAAGATCAACATAAAAGGCACCCGCTCTGACTCCAAGGAACTGAGCTGTGGTGTCCCACAAGGTTCGGTCCTCGGGCCGATCCTCTTTAACATCTATACATCATCACTGGGTCGCCTTTTACGTCAACAGTTGCCACTCTATCAGTTTTACGCTGACGATTCTGAGCTCTATCTGTGTGTAAAACCAAGTCAGCTTGCTATGGCTACTACACAGATTGAGGATTGTGTTGGACTGATACAGGCCTGGATGTGCAAGCACCAACTGAAGATGAATGACGAAAAGACTGAATTCATGGTGATATCCTCCAAGCACATGGCAGCCAAGATAGCACCTCAGTCCCTCGCCGTCGGAGGTCATCACATTGCACCATCCCCCACAGCATCTAGTCTAGCTAGGTGTTTTGGTTGACTCAAATGCCAACATGGAAGCCCACATCAACAACATCTATAAAGGGACCTACATTCAGCTTCGTAACATCGGTAAGCTGAAAAGGTATTTGAGCCAAGATTCCTTAGAACTGGTCATCCATGCATTTGTGACAACTAAGCTGGATTATTGTAACTCTTTGCTCTGCGGCCTTCCAGCACCACTCATCAGTCGTCTACAACGCGTGCAAAATGCTGCTGAAAGGATCCTCACAGGTAGCCCACGGCACTGTCACACTACACCACTGTTACGCGCACTACATTGGCTACCTGTTGAGAAGCGAGTCGAGTTTAAAATCCTTCTCCTCGTTTACAAAGCTCTCCATGGTGATGGACCAGCTTATCTACAAGACCTCATCACCCCACATGTACCAGCTCGCAACCTACGCTCTGTTGATCAACATCTAGTCAACATACCCTTTACCTCATCCAGCTTGGTGCAATCACGAGCTTTCAGTGTGGCGGGCCCACGACTGTGGAACTCTTTACCATGTACAATTAGATCTGCTACCAGCATTGTACTTTTTAAGAAAAATTTAAAGACTCATTATTCATAGAGGCATATGCCAAGTGATAAAGAACTGTATATTATAACTGGTGCTTACCATTCTACGTGAACTATATATTGAACTTTCCTAGTCATAATGTTGCTTTTAATCCTATATGTCAATTTTAATTAAATAACTTTGTATGTAATCAGTAACTACTTTTATTGTATAAAGCGTTTGGAGCTAATTGTAAGGAACTTACGCTATATAAAATAAACTGTTATTATTATTATTTTATTATTATTATTATCTGGAGACGGGGTCAGCTAAAAGCAGATACAGTGCTGCCTTCACTATACCAGCATGCCGTAAACACCTGACATGATACCACACCCACTCACATTGTCCTAACACCGGGCCAAGCAGTCGTAGAACTACCCTTATATTTGCTTGAGCGTTAAGCAAATGAGTTATGTCACTACCATATTAACGTCTTTAGTATGTCGTTTCTAGGCATCGAACCCGGGAACCTCCCGTATCAGCAACCGACGCTTGACCGATTGCGCTTTCAAGCAATCCTGTCATAACTGAAATGTTGTGCCAGCTTTTTCTTCCTTAAACTGATTTAAGAAAATGTAGGCAAACTTAAAAGAAGGAGTAAAGACTATGAATGTACTCGAGTCCCAACAATATATTGCATTAAATGATAACTTATTTAAGATGTAAAAATATTTGTATTTCTACATAGTACTACACAAGTTGCTGTGACTAATAATTCAACTACCACAACCATGACCACTGCTACAACTAGTATTTTGGGTTTAACGGCACACCGACACTCCCAGTAACAATTCACTTAAAATTATAGCCAAGACAGCATCGTCGTCTGCCATGTTTGAAACAAGTTTGCGGCTTACGGGTCGTTCAGTATAGTAGGCTGCTTGGCTTGCGGATTTTCACTGAACGCACATCAGACCTTGTCCATCATTAGTTACGAACATATAACCAGTGAGAGCCCACAGCCGGTGTGAACTCTCTTACTTTGTACAAAAGTATCAGCGCTTTTCTTAACCAGAAAACAGCGTATGTAAACAGGGATTTTATAACCTATCAGCGCATGAATATAATCTGCGTCCTTCCGCAGGATGGAAGCATTTAATGCAATAAATGTATACATATTATTTAATAAGTTTGACGCAATAAACTGTTTGACAGTTTCGAAATCCGCATTCGCGAATGCTTCTAATAGTGATCCTTCTTGAAATGCCAGTAAAGGTAAATATGGCATTGACCTGTTCTGTAAACAATTGTTAAACCGCATATCTAAGCAGATTTCTTTGTTTTATTGCCAAGAACAATGTCTGAACATAGAAAATTAACCTAAAAAATGATTGTAAAAGGGTGTTAGATTATCTTTCATATGCGATGAAAATGTTTGGTTTTTCAAGGTCACGTACATGATGCTCAAACACAGGAGGTGCCTGTTGCAGCCTTGGATTATAAGAAATACTGAGAATATTAGGATGCCCCCTTTCCTACATCGTTTCAAGTAGGTATGTTGGTATTCCCATTTTCAGGCATAATCCATTGTGGCAGCCAGCCTCGTTTTCGATTTGACTGTTCTTCAAAGAGGTCTCTTGAGAGGGCATCATGTTTTTCGCCGTTTGTGCTAAAATCGTCACGTTTTTGCACAGCACTTGATTCGATGACGTAGTACACACACTCACATGTTTACCTGTGATCCAAAATGGCCGTTCGCTTCGTTTTTCAGTCTGAAATTCTATGACGATTTTCTGCTAAATTTTTGTCATCAAAACCATCATTCAAATCATAGAAGGTGAGTAAAATTTTTTTTCAAATTATGATAATAACATTCCTTAGATATTTGACTGTATTTCCACTTAATTTGGTGGAAATTGATCGATCAGCAGTCCTCTTTTTTCGTTCAGCCAGTCGTACATTCTCATACATCTGCTCTATGCATTGCCAATATGTGCTGTTGACAATCCCTATATGAGTGATCTTCAGGAAGGATTTTTGACATGTAAACCACTTTTTACTGATATCAAGTACTTGTACAAGTGTTTATTAAGGTCTTTTTTATTTAACAAATGATAAATTACAGAATTAGATGCTTTTACTACTCCGATGATTTAGGATTTTGAAGCGATGTTTACAAGCAAAACTGTGTACTGGCTGACGAGCCTTGGTCACGTGACCCGGATACTGCCTTCTGATTGGCTGTTTCTCTTTGTTTACAAAACAAATGACATGTGCTTTTATTTATATGTGTCATTTCTTGCATTTTCTGCAACTTTTATCCAATTTTCCTTTGAATTATGAACAATATATTTTTAAGTAAATTGTTATCAATGAAATTGTTTCAGCCCTCATATTTTTTTAATTTTGCTGGATGAGCAGTACTAATAAGTTGACTTAATTTTTTCCTAAAAAAAAATATTTAACATTTTTCTTATTTCAGGTGCATAACTATGAAGAAAAAACGATCAGTGCCTCCTCCGGCAAAGACTGGTGTTGCAAGACAATATTTACAAGAACATTATGCTGATGTTCCCAGTCGAGAACCGTGTGTTGGACATTTACTTTACGTGTATTTGGAGAATGAAAAGTCCAGCCCCAAGACTATTCGCGTACTGCAAGGGATTCTTGGAGAGTCGTGGAGTGTTTTATCGAACGATCTGTCTTTGATAAACAAGAAGTTTACGAAGTTCCAAAACCTTGGTCGTACAAAAGAAATGGAGCGATATGTTGACTTTTGTAGTGCGCCGTTCAGAAAGAATAATACATTGTCATTGCCTACTGTTGCTGATTCTGTGGATTTAACTGAATTCAGTCAGGATAAAGAACCAGTTTCTGAACATCACAATGAAAGCTCAGAAATAGGAATTCCAGGTCCTTCTGACATACTCGGTGACAACAATCCCGAGCCAGGTTCTTCTCAAATGTCTGGTTGTCTAGATCCTCACCCTTTGAATTCAAGTCCTTCTGTTAGTGTGATTAGTGAATCCAATAGTGGCGCTGCTACTCCCACACCATACAAGCGTGGTATTGGTTTGCTTACCCCTACCAAGACCAAGATGAAAAAACGAATTGACTTTGTGTCAAAAATGAGGACTTCTGAAAAGAAAAAGTATCAAAAACAGATAAGAAACCTCAAGGATAAGGTTGACGTTGTAAGAGTCTCTCAGATCAGGTATCTCAATCAGGATGTTATTCGTAAGAGAAACTCTATGAAAGTGAAAGACGCCACCATTAGACTTTTAAAGAAGCAGCTGTGCGACGCAAAGCTTGGGACAAGTAAGTGTCAACCCAAGACTATGGAGAGTCCTGCTTTCTCCCAACTGAAAAGGAATCACAATCGTCTGAAAAAGTTAAACCAAAAAAAGAGACAAAAGGCAAAGAACAAGGCTGCAGTGTCCTTGGAGGAGTACACAAAATTAAAGAATGAACTTTCTGTTAAGGATGAATTTATTAGAAATTTGGAAAATAGAATTCTCGAACTAGAGGAGAGTTTGGCGGAATTACAGGCTGCACAAAATATCCCCAAGGCTACTAAGAAAGATGGTAAAACTTACAGTGTAGAGACACGGATGCTTGTCTATAATGCCCTGGTGAATCAGGTTCCAACAAAAAACATTCCGGCCTTGATAGAGGATCATGCGCAAAGCACGGGACAAAAACTAATGAAAATACCACAGAGAACAGCTGTGGAACAAATGGCCCGGGAGCTCGACGTTATAGCAGATTTGAAAGCAGCTGAACTTGCTATGAAAACTCCAAATTTGACTGTTGGCTTTGATGCTACAACCCAGGAGGGGACACACATCAATTCTGTCCATCTTACTTCAAAAAATGAATGTGAAGTCATTGATGTAGAGGAACTGCCTGGTGGAACAGCTGTGGATTATCACGATCATGTTACAAGCTGTGTTGACAATCTTGCTGACACATATTCGGAATTTCATGGTGAGGAATATCAACATTCCAGATCAACTATCATTCGTAACATATCAAATTCCATGACTGATAGGGTGGCTGTTAACCATGCTACAATAGAAAAGATCAATCAGACATGGGGTAAATCATTGAATGAATTAAATTGCCACCTGCACCCCCTTGATACGATTTCAACATCCTGTAAATCAGCTCTAAAAAACCTAGAGATAAGCACAGGGCACCTTTATGGAAAGGACTGTTTTGCAGGCAACTTGGTGTTACAAATAAATAAGTTTCGCTATAAGGACGGAAAGGGTGACCCAAAGGGGTTTAAAACATTTCTTCACAATGAACACTTGCCTAAAGGACTCATATCGCGTTACCGTGGAAATCGTCTCCATGTACTTTTCCACATTTGTGGAAAACTCATAGAACACCATTCAAAATTTCTGAAGTTTTTCACTCAAGGCACAGTATCATGTGGGGGCCTGCAATCTAGTATCCGGAAAGACTTTGAAAATCCAACAGCAATCCTGGAGATGCAAGCACTGGGACTCATTGGAAAATTAGTTAGTGGACCATGGATGCAAACATTCTATTCATCAGCAAACAGTGAAATAAGTCATGTACAAGGAATTAGGGTAGTGAAGGAGGTTGTTTCTAGACTAAAGCAGGCAGTAGATGATCCACTTTCTTTACTTACACAAGATTCTGATTTCTTTGGGCGGCCACTAAACCTATCTGATCAGACCCTAGTAAAACTCAGGCAGCAACAACTAGATGGATGTAAGGAAAACTTGAAGGAGATCCTGAAAGCCTGTTTAGAGGCTGTTGTGGTTGTCCTCGAACGACAGTACAAACGATACTTTGACATGTCAATAACAACATCATTAGAGGAAGAGACAGCCACGGCAAGACTCCACAACATCGATGCAGAGGAAATAATGGGCATGTTTGGGGCTGCGAAGCAACGCTCAAAGAATGCATCCATGGATTTTCTCAGAGCTAAAATGAGGGCTAAGAAAAACCGAGTTGTCCCCTACTTGAAGGGTCTTTACCAGGATCAGCAGGAGAGAATTGTAACTTGGGCTGTGCGCAGGGCTGGAAAAAAGAGGATTGCCAACAGAAAAAAAAGGAAGAAATTCAGAAAGAACTGTCCTTGAGAGCAGCTGTTAAGTATCAGCAAAAGGTTGAGCGTGAACGAAAAAATGTCGAAAAGAGACTGAAGATTCTGAAAAACCCCAGGGACGTCAAATCTGTCTTCCCAGAGTTGGATGACATCACAAGGCAGGATTTGGAGTGTCTTCTCGATGGCAAAGCTGTGGGCAAGCAGATCATGCACACATGGTATGACTCTGACAACAAAGCTAAGACCCAATATTCAGGGAAAATTGAGAAGGAAAAGAAAGTCAATGGGGCCATTTGTTACATTGTGGCGTACTGGTTGCCAGATAAGGAAACCTACGATGAGGATAGTGAGGACACGCCCATGACCAAATATGAGCTTGGGGCAGATCTCATCAATGGAGACTTGATGTTTTGTTAGCCTAGGACTTGACACTATTTTAAAATTGCATTTAAAACTGTGGTATTTTTTAAAGACTTCATCAATTCATTTTTGGGATTTATTAGTATAAGGATTCTGTATCATCTGAACTAACATTTTTAATTCATTATTATGAATAGGACTACTGCTGAAAGTGGATTATACATATGAAAGGTGTGTATTTTACAATTATTTCAATCATATCAACACTGATTGATAAAAATGATAACTTTCAGAATTTTAGGAACTAAACTAGATATACCCTCCACATCACTTACCCGTTTTACTTGTGTTTTTTAGATCACCCTTTATATTATGATTTTCTGAAAATTAATTAATAATTTCCATTTCAGGCTACTTTATCCATCTTGGCATTTGAATAAGCTTTCCAGTGATACCAAATTTATAGATATTGGCCAAAAATTAAGCAACTTATGGGCAATTTACCCACACCCAGAAACGGGTCACAAATGAAGTGGACTTACCTATTGTTTTTGTGTTAATTGTTTGGACGCTAATTGGGCCGAATTAGGTAAACTAAATTTGGGATAACTCCTCTTCTGTTTGGCACAAAATAGTGATCTTGGTATTTTTGGAAAGCTCTCTTCTAGCTCTTTTTAATGATGCTTGTTTCAAAATTATCCAAGGATATCTATTTTTTTTGCAACATACCTATTTCAAGTGTTTATCCTTAGAAACTATCTTATCCTTAGAAAGTATCAGTTGTTGACTTGGTTAATGTCTAGCCAGTTGACATATCATAACCTAAATCCATAGTTCACTGGACGTTAAGAGTTCAGGTCGACAGTATACCTAATGTCAACTCATGTAACACGATAGTACCTGTTAATGCACTCCTAATGAATGGTGAAAAGTAATGTAGATGTATTGAGCTAATAAACTGACACAAATTTCCAGGGTTATTTTCGAGTTTTTTTCCTTCATCCTCCCTTCACAAAGTATAGTAACGTACATGATCCAGTCCGGTAACGGTAATGATGGTTCACAGTTGTCCCGTTCTTTAGCTTACATATTGATTATTATTAGTTGAAACGAACATGAAACTTTATAAAACTTTAAACAATAACCTATAAGAACATAAAATTAGAACAAATGCTTTAAGTGAACACCTAGATAACACATAATTCGGTTAATTTGTAATTTTAGCACGATTTCTGAACAAATTGTATTCCATGACATCCTAAACCTGTATGTTGAGGTGATATCTATGAAGGATAGGTCGTGAAACAGTAAGTTGCCCTGAGGAACCCTTCGTTTTCATAATGTATTCACAGCAAATTGTCCCAAAACAATGTCAGAGCTAGTATAACGTACATGACGGCAATTACTTGGGCAATGTTGTAACACTGCTTCAAAGCCCAAGCATGACCTCAACCTTTCTCCATGCATCCTTGTCGACTTCAACATGGGGCGAGGTTATTCTTTTTTACATTCGTTGGAAGAGGTATACTCGGCAAGAGAACATCTGCACGACTGTACCAGATACAATCTTCCTTTTTGGCCAGAAGAATCTATTTTTGCCTGCACTTGTCATCACATTAACTTCAACTTCATTATCCTCGTCATCAATCGCCCTCACAATTCCCGGGTATGGAAGGTCATCGCACCGTATAATGCACCATCCGCCAATTGATACCACATCTGCAAGTTTGTCCTTGTGTGGTGGTGGAGCCTGGTCTAGGTTGTTCTCAGATGTGGAAGGGTCTGGTGGGTTCTATCTATCTATCTATTTATACTGCTATACGCCTCTTTCGGGTATTACTAGCAGGTGCGCGTCAGTGCAAGAATAAAAGTTTTTAAATGACAAGAAGACGTCAAAAAACAGGGGTGAAATTGTTAAGAGTTAAAATCAGGTTAAAAATAGTGTTTTGCTATCTAGGCAGTGTTTAGGGTGTTTAAAGCCTGTCTGAAGTGATCAGGATCAGGCTGCAAAACGACGGTGGATGGTAGCTGGTTCCATAATACGACGGTCTGAGGAAAGAAAGAGTATTTAAAAATATCAATTTTAGTGTGAACCTGCCTGTATGTTAATGGGTGCATGTTCGGCGCCGAATGACCTATAAAGTGTCGGTGTGCCGTTAAATACAAAATACAAACAAATGGATGCATGTGCCTGGTTCTTCTCAATGACTGTACTAGATATGGTGGGACTGAAATTGCCACAAAACCATGGACTATTTTGAAAAACATACATAGTCTAGCAGAGGTTCTTCTGGATTCTAATGTCTCCCATTTTAGGTCATCGAGCATAGTCGTCACACTGTCGTAAGCGGAATATTGACATTTGACCCAACGGGCTGCTCTACGTTGGATCATTTCGATTTTGTTAATGTTACACTGTGTGTGTGGTGACCAAACAGTAGACGCATATTCCAGTTGCGGTCTAGTTCTCCTCTGTAGCTGGGGCGGTGGTTGGCAGGGTGGGTTGGTTCTGCTCAGCAGTTTCTAGTGTTTCTGCAGGTGCATTTCTTGTAGCCCTTTCCATCCAGCCCTCGCAGATCGTGATTACATTTCTTCAACGTATCACCCTGAATTATGTAATGATCGTATTCCTTTTGGCGTTCTGGCGTTTTCGGGCTCTGCACAGTGTCTTTACGCCGAGTCACCTTTCTAATCGATCGCGTTTCGTAATTTTTCCTCGTAAAATGCGATTTATTTTGCGCATGTCTAGAAACATAAAAGTCAGTCATCCACTTTTTACATGCTGAACAGTAGATATTTTTCAAAGTTTTACGCGTCATTTTTCTAGCGTTGCTAAAAATCCAGTGATAGTTCAAAGATATTATCTGCGAGTCATCGTCTACAATACCTTAAATAAAGCTCCTCCCACATTACAAGCCCCTTTATTTGATTGGTTCACGTCTTGTGTCGATGGTTTTGTTAGTGTCACAATAAACTAAACTGATATAGTCATATTCTGAAGCATTTATACGTATTCACTCTACAATTTCATCACATAGCAATATATCATTAACATCAGTATTACAGCTCTGACATATTCTTTTAACGCAAAAAGTGTTTAGCGTTTCCTCAATTATGAGATAAGTATATCGTCTTTTACGACAAACGAGACAAAATCTATAATTGTTATCAATATGAACAGACATTGTAGAACGTTAAGTGGCTTATAATCATTAACAAGTGCTATCACACTCTCTTACGATAGACTTTGCTGGAACAGTATTATCATTCAACGTGCAAACTGTTGTCACAGTAAGTAGAATGCTGCGAAATGGTGATTAAAAGTTCTACGCAAATTTCTGCATCCAGTTCTGAAAATAATAGAATTCCCTTCATATAATCCCTAAAGGAAACAGTGTCAAACAATATTAGACCGTCGCGTAAATGACATTCTAGAGACAAACAAGATGACATGTTAGAAATCAAAATAGTAACAGTTGGACACCTTCCAGTATCTAATACTTCGCACATGTTGCTTCATTATATTGTGATCTTTCTTGAAAAAAGTATTAAAAAACAACATTAAGTTTGAAAGCAGTAGGTACATACGTTGTATTCTGTATTCGTTGGTGTTGAAATCTTTTATCAAAATGTCAGAAAGTCTGGTTCCAACTCGATCTTGAAGAGTTCACAAAAAGTGTCCTTTGACGAAGTTAATGTTTTTCGTCGAATCTCGGACGCTTTGCCGGTGGAGGCGCAGTTTTGATGCTTCTGGTTTTTTCTTGCGGTACTGAATTTACCTCTGGAACAGCTTCTACTTGATTTTCCTAAAACAACAAAATCGAGATTTTAGTACGCCATTGTATGAAACTTATATTTTTTAGATTTAACTCGATTGTAAGAGAGTATACATAACTTACTGATTCATTAAAAGTTTGTTTTAATCAAAAATGGGTTCATGTACATATCAAAATTAGATTGACCAGTTTTACGTATAAAGGGAAATAAGTCGTGTAATCTTAATTTGCTGTACGGTTATACGCTCCATAGTCACATCCCCTGCTTGCTTTTAGAAAGAAAGCGAGTCGCACATTTAATAGTAAAAGATGACCTCTATAAAGTAAAAAAATACAATTAAAAAGTACTTACTGCGTCAGAACATTACATTGAGCTGGCCAACTCGCACATCCAAGTTTCCTCGAGAGTGTTGATGGCGTCCCGAAGTTCTAGGGTTTCCTCCCACTTCAACCAAACGTATTTAGACTTTTCTCGCAACAGATGTCCGTCTTCAAACACGTTGTCGTTTATGTTTACGTCCAAGTACTCCCCATTCCTCTTCACTGTAATGTTTTTGTTGTAGCCGATTGAAATTCTGTTAGACTTGTCCATACTAGACGTTTAACTTAAACCAAGTATCGAAAGTAAGTCAACACTGATCTAAACTCGAAAAAGGTAACGGAAGGCGGAACCGAAAGGTAATGAAAGCTTGGCTTGCAATGTTGAAATTTGGATGATGCGATGTGTCTTATATACTCTGTAAAGATTCGTTTCAACATTAATCTAATCTCAAATAGGATTTTAAATTTGAAAGCATCTTTTCCGTTAAAAGGATGACTTGGCACATTATTGACATGATTTATTAGTTCCGTTATAAAACATTTTCGCATTAAAATATTAGTTTATTAAAAAATGAACAAAAAATACTGTTTATTGCAATAGTTACGTATTTATCATTACATTATTTATTAATGTCTCACGCTTGACGTTTTAAATGTATTGAAATGTAAATGAGTCATCACACACCCAACATTATTTAAATGGAAATAAGTGACATTTAAAATGCTTTAATGCGTAAGACGTTCATTTATCATTACAATATCGCATTAAAACCTCAAGGATGACATCTTAGATGTATTGAAATGTAAATGAATATTATTAGATAGTCATTAATTACACGCCTACCATACAGAAATGGATATACCTTACATTACAAACGATTTAGATGCTATCAATCTTACGTTAATTACACAATTACTTCTCACGTTGAACGTTTTAATACATCGAGATGTAAATGAATACCATTTGATAGTCATTAATTACACGCCTACCATACAGAAATGGATATACCTTACATTCAATCTCACGTTGAACGTTTTAATACATCGAGATGTAAATGAATACCATTAGATAGTCATTAATTATACGTCCGCCATACAGAAATGGATATAAGTGTAATTATTCGCACTAAAACGATTTATCACATGTGATTTCCTCATACGTTAGTATGTCATAGAATGATTTGACATGTAAACGAGTATCATGAGATCGTCATTTATAACAATTCCAAACATTCCATGGAGTGAAGTACTCTACATCTTTATTTATTTAATTTTTTAGCTAAAAGTATGTTTTAATAAGTTTTATTTCAAGAATATTAATGGATCTAACTTTGTTTTGATAACTTTGAATATCTTTTCGATATATAGGAGGTTTTTCCGCATATTCTTTTGCATTTGGCGCGTTTTAGATGAATCCCACGACTTCGAACTTCTCGCGATGCTTTTCCCGCCATTTGACAGACAACAAAGAAAAAATGGCCGCAATCACGAGACTGGTGTTTGTTCTGTGCTCCATTGTCGTGGTGGGAGCTTTCGAGCTGTCTCACTACTGCAAATCTAGTGAGGGAAGACTGGAATGTAGATTGCCTGAGAAAGGCAGGTATGTGTATGGACAGAATTCGGAGGTGCTAGTTGTGAACGTGGAAAGGCTGGAGGAGAATTCTCGACCTCACGAAGTCGAATGTGCAGAGAGTGACGGTGATATACGGATTGGCTACCTGTGAAAACGTTGAAGCCGACCATCAAGTAAAAGTTAACCTTGATGAGTCTCTGCGAACACTGTCATGTGAGGTAACTATATATAGATATATATTGTAATTTCTATTTATTTTCTGTTGTTATTGCTTGTTTTCAGGTTTACTGTTGTTGTTGTTTTTTTTTCATTAGCAGCACAGACGTTTCTAGATATGATATACGCTACTATGAAGAGTGTGTAGTGCTGCATCGATAGAATATTGATAGGGTGTTTTTTTTATCTAAGTCTGTTTACATGTAGTTTTAGTAGAAAATGAAAATAGACTAATTTGACTAAACAAATAATGTTTACTTTGCAGCCCAATGCCTCGCAACCCAGCACTGTCTTGCAACCTACCGCCGACGCATCAGCTACCGTGATACCAACATTAGTTACAACGGTTGGGGACAAGACAGCAGCAGATACCACACAGATTAAAAGTTCAACACCCATATCCTCTTGTAAGTTTAATTTCATGCAGCTTAGATCAGCAGAACATTGAGATTATGGATTTTATTCTCTGTTGTGTATTAGCAAAAGATAAAGTAAAACCCAGTTCCATGGAATATCTTAAGTAAAATGTTTTAGAATGGGAGGTAGAATGGGAATTAGTAAATTATACTTCACTTACAAACAGTTGCTGATGAAGATAGTAAATAAAATAATAATTAACTTTCAAACAGTTGCTGATGTAGATGAACATTTTGATGTTAAAACTTTCTTTCATTCTTTAGTTTCTTTTTTCTTTTACAGATGTTGCGCCTACTCTGGTTACAATCACAGTTTTGACAGCTTAAGGTAAACATGTAACATATCCTTTAACTGAGATTGTAACAATTGAAAATAAATCTGTTGATCAAGAAAAACCTAAATCTCAAACAGTTTATATTACAATTATATCTATTTTAGTTTGTGTGCTTATACTGTTACTTGGTTTAAGTATAAAAAGTTATCTATATATAGAATATTGCAAATTGTATAGATTTGACAATAGCATTTAAATGGAGGTTGTAACACATAGTCACACATTTGTACCTAAAGAAACAGACAACACGGTAAGAGTTTAAATGGGGATAACATGTTGTACTATTTTAACATTCATATTTAATAGAAAAAAATGATATGTTGAGTTCTGTGTTTACTAGATATTTATGCAACTTTATGTTTATTAACATTTTATTATAGGTAAGACGCCTCTCATTACAAGCTTGATTATTGTTAGTATTACTGCTCATCATCATCATCATGAGGACTTGGCAAGAACCCTGTTCCTAGAGTCAAAGGGCTCAGGCCATTTTGCGTGTAAGTTGATAGAGGCCATCTTTCCAGAGCTGTTTGGACCAGAAAATCTCAGATTCCAGTACAACTGGAATGGCACCTCATGGAAAACTAGAATTAGACCTCAATAGGAAGGAAACTATACGAAGAACAATGCAAAACTTTTACCCAGAAACGCAGTCTCTCAATGCTTGGTCTTTATTGACGGTACGCATCAATGAACGGCTTCGACGCCCCGTCGGAAAAATTCAGCCACGCTCTGCTCAACAGTTTCGGGAATTAAATACGAACGGACACCAGTACACAATGGACTACCTTCAGGACACTGAGAACGATGATTCCGCAGATCTTACATACCGCGTTATGTGAGTCATGTGACTAGGGTTATAGCATAAACCCCACCAGCCAACTAACAAGATACTTACTGTGCAACACTTATCCCACTGTTATTTCAGTGTTTTATTCGAAAATTAAAGGTGGTATCTTATAGTTTGGACCAAAATGTTTCTTCTTAAACAGACAATTTAGTTTTTGTTACTTGGTAAGGTCTGGAAATATGAATTTAATTGAAGCCTTTCATCCGTGGAAAGAGTGAGACATAATATTAGGTTTCCAGTATTAAGTGGGAGGATCCCAGAAGGGATAAGCTTGTAAGTATAAATAATATATATGTAAATGTATTCGTAAATATTACGCAGTCAATTCGTAAAAAACAAAGACAAAACAACAACAACAACAAACAGACAAAACAACAACAAAAACAAAACAACGTCGTATTGAATATAAAAACAACGTTTTGAATGAATATATTTACATCCCAAAATATTAAGTTTTTTTTTTATTTTTGTTTGTTGTTTTTTATTAAAATTACTGCTGATTTCGTAATTATTATTGTTGTTGTCGCTATTTCAGGCGAAGCTGAGACGCCAATTGACGCGTATGCGTAAACGGTTGGCTGAGGCTATTTGAACATGCACAATAATGTACTCAGAAAATAATTTTCTTTATATTTAATCAGTTCCGTAAATTTATTAACTAAAGTGATAGTGTATCGTTTTTTCTCGGTTTATTTCTTAGATTAAATACACGAATTGTTATTTTCATCATTATTAGTTTTTTAACGTCTTGAACGTATTTCCTGTATTGTTCGATCTTTCTCCTCATTTCTTTTACCCTTTATACGCTTTTATAAGTGTTAACATGTGTGTAGAAATAAGAATTCAAATCGATTTTTTTATTTTATTTATTTATTTTTTAACTGTCAAGTATTGATTGGGAGAGTCCATCAAGGGATAAAATAGTAAGTATGAATAAATATGAATGTATTCGTAAATATTACGCAGTCATTTCGTAAAAAAACAACCACAACAAACAAAGAAAGACAAAACAAACAAAAACAACGTCGTATTGAAAATAATAATAATAAAAACGTTTTAACTGTATATATTAAGATCCAAAAATATTAAGTTTGTTATTAAAATTACTGCTGGTTTCATAATTATTATTGTTGTCGCTATTTCAGGCGAAGCTGCGTAGTGGGTTGACGAGGATACAAAGGCAGGTTGCAGAAATGCAGAGTATCCTCATCTCATATTTTCATTCTAATATCTATCTATTCATTCTAATATCTATCTATCTATCTATCTATATATATATATATACATATTATCTATACCGTCGATTATTTGGAAATGAAAGAAAGTTGAATATGTTTTTTTCTACTTTTTTAGCCGAGAAGGAAGTTGTGTACGCCGGTGGAGGCGTCGATTCCCAAAAGAAATGCTCAAGAAAGAGCAGTCCCTCAAATGTAGATCTACGGGCTCGCCTTGTGGAGCGACATTTTGTTGGTCAATTCGATGACGTCAAACATTGTCCTGTGTTGTCTGCAGCAGTCGAAATACAAAAGGATATAAAAGAAAGCAAACAAGATATTATTGTATTCAGTGCCTTTCCGTGCCACATGATTTATCATACTCAGAGGGACTTTAAGGAAGCTGCGGGCAACATTGTACACAATTAGTAAAATTTAGTAATCAAGTGCAAAATTATACCTCTTCTAAATAGTACATATTATTGACAGTGTGACTTTAATATTTATGTTTAAGCTACAAACTGTCAGAAAACAAGACAAATATTGTTGACTATGTTTTGGTGCTTTTCTTTTTAATTTGTATCAAGCCAGCATTTGCAAAAAAATTCCAGTTTGTATGATTTTTTAAATTAAATTTGTTACACTACGGCCTACTGCCACATGACTAAAGGCGAGACAAAGCTAACAACCGTGCACTACAGTTCACTGCTAACACTAAGGGCGAGACATTACTTGTACTAAGTGTTCTAGATATGAAACGAGTCGTAAAATAACAAAATCAAAAGAATCGTTTTAACGACTAGAATTAACTGACGAAAGGAGGGAGAGATAAATTTGACGACTAATCGTAAAACCATAGTTTTCGCACGGCCCGAAAACCTACCCTCCAGTATAAATTATTAGTCAAAATCATCATCTAGGCCTATTTCCATTTACTCTAGATTCAACTAGGTCAGGAATCAGAGCACGATGCCCTGCCTGGAAACTAGAAAAGGAAGTATTAAAAATAAAGTACACAAAAAACATCTCCTTTAAAGAAGGCAGAAAGCTGGCAAAAGACCAGGCAACTCCTGCTAGAGGCGCAACATATGCCTAAGCAACCAAAAAAGCATCTCAGAGCACAAGGACAATTTCACCCAGTATGAGGTCCTGACTGGTGACCAAACTTCTGACAAAGTCATCATTCCTACTGAACACAAGGTATCGGAATCTTCTGAGACTCTTTTCTATGGTCAAAAACACTGCCTCTTCGAGCCAGACTGTTAAGAGTAATACAAAGGCACAAAACAAGCCTACATAAAAAGATTGTTACAACTAACAAATCACTAAAGTTACGAACCTGTAGATATATAACAAAACCGCAAAAAAACAACGCATGTAAATACAGATATCAGATAAAATTATAACCACTATACGATGATAAGCTAACGATGCTGATGTAGCCGATGGTAGTTGAACCTCATATCTAACTAAAATATAACTTAATTATTTGTTTATTTGAGTTTTACGGCACACCGAAACTCCATAAATAAAATAAAATAAAAACTTTTAATTTAAAAGCCATCGGGCTACATGAGGACGTTTTATTTGGTGCCTTATTCCCAGAATTAAGTGATGAATATATAATTGATAATTAAAATTATTTTATTTGTGTTACAGGAAACATAAGGGACGGACTTGACGCCGAGGTTTTTGAGCAAGGAATACAAAGGATAAACAGAAAACAAAAAGGTCAGTGCTTTTCTTTACCTTGGCACCAGGAAACACACAGCTGATCTAATATAATTATGGAGGAACAACCCCCACTAATTAAACAACTTGCAGACGAGATTAGCTGTTACACAATATGTCAATCGGCAATTATAGCGATAACTCCTTAAAAGATTTGAAGACTGGATCAAATAAGTAGATAAGTTTTGCTTGTTAGGTAACTGCGACGATTCTCGCAGAAAAAGAATTCTATTTCAAACATGTAGGGGTACAGTCAGTGATTTCGTACAGAGGTTTTTGACATCAAACCCGGATAGCGGGTATGACAGGTTAAAGGCTGAATTAAGGCTTAGGTTCGGCGACGTTATAGACCCACGACAATGCATTAAGACTGTTACGGGAAACAAAACAAAAACAGGCAGAAAACGTTGTTAGTTACGCAGAACGGCTGCTATCATTAGCACATGAAGCAACCGACGGAATGCGTGGGGGGAACAAACTCGCTCAAGTAATGATAGGACAATTTATTGATGGTCTAGCGTTCGACCACCTAAAATTGAAAGTCATGCGGACAAACCCGGCAATCTTCCAGGAAGCTGTAAATGTTGCACTAGGGGACCAATACCTTAGAAAAAGGTTAAGTTCTAGTAAAGGTCGGGAATATGGCGGAAATTTAGAAACCGATAAAGGGGGCCCGGAGCCCATGGACATCGACCACGCCCGACCAACGCGTCGAGCATCTCAAAATCTCCGACCCAAGGGCCAAATACACATCACCAGATATCGAAAATGAACTTCTGGGTATTGTTGCCGCTCAGATACGGGACCCTCTGATGGAGAACTGTAACAGCGCTCCTTTCTTTGCATTTATTGCAGACGAGGCCACTGATTGCTCCACTAGAGAACAAGTTTCAATTTGCGTGAGGTATATTGATGAATCGGGCGACATCCAGGAGCAGTTTTTACAGTTCGTGGAAGCCAAGAAAACCACGGGTGAAGCGCTTGCTCAACTCTTCCTTTCCACGTTGGAAAACCTCGGCATTAATGTAGAGAAGATGAGAGCTCAAGGGTATGATGGTGCTGCAAAAATGTCTGGGAAGCATCGTGGCGTTCAGGCAAGGGTTAGACAGGTAATTCCCCATGCCACGTACGTTCACTGCAAGGCACACAGTCTCAACTTGGCCATAGTTCATGCTTGTAAAGAACCTTTAGTACGAAACGTAATGGACACCGTTCAACAAATTTAGTTTTGCTTTAATGAGTCTGGAAAACGCATGGTTACTTTTCGGGATGAACTAGCTCAGGATGACGAGGTGAAAGCTGACATGGGAAGGAGAGCAAAGTTGCAAACACTGTGTGATACCAGTTGGGCCAGCAGATCGGATGCTTTGTTCACGTTTCTCTCAGCATATCCCGTGGTGGTGAGTTCGTTGGAAGAGTTGGAGACTCAAGGGGATAGCAAAGCTTCATTTGTTCCATCTCCAAGTTTGACTTCCTTATTGCGCTTGTTGTTGTAGAGAACGTCTTACAGATTGTTCAACCTCTGTCAATCATGCTGCAGGCAAAGTCGTTTGACTTAATCGAAGCTGTA
Organism: Sinonovacula constricta; assembly: GCA_007844125.1. Taxonomy (NCBI): domain Eukaryota; kingdom Metazoa; phylum Mollusca; class Bivalvia; order Cardiida; family Solecurtidae; genus Sinonovacula; species Sinonovacula constricta. Next base: position 19,625,259 of record CM017564.1, read on the forward strand.
TCCGAGGCGAAGGTTGTTGTGCATCATTTGAATGCAAAGAGAAATGATGTGATGACGTTTGATGAGCTGTTCGACAAAGCCACAGAGTTGGCTGCCAAGGTGGATGGGGTCCCGTCCATACCGAGAGGAGCTGCGAGGCAGCAGCACCGCCCAAACGTACCTCCGGTACTCCAAACGAGTACTGGAAGAGGGTTCTGTATCTTTGTATTTGGGTTTAACGGCACACCGACACTTTATAGGTCATACGGCGCCGATGTTCTGTATCTTCCATTTCTAGATCACATTACGAGTGAACTACAAGACCGCCTGGTGGGAAATGAAGAAAGATTCCGTGCAGAATATTTCATCCCAACAAAACTGAATGACTTGACGGATCTCATCTCTAGACAAATTGCACCAAAGTTTCAAAATTTTCTCGGGGGGGGGGGGGGGGGGGGGGATCCCCCCCTTACGAGAAGGGGGCTCTGCCCCCATCTCTTGCCTTCGGCACTCGACCCACGCCTGGGCTTCAACTTTACAATATCCCTGGCTACGCCCCTGATGAACTTATATACATACATAACTAACAACAAAATAAACTATAAACATATGTACAGTAGATAAAAGCCTCGGCAATATAAAAAAATACCAAACGAGAGATCAGTTTGAAATAAAACAGCCCAAGCGCTGATATATTATAAGATATAATAAGAACAAATAAAACAGCCCAAGCACTGATATATAACAAGATCAATTTAAATATGGCATATAATGCCATGACATCATCTTCTAAAAGTGAAATGTAAAAAATACGAAATGTAATAAATACGAAAGAAAACATAGAAATTTAGAAAACAACCTACCAACAAAATAAAACGTACTATTGTTAAGAGCTAAAAAAAAAACAATTCATGAAAAGCCGAGGATTTATCCGCAGTTGGTATATTATATGTAAGAAAGGTACTAAATATCCCGATGTTATACCTACAGTGCAATCTCACATTAAGGTTATGGAGACTGCTCAAGTTGTCTCACCAGGGCACGACTGGAGAGATGAAGAGACAAGAATTCCAACAGTAACTGTCCAATTATGGCTTTAAGTCACTGTTTTCATATAGTCTCAACGACCTGTCCGATCATCGTGTAATTTAAAAGCAATGCAAGTTCTTGACTGTAAAAGGGTCAAGTGCAAGCAATGCTGTACAATGAAGGATTCCCGGGTTGTAACCGTCTGCAATACATTTTCTGATTAGTTTTGTAAAGTGGTCAGAAAAGTTATTGAAACCCTTAATCTCTTTAACTTGGATAAAACATTTTCATAAAATGCAGGATGGCTTATGCCTTTCTGCATTAGTGTTTTCATACTGCTATTATACTTAGAAGCAATAAAACCATTGCAGTGAAAGAATTTTGAAAACGCCTTTCTTAATTTATGAAAACGAAAGCCTTGCTGTAACAGTTTAGAAGAAATAAACAGGTTTCTAGCATTGAAATCTTCTACTTTAGTACAAATTCGTGCAAATCTTGTAAGTTGTGATATGTAAACACCATTAGAGGTAGCACGAGGTGAATCACCGTCAAGGTATGGATAGTTCACAATACTAAAGTTAAAATTAAAAATCATCTCAGATCTCATTGTCCAGACCGCCTTCAATGACGCCAACTCCACTTTTCGCAAGTACATCCCTTCTATTCATTCAAATGTTTGTGAAACACGTGTAACAGAATAAGATGTTTCAGATTCATGGCTGAGGAAACGCCTTTGATTTTCAAAAATCACAGGAGGGCGAATATTTCTGACGCATAACCCAAAGGATCAAGCGAGTTGCTCATGCGCTACTCATGCGCTGATAACTTTTCTGCAATTCCGTTTTCATGCGCTGGTATTCTTTTCAATTCGTAATCACATGCGCTGATATTGTAATACAGACACAAACAGGGTACTTTTTCTAGGTAAGTAAGAAAAGGACCTATAAAAATTTCCACAGGTATTTAAATTTAAACTACCTCCAGACAAAGGCAAACAGGGTAAATGTGACAAAAATCAGAAACGAGACATAACACACAAAAAGAAAAACCTGCAGTTACCGCCTTGGGCTAGCTTACTTTTTGAGATATTGTCGTTTGGTTTACTAAGAACAGCATAATGAAATATGAGTTTTTAAAACCTATTTTTGTTATTATTGTCGCCAAGTTCAAAATAAAAATGGCCAAAATGTACACAAATTCAGCATAATTGTATAAGAATGGTATCAAGATTTGGAATAAAATACAATAATGTTGTTGTAATATATAATATGTATATAATAGTGTTGTTGTTATTGTTGATGTCAACTACTTGTCCACACGATCATCCCGGGTCGCGACATACCAAAGTCGTTAAAAATGGTAGTGGTTTAGCTCCCTTGCTAACGCTCAAGCAAATATAAGGGTAGCTCCACGACTGGTTGGCCCGGTGTCAGGATAATGTGACTGGGTGTGGTATCATGCCAGGTGTTCACAGCATGCTATACACAGTGAAGGCAGCACTTTATCTGCTTCAAGTGGACACCGTCTCCAGATAAATGAAGTACTGTTGGTGGGGCGATAAACCCAATAAACAAACACACGATCATTGTAGCTGGCTTGGTCAAATTAGTGTTCAACAACGGGTTTCGATTTTCTATAGTTTATTTGTTCGTTTCGTTTCATCTCCATAAACCGTAGATGTGTACCGTAAACCGTAAAAACTGAAATTATAATAAAATGACTCATAATCATTAAAGTTATGACAATAACAAACCTTTCACGACTGAGACTAGTATTACACATGACTATTATTTCAAGTATGACTATATATGACTGTATATGACCTTTAACAAATTAACTGTAATAGAAGCATGTCCAGATCCACATTGTGATCGTTGAGATTGGGTGCAGTGTATAACAAACAAACTCTAGAACACTACAGCCAAATAATATTTAACTGTTCACACAACCACACAATCTTGATTGTAGCAGAGGGTGAATTTGTCAACAGAAAAACCATAATTCACAAAGTATAGATCTAGCATATTTCTATTACATGGTTTTACAGAGTACAGAGTATTATTTTACCCTGGACCCTAGAATATTAAACATATATAGCAATTAAACCAAAGAGCATATCAATTGAATGACTAGATTTGCAAACACGTGTTGTTAATTGGCAAGAGAGACAACTCATGTCTGACCCGCACTGTAAATTACGAAAGACAACTCTTTCTAGACGCAATTTGTGGAATACCAAAAAATGACTAGGGCATTGCCGGAATCATTTAATAATGCAAAATAAAATATACCCTCAATGCATAAATTATGCTATCAATGCAAACTATAGATCCATCTAAAGGTATTAATCTTTGATCAATACCGAGTGCTATTTATAGCCCCATGCGGTCTCAGACCATGACATTTCACGGAGCCGTTCGCAGAGCATGCTCACAGAAAATGCATGTTTACGTTCTAGATATCAAATCGTTTTTACTTAAACTGTGACAAGTACGTTACAAAATGTTTAATTACCTTGCTGCTCCGACCAAGCTGCTAAATATGTATCGTTAACTTGAAAAATTCGTTATTCAGTGAAGTTTTATTGACATTTGTTTGTTCTTCGTTCGACTAGAAAGTGAAAATACCAGTGCGCATGCGCAACAAAAGTAGCAGGTACTGACTAAATCGCGGACTTAAACCACGTACGCAATAATCAAAACGGAAAGGAACTAACTAAAACTTAACAATTGTTGACTAAGAACTACACAAACAACTTAGTAGGAAAATATTACTAAAATTTACACCGACAGTTACACTCCCACCAAAATCAACTGATTTTCTTTACCTTTATCTGTCTGTAAAACTGTTAAAATATATTTAAACGAAGCTAAAACGGATCAACACTAACTCGAATGGTTTGAACAGAGAAGTAAGATCTAGCAAAGTAGAACTGACCTATAAGTCAAACCATTTGACTTAATCAATAATCATGATTACAGCACATATACAAACGTGTGTGAGATAAAGCATTATTATACAAAAGTTGAATTATGTGATATAGCAATTTATCACACAATCACAATTGAAAGGATAATCCTTTCTAGATGTTCAGACACATTATGCAGATAACTGCAAATACAAATACTGAGTACAGGCGTTATTCACTTATTGCTCAATAAGCAAAACTAGTTTGTGCACACTCCGCTCTAGAATGGATGTGCTCGTTGTGTCCTTTCTGGCTAATTTGACGATCACTCTCCGTACAAGTCCGTCGTCATCTATGCGAACTTCAGTGACTCTAGCCAGAGGCCACTCAATACGCGGTGAATCGACATCTTTTACAAGCATAACATCACCAACGCGCACATTCCGACGACGTTCGTGCCACTTTTGCCTGAGCGCAATTTGCGAAACATATTCCTTTTTCCATCTTGCCCAGAACTGTTCAAGGAGAAACTGCACTCTCCTCCAACGTTTCCGGAGAAGAAGGTCTTCCTTAACAAATTTGCCTGGAGGCGGTTGAGGAATTTCTAATTTTGCTGTGAGGATGTGATTTGGCGTTAGTGGCTCGAGCGCGTCAGGATCGTCTATTTCACTAATCGCGAGTGGTCGACTATTCACTATAGAGGAGACTTCATAGAATAGGGTCCTAAGCGATGAATCGTCTAGGCGACCTGGGCATTGAAGCAGAATGGCATCTAGGACACTGCGAACAGTTTTTATCTGTCTTTCCCACTCGCCACCAGTGTGGCTTGCGTCTGGCGCGTTTGTCACGAATTCGCACTGTCGTTTGGTAAGAAAGGAAGTGACTTTATTCATGTTCGTTTCCTTTTCGAATTCGTTCTTAGCACCTATGAAGTTCGTGCCTTGGTCTGACCGGATTTGTCTAACTGCTCCACGAATCGCGATAAAACAGCGAAGTCCATTGATGAATGCGTCTGTGGACATGTCATCTAACATTTCAATGTGGATTGCGCGACAACACATACATGTAAACAGTAGTCCATATCGTTTTACTTCTTTACGTCCTTGCTTGACTGAGAATGGTCCAAAACAGTCCATACCACAGTATGTGAAAGGTGGGGAAGGCACAACACGTTCTGTAGGTAAGTCTGCCATTCGTTGGCATTCTGTAGGTCGTCTAAGCTTTCTGCATATCACACACTGACGAATGAAGTTTGCAACGACCTTGCTTCCACCTATTATCCAGTAGCCACTGGATCGGAGTTTGTTCATCGTCATTCCTCTACCTTGATGCTCAATTTGCTGATGAACATGTGCAAGGATCAATCTGGTGATGTGGCTCTCCTTTGGCAGGATAACTGGGTGTCTACAATGGGATGGGAGATCTGCCTTTCGTAGTCGGCCACCAACACACATAAGCCCATCATGAAGAACTGGATCCAGTGGGTACAGAGGGTTCGTCTGGGGAAGTTTTTCAGTCTTATTTAATGAACTTATAGAGTTCTGAAATGCACATTCTTGAACAAGTTTGAGAATGGTTATTTCTGCCATTCGTCTTTCTTCTACCGTTGGGGCATGCGTTCCTTTGACCCCATTGGAGAGTCTCTGTAGTCTAGCCATGACAGACAATAACTTTGAATAGCTTGAGAATCTGTCAAGGCGTTCTAACACATCAGGAATACCCGACGCCTTTGTGCACATTGATCTTACAGTTCGAACTTCTGGATCACCTAGCTGTAAATCTGTTTCAATTTCATTGGTTTCAATCTCTCTTTGCCAGAGGAATAAGGGGCCACTGAGCCATGTTGAGCTAGTAATTTCAGAGGCTGAGAGACCTCTTGAAGCATGGTCAGCAGGGTTTTTCTCGGTACTGACATAGAACCACTGACTCGGATCGGTAACGTTTCTGATCATCTGGACGCGGTTGGCGACAAACACATGGAACCTGCGTGCTTCGTTGTTGATGTACCCTAAAACTACACGCGAGTCTGTCCATAAATACTCTTGATCTATGATCAGGTTCAGTTCTTGTTTGAGAAATCCACTGATTTTTGCTGATAATACTGCAGCCGTCAGCTCTAGTCTTGGTATGCTGACCATCTTGTGTGGAGCTACTCTTGCTTTTGCCATTACCAGGGAACAGTGAACAGCACTTTCATTGATAAATCTGATGTATGAACATTGGCCATAACCAGCAGTACTAGCGTCAGAAAAATGATGCAGCCCTGTACGAAGTGGTTTTCCAAATTCTTGTGGCTTCAAAGGTCTTTGAATTGTCACATACTTTAGGTTGTGAATGTCTTCAATCCATTTCTCCCATTCAGGCCGTATACTTTCGGGAAGAGTATCATCCCAGTCGACACCTCTTTGGCACATTTCCTGAAGAATTCTCTTCCCTTTAAGAGTGCAAGGGGCGAGAAATCCTAAAGGATCAAATATCGATGCCACTATTGACAGCATACTTCGTCTAGTAGCCATAGCGTTCTTGATCGTTATTTCGAATTTGAAGTTGTCGTTTTCTACGCACCATCTTACACCAAGGGCTCTTTCCACCGGTAACTGTTCCAACGCTAAATCAAGGTCCTTCACATCTGCAGCTCTTTCTGACACAGGGATTGAATCAATAACCCGTTTACGGTTAGAAATAAACTTGTGTAGGTGCATACCACCGTTAGCACATAGCTCTTGAGCATCCTTGATCAACTGAATGGCCTCTTCTTCTGTTTCCGTGCTAGATAGGCCATCGTCAACATAGAAGTCGTTCTGCACAAAGAAAGAAGCCTTGGGCAGGTCACTCTGGCAAATCTTTGCTAAATACTTGAGCCCGTAGTTAGCACATCCAGGAGACGAGGCTGCTCCAAACAAATGTACTCGCATTCTGTACTCCAGGGGCTTCTTGTCCATATCTCCATCCTCCCACCATAAGAATCGCAAAAAGTCTCTATCTGGCTCTTGTACCAAAAACTGATGAAACATCTTCTCAATGTCACACATGATGGCAACCGGGTGTATTCTAAATCTACAAAGTACACCAACAAGTCCATTTGTTAGGTCTGGACCTGTCAACAGATGCTGATTGAGTGAGGTTTTGCCATACTTTGCCGAACAGTCAAATACCACACGTAGTTTGTCTTGCTTTTTGGAGTGGTAAACTCCATGATGTGGAATGTACCATACGTTTCCGTTTTCACCAATGTTATCCACCATTTCCGCATCTTCACGCTCTATAATCTCTTTCATGAACTGCCTATAGTGACCATAGTACTTCTGGTCATTCCGTAACTTTCGTTTTAAATGGTTCAACCGTAGTACAGCAAGATGCTTATTGTTTGGCATGACAGGTCTTTCTTTAAATGGAAGTGGCATCTCCAGGTGCTTGTCATCTCTCTGGTGGATTGTGCTGTCTAGGAGGTTAAGAAAATGGATATCTTCCTGTGAGACTTTCTTGTCTTTGTTCCCATCTTGATCAAAATCCCTTTCTAGTACCTTTATTACATCTCTCGGCTGGCAAGGAGGTAATTCTTTTATCTGCACTAACGTTCTATGACAGACACCTGGCATGGAAACGGCTTCAAGAGAGGGGTTAACATAGCCGATCACACTCCAACCAAGTAGCGTTTGCACAGCATAGGGTTCTTCGTCTTTCCCTATAAGCATGTTTCTTGGAGCTAGGGCTTGCGGGCAGTTGTAGCCTATGAGTAGGCCTACATCACAGGACTGGAGTGGTGGAATTTCATCTGCAATTGGTGCAAGATGAGGCCAGGTTTTCACAGTGTCGACATTAGGTATGTGTGAGCGATCCACTGGTATGAAGTCTCTGGAGTATGCCTGATTAATTGAAACATAATCGGGGGAGTTGAAACCTCTTACTTTTAAACCGCAGACTCTGGAACTTTCTATTACAGTGTGCTGTGAGGTCATCGTTGACAAACTTAGTTTTATGGGTTGGCCGGAAATCTGCAACGATGATGCTGTGTCTTCTAATATGAATGTTGTGTCACTTTGTGTGTCAAGTAGTGCATATGTGAGGATTTCTTGCGATGGATTTTCCTGTGTAGACACCCACACAGGTACGATCATTGAGGTACTCTGTTCTGTATTTCTGCTAACTCTGAATGAGCTTGCAGATGTAGGTGCATTGCTGACAGTATACTGTCTATCTTCATGTAGGCATGACGGGTGCTGTCCCTTGCACACATTACATGTGTGTTTCCTTCTGCAGTCTTTGTTTAAATGACCCTTGCGAAGGCAACCGTAACATAAACTGTTGTTTCGGATGAAGTCTCTCTTCTTATCAATGGTAAGTGAGAGAAATCCATTGCATTTGAAAATATAATGACCCTTCTTGTTGCAAAAAAGACAGGCTTCGATGGAGTATTCACCTGTAGGCTTCTTGGAGTTGTGCGCAGTTGTTGCCAGTACCTTTGCTTTGTTGCCGCTGTACCTAAGCTCCTTTGACTTCTTATCTTCATTGTTGTTTAAGGCATACAGAGATGAGATAGGATTGCATGCTATTTTTGCCTCTTTGGCTAGGAAACTTACAAATTGGCTAAAGCTTGGATAGCTACAATTTGATTCCATACTTTGAATTACTTCCCGATTCCATCTAACAGTTGCGTAGTCTGGGAGCTTATTCAGGAGCTTTTGGTTTTCGGTGCAGTCGTCTTGAATGCGGAGACTTGGAATATGAGGCAATGCATCCTTGCATCCTTGCAGGAAGTCGGCAAAGTCCCTTAAACCAACGGGATCTTTAGCTGCTATCTTGGGCCATTTGTCTAACTTATCCCGAAAGGCCTTCTGCACTACAAATGGATGGCCATATCTTTCATGTAATACCCTTTGTGCACTTTCGAAGGCTGTCTTGCTGCCGCTGTAAAAGAAGCCTTCTAATGCTTTACGTGCTGGGCCACCAGTGTATTTCTTCAAGTAGAAAATTTTCTCTTCGGGAGGAATACCCTTGCGTTCGATTAGCGTTTGGAAAGATGTTTTCCACTCTATGAATTGAAGGGGGTCACCAGCAAATACATTTGGTTCGGGAACTGGTAAACGGTTAAGGTTAACAGAGTCAGCTAAGACTTTGGCAAAGGCGGCCCTTTCATCAGAATTGACAAAGTCTTGATTTTCTAGGTTGCTTTCATTCTGTCTTTGCGTTTCAGGTGCTTTAACAGACGTGTCGTTTTTTATACTTGCACGCTTCACCAAAGTCTCGACTTCTTCCGTTTGCTTCTCTGTTTTTATATCACCTGGAGGAATGATTATGTTTGGCACGGTCTCATCACTGTTATACACTTGCACATATGCATTTAATCTGGCTTGAGCAATCTTTATTTCTCTTCTTGCTTCAAGCTTCTTCATTTCTTTCTTGTGCGCTTCCAGAGCCCTTTTTTGTTCAATCTCTATATCTGCAAGTTTAGACAGCTGTTCCTCTTCCTCTTGCAGAACTTCATATTTTGCTTGTTTTTCTGCTAAGGCAGCTGCTGCATCTGCCACCTTTTCGGATAGTACCGATTTGTTCGAGTTATTCGATTCTGACTCCCATAGGCTGAATACCGACTGAGCGTAATCTTTGTTTCTTAGTGACTTCAATCTTGAAAGTTCTCGCTGTGGTTCAAACTCTTCAATCTCACCGAGTCTTTCGTTTACTATTTGGTTAATGTCTCGTGTTATACTAACTAAAGCATCAATTCTTTTCATCAATAATGGGGCTATTGTGCCCTTTGTTCGTAGTTCTTCAAAGTGTCTTAAAACAGCGTTTTCTAAAACATTTACAGTGTCTGACGTTTCTGCAATGTCTGTGTGATCAGAATCTGTTCTTAAAATGTTCCTCAATTTCTTTACATTAAACTGCCAGTCGTTGTAAACAGAACTCAATTTCTTTTCTCCTTTCTCAAACTCAGTCTGCATATATAATGCCATTCTTTCAGTTGGTCTTGATTCACGTGATGATCTACGAGGCGCTTGATGATCTTCGGCTTCGTTTGGATTCTGTTCACCCGGCTCTGTAACCACATCAGCCACCGTTTCTTCTCCTTCAAGGCTGGCATTCTCCATGACTGCATCCATGGCGCTCAAGTTTTTTACTGTAGCTGGCTTGGTCAAATTAGTGTTCAACAACGGGTTTCGATTTTCTATAGTTTATTTGTTCGTTTCGTTTCATCTCCATAAACCGTAGATGTGTACCGTAAACCGTAAAAACTGAAATTATAATAAAATGACTCATAATCATTAAAGTTATGACAATAACAAACCTTTCACGACTGAGACTAGTATTACACATGACTATTATTTCAAGTATGACTATATATGACTGTATATGACCTTTAACAAATTAACTGTAATAGAAGCATGTCCAGATCCACATTGTGATCGTTGAGATTGGGTGCAGTGTATAACAAACAAACTCTAGAACACTACAGCCAAATAATATTTAACTGTTCACACAACCACACAATCTTGATTGTAGCAGAGGGTGAATTTGTCAACAGAAAAACCATAATTCACAAAGTATAGATCTAGCATATTTCTATTACATGGTTTTACAGAGTACAGAGTATTATTATACCCTGGACCCTAGAATATTAAACATATATAGCAATTAAACCAAAGAGCATATCAATTGAATGACTAGATTTGCAAACACGTGTTGTTAATTGGCAAGAGAGACAACTCATGTCTGACCCGCACTGTAAATTACGAAAGACAACTCTTTCTAGACGCAATTTGTGGAATACCAAAAAAATGACTAGGGCATTGCCGGAATCATTTAATAATGCAAAATAAAATATACCCTCAATGCATAAATTATGCTATCAATGCAAACTATAGATCCATCTAAAGGTATTAATCTTTGATCAATACCGAGTGCTATTTATAGCCCCATGCGGTCTCAGACCATGACATTTCACGGAGCCGTTCGCAGAGCATGCTCACAGAAAATGCATGTTTACGTTCTAGATATCAAATCGTTTTTACTTAAACTGTGACAAGTACGTTACAAAATGTTTAATTACCTTGCTGCTCCGACCAAGCTGCTAAATATGTATCGTTAACTTGAAAAATTCGTTATTCAGTGAAGTTTTATTGACATTTGTTTGTTCTTCGTTCGACTAGAAAGTGAAAATACCAGTGCGCATGCGCAACAAAAGTAGCAGGTACTGACTAAATCGCGGACTTAAACCACGTACGCAATAATCAAAACGGAAAGGAACTAACTAAAACTTAACAATTGTTGACTAAGAACTACACAAACAACTTAGTAGGAAAATATTACTAAAATTTACACCGACAGTTACAATCATCGTTATACTGGACTACAACATAACATGGGGATTTTCTACCCCCTAGATTGGTTGAGGGTCAATTGTACGAAAGATTCTAAGTGTTTATGCATAAAATATATTATTATTTTTCAAATATTTTATTTACGTTATAAATATGCATTTTAGTAACCGAAATACTGCAAAATGTATGCCTATTGATCATTCAAATCTTGGAGACATGAAATGGCCCCGTAAATGGGATTGAATCCACTACGAATTCACGTGGAAAAGAACACCCAGCCTTTTCAAATATTTGTTGAAATTGGGGGGGGGCGAAAAAAAGAAGTCATAAGTATCAAAACAGTTTATATGATATCCTACATTGAAGCTAAAAACTCCAGCAAAGTCAAATTCATCAGTCACGAACTCAATGCAAAGTCTGGCAGCATGAATGACGAAACAACATCGAGTCTGTACTGCCGCGATGCAGTCATTATAACTCAAGACTTGGACATGTAACCAAAAAAAACTGGTCTTGCGTAGTTTTTACTAACGAAATGAACACATTAAATTTCAGAATTTAGCACAAATAGTTATTTAAATCAATACACATGTGCTTAATAGGAAAACATTGTTAATTCTGTACCGTTCCCTAATTTGGTCTAACTAGATTTCGGAAGCATAGGCTATGGTTCTGCCAGGAGGTCCTATCTCCAAATGCTGGTCGTCGTTCACAACCAGGCACTTCGTCTTGCTCTAGGAGCGTTCAGGACCTCACCAGTGCAGAGCTAGTGCAGAGCCTTTACGTCCAAGCCAACGAACCATCATTATACTTGCGTCGCGAGAAACTTTCTTTGCAGTATATAATTAAACTCATATCTACCCCTGATAACCCAACGTTTAATTGTGTTTTCACCCCTAAACATAAAAACATGATCAATCACCTAAAGCCATCAGACCTCTTGGTTTAAGGCTTAAAGGTAGCATAAACACATCAAGTATAAAACTCGATAGCGTTTCCAAAAAACCCACAATTGAATGTCCACCATTGCAACTCTGTTCAATTAATGTTACTTTAGAACTCTGTAAAAAAATGTCGAACACAGATCCTTTGATTTTACGATCTGAATTTCTCGAACTCCGTGACAAGTATTCTGACCATCTTCATACATATACTGATGGTTCAAAGACGGACACTTACGTTGGCTGTGCCTCCGTAAGTAATAGCCACTGCATTAAACAAAGACTTCCTAACATCTCGTCTATCTTCACCGCCGAAATCCATGCTATAAATCTAAGCCTTGATTTCATTTCAAATATGTTATATTTTCATACTCATTATCTGTATTGCAGAGGATAAATTAACTGAATTATCCAAATCCACATGTTCGCACTGTTCTTGTCAAACTTCAAAGTTTATATGACGCTAAAGAAATCTCCTTATGTTGGCTTCCTAGTCATGTAGGCATCCGAGGAAACGAAGATGCAGACAGTGGTGCAAAATCTGCCTCAACCCTCACTGAGACAGATCTTTGCATCCCACACACTGATTTTAAATCACTTATTAACAGATATATTTTAACCAAATGGCAAAGACCAAACAAGTTGCCACAATACAATTGATAACAAATTGCCCGCAATTAATCCTAACGTTGGTACCAATATCTCCTTTTGCATAGAAAGTAGGCGGAAGGACGAGGCTCTTACCCGCTGTCGCATTCGACATACTAGACTAACTCATTCATATCTTTAAAAGAAGTTCAACCTGTATGTGTTCCTTGCCAGGAACCACTGACATTTAATCATATTTCATTACATTGTACCGACACAGACCATATTCGGTCCATGCACTTTAATGTCAATAACATGTATGAATTGTTTAAGACAGTGTCGGATTCTAAACTCGTTTGCTAATGAGATTAGTATTCTTAATGTATCTAGTAAATCGCCTTTCACTAACGTTCTATTACTTTGGTCGTCGATGGTTGCGTACACACGAACTGCTTGCTCAGGATGATTTGCATGGAAAACCTTTACTACGGGTGTTTTAGAACACGACTTTTCCGTGAAACCTTCTCCACTTAACTGTGTGCACTTAGCTAATACGTCTTCAATCGCGCACGACTCCCCCCCCCCCCCCCCCCCCTTGAGGAGGCGTGGCTTTGTCACGATTAGCGTCAACATGCATCGGCAAAGCATGCTTTTTACTACCACACTGGGTACACACAATGTCTTCCAGGCAAGCACGTGCGATTTGTTCGGATCTTCTACAGCACTAAAGACAGATGTTATTGTCTTTTAGAACTTTTTTGTCTTTCTTCCAACGTTGACGATTCGAACCCTTTACATGCTGAAAGGGTGTTTCGAGGACTTGTGAAGAGGGCAGAGCTTCTCTGGGTCATTCTCCTCGCTTTGGTTGAACACTACTCTTTCGTATTAACACTCTGTCTGTGTTTGCACTTTTTGTGGGGTATGTGTTTTTTTCTTGGTGTGTGTTCTTCATAGACAAGTCCTGGGTCTTTTAGCATAATGCTCATTTCACCTATGAAGCGTACTAAGAATGCAATTGGAGGGAACGCAACATTCTTCTCTTGTTTATACCAGGACGCACGTGCTGTCCATTTTCATTGAATAGATCCAGGAAGTTTTCTGACGATAGGAATAACCCCTGAAGATGTGTCAGTGTAAAAGAGAAGGACTGCATGCTTTGGATTTTCCTTCACAGATTCGATTTCAGATAATATATCACTGAGTTTATAAAGATTTCTATAGTCACTGTCGGTAGAGATGCTTTTTCAGGGATCTTTCCAGCATCTCCGGTTGACCGTATCGATCATCGAGTCTTTCCCACATTTTCGAGACCCCACGTTCTGGATTGTTAATGTTCGATGCCCTAATGCAGCTTGCGTAAGTCGACGATACTGGGCCTAGGTATTTAACAAGCAAGTACATCTCCTCAAACGGACTAAGTTTTAGTTCTTTTGCAACATTTTCGATGCTATTTTTTCAAAGTCTGATAGTGTTCAGGTAAGTCAGTTAAGTTTGTTAACTTAAATCATTACGTAACAATAACTGTGTAAGCGTCGGCTGCTTACCTTATCTAATTCAAAATGAATGTAGACGCGGTTCTGGTGTCTACAAACCAAGGTCTGCCACTGATCTAGCTTGCTCAAATATAGCTCACATTTTTTTAACCCTATAGATTTTTCTTTATTTTTCTATATTTTACTAACATAGTTTAGTTTTTACCTGATTATTCTCTATTTAATATTAAACCTCTTTGTATTCGGCGCCGTATGACCTGTTAAGTGTTGGTGTGCCGTAAAACCCAAATAAAAAAACAAGCTTGCTCACTAACATATGCTTCTACACGATTTGGTCCAAGTGTGTTGTCAGAGTCAATAATGTGTTCTATCTCCATCATGTTTTCACGTGCTTGTGCCTCTGCCTCGGCGGCAACAACAATTTCTTGTTGTTTTAACACTTTTATTCTTACTTCAAGTTCTGCGCGTTGTCTTAACATATCGGCTTCCTTTGTTACGAACTCAAGTCTGGAACGTTGTGCATTTGCTTTAGCACGTTTTCTCTGAGCCACAGAACTACTGTAACTTAATCTGCTAGATGTTCCTGAGGCATTCGAACTAGGGATGTCAAAGGATAATAAATTTGGTATCCGGATATCCGTCGAACGATCCGAACGGATATCCGGATATAAATCTTAGTTAATTCTGATGTTGCAGTCGGATGTGTGCGGGGTTACTAACGTTTTAATTGACATAATTAAATCGTCATTTCAATGGAAATAATTAAATCAACATTAATGAAATACGAACAATAAAAACATTTGGTAATTTTAATTCACAATAAAGTGAATAAATCAAGCATATATCTGATCAAAGAAAACATGCGTACATGCGAAACATTTATTTGAAATCGTTATATATTATTACGAAAATGTAACAAAAATAAAGAAGCACATGATAAAACAAGCATATATGTAATGTTTGTGTTATATTTATAAGGTCACATCAACTTGCAGTTGTTCAGTCTTCCTCTGGAAGCGTGGTACGATTCTTGTTGAAGATTATCCCATCGACCAGCTCGCTCGACAGCCTGTTACGGAGTTTATTTATCAGGAGGCCTGCGGTAGAAAAGATCCTTTCTGAAGGCACGGAGGTGGCCGGAACTACAAGAACTTGCCTAGCGACGTATGCAATCTTCGGAAACTTTGACTCGTTTTCCTTCCACCACTGGAGCGGGTTTGCGTCGCTGTCCATCTTCTCCACTAGATAAGACTTCATCTCATTACTTGCATTGGAGACTGGAGTTTTGTAGGTGGTAAAGCTAAGTTTTCGTCGTTTTGGAGCTGGCTGACTTGGCTCTCTGGCAGACACCTTGCGGGGCACGTCGTCTAGGCAACTCTCCAGGGCATCCTCGGCGATCTTCCTTGTTTAACCGAGAGGAATGGTAGATCCTTGAAGCGAGGGTCTAGAAGTGCGGCCAGCATTGGTGTCGACTTGGCGGTGTCTTCTGAATCCGGCTGGAATCGGCATGTCAACTCTGACCTTAATGTGTCCGGGACCGTCGCAACCAATCCACTGTCTGTGGCCTTTCGCTGCAGAGTGTCGGATAGCAGTCCACATACGATCGGGTAGATGTCAGAACAGGATACGTCCTTCTCAACGCACATGTACGTGGTAACTTCCGCCAATGCACTGAGCACAGTCGACACATCACTCACAATGTCCCACTCGCTGTATTTCAGAAGAAGAGCTGCATCGTTCTTCATGGTGACGCTGCGATCTAACATGATGTCAGTGATGACTCTCCGCTGGTCTGTCAGGCGTTCCAGCATGAGTTGTGTGGAATTCCATCTTGTCGGAACATCCTGAATGAGTGCGTGTTCCGTCGCTTTTAGAAGACGCTGCCATCTGCGAAGTTCAGCTGTCATCGTAGTTGAATGCTTGAAGTGTCCTATCAGCTTGCCGCATCTCGCTGTAGTCTTCTCCACCAACGGCAACTCAAGGACCGGCTTGATACAGAGCTGAAGTGGTTGCCCGAAACAACCAAGGTCACCCCATTCTTCACATATGCTACCAGCTTTCTCCATATTTCGTGCGTTTTCATGCACACAAGTGTCCACCTTGTCACCAAGCCCAAACTCTGCCCACGCACGTCTGAAGCTTAGCCGCTAGGTTCTCTCCCATATGTCGCTCGGATATGGCACGCGTCATCAGAACGTTGGTCTTCATCTCCCAGTTATCATCGATGTGGTGTTCTGTGACGGTGATGTTACTTTCAGTTGAGTTCGATGTCCACGTGTTGGTGGTGATAGCAACGGACGGCACTGCCTCAAGAACGGACGTCAGAGCTGTCTTCTCATTAGCGTATCGTACATTTCGAACACACTGGCTGAAAATTTTGCCAAAAATTCCTCATCGGCCAACTACACGCCTCAATTGCAAACCTTTAAACACTCTGCTAAAAGGGAAAAGGTTTAATTTTAAATCTAATAATAACGAAACTTACAATCAATCCTTTTCCTTGAAAGAGCTTAAAGATGCTCTAAATAAATCGCATGATACCGCTGGTGGTCCAGACGACATACCGTATCGATTTTTAAAACATTTACCAATTCGATCTCTAAACTTACTTCTGTCAATCTTTAATAAAATTTGGATATCCGATAAAGTACTCGGTTCTTGAAAAAATGCATTCATTATTCCCCTTCATAAACAAGGTAAGGACCCAACAGATCCTCAAAGCTATAGACCTATTGCTTTGACGAGCTGTATTTGTAAAACCTTAGAACAAATGATCAGTAATAGACTTGTCTGGTATCTTTAGTCCAACTGCACACATGTGAACTGTCAACATCCCTATTTACATTTACTTATGTGCTGTGGAATCATAGAAAGGATGGTAATCTGCTGGAATGACTTTCTTCAATTCTTGCAGGTGCTTGTATTTAGATTCTTTGATTGGCAGCCTTTCAGGGTGGAGGGCTGGGGTCGTTCCATCGCCATTCTGGCACTTTGCCTTACGTGGAATGTCTTGGTACTCTTCTCCGAATCCCAACTTGTATTGAATTGTGCTCTCTGCGATGTACCTAGGTTTGTCACTGTAGAGTCACCCACTCTTGTCCCAGGTCTAATGGAACTGTAAGACCTCAACTGTGTCATATCCTTGAAAAATGAGTGTGGTATGTATCGTACAAAGAAGGGTTGGTTTAGTCTACAGGACTTAATTGCATCAACGTAGTTTTGAGGTACGTATATGGGTTTTTCCTTAGCTTTCTCTCTACGATACTGTGCATGGCATCAACCTCCATATTTGTATGCCTCCGTTCAAGGTACTTTTGCGTTATTGTGACCTCATTGTCAATAGCAATCTTTAGAGTGCATTTAATAACACCACATTTCGGTTTTGATAAGTGCAACCATCGCTATACAAAACGATTTCCTTCACGTCTGGTTCCTGTTCTATCACGCTTTAGATGTAGTCACTAATGCATGTTGCAAATGAACTTGCTGACAGATCACCCTCTGTTTTGTTCCAAAAGTAGCAGGTAGTACTGTTAGTTGCCAGATCCATAACAGTAAAGTTATGGCAGGCTAGTTTTGTTTTGTAGTACAGTGCACTCGCTTGTAGTCTAGGACATAGAAAAACAGCTTGTAGGTCCATGGTCTGGACTTTGAATGTTACGTCATTTAATGACTTCTCTTTATCTTCAGACTTCTCTTTTCTTGTTTCTTCTTTCCTTTGTATGTGCTGTCTATATTCAACTTCTGTTATAGTTCCCACCTCAAACTCGCAACACTTGTCACAGCGATCTTTCTTAGGCAAAAATAAAGACTGGTTCATTTCATCAAATACCTTCGCGAAAAGGCAATTTGATGCAGCCTTTTTATTGATCATTTGGCAATGCTCGGTGTAAGCCTTATAGAGCTCCGCCTTAGTTGCAAAAACGGGTTCAAGATAAAGTTTACGGCTTGTAGACCTGCAGTAGTGCGATTCCATCTTAGGACGTTTCTCTAGGAATTCTTGAGCACTGATTTTCACATCAGATAATGGTTTCTCTTTATTCCGCCTTGCAGACAATAAAGAGACTTCCTCTTGACTCACTTGTCTATCATCAGTCTGGCTAACTGACGAATCATCTGATTGAATTACCGCATCTGTATCAGTCTGAATCACCTGACTTTCAACACGATTCGCATCCTTCCACCCATTGGCAGTTTTCTCGCCGATGCATAGGGTGTTTAGAAACATATCTTTGCACACGCGATATCTTTCCTCACCAACTCTCAGAAAATATTTATAGTGTGTGTTTTCTCGTCCAGAGATTTCTGACCTCGACTTAACATCTAATTCTACAATTAAGTTTGTAACATACACTTTCTTTTCATCCCAATTAAACTTTTTCCAGAACTGGTCGAATATTGTTAGCCTGTCTGATTCAGAAACCTGATGACGAAACTTGACTTTGGAATTATCACAACCTTTTCTACAACGTCTAGGTTTCAAAACTCTCTCTGTCTATTCTCTGCCAACATCAATTGACCATCCGCATTTTTCTGTAAACCTTTGTATCACTTCCTTCCATTCTTGCACGTTTTTGCTTGTATCTGTCCCATAGGTGTTGTTTGACTGAGGTTTCGTCTGTAACGATCTCTTCATGAACTATAGTAGTTTCATTTACATCTGTATGAAAGGCTTCTGATTCATCTGAAGACTCAGTGTTATAATCAGGGTCAGCTACAGAGTCATCAAGATCTACATGATTGAATAGTTCATCATCGAATTCATCTTCGAACAGTTCATTGGAAGATACCAATTAAGCATTTGCATCTTCACAGTCATAAAATCTATTTAATGTTGTTGGCCTGTCTATAAAAGCTCGAACTTCTTCATTAAAGCCCTCTCTATTGCCATCAAGACTTCTAGATTCACATTTCGCATTTTCGCAGACATTTTCAGTGTTTCCAATTTCATTTGTTAATACATCATTTGTCTGATTTGGGTTTATTTTTTTTAATTCTGCACACGCTTGTGAATTATTATTCACGTCATTTAATACACTTACTACAGAAAACGACCCTTCATCAGTATTTTCAGCTGATAAATGTTCTGCGCAAGCCAGCAAATTATTAGTATCTATAATGTTACTTCCCTGAATACCGTAAGTGTCACTAACTTGTAGCACCTTTTTGGCTTTAATTTTTTCAATAGCCAGCTGCACCAAATGTTTCCCTCTACATTCCATAGCTGTGCTTTAACACTTTACACTACAATGGGTGGAACTTCATTTCAACGGTTTGAACTGCCCATTGACATTTTCAATGATAACATATCTGGGCATTGTTTCTCTATAAAGGGCATAATAACAATCATTAAGAAAGTTGTACTGTTGGCAATTATTGGAATATTTGCCAGTTTCTCTTTGCATAATGCTGGTTAAAATGTGTGAGGTTCATACACGTCTTGAGGATACCGCAACCATTTACTGCACATCCTCGCAAAAAGCACAGTAAAATCTTGAACCAATCTCCTCTTCTGTTACATCCAAAGGCAGTTCAAAAACACACGTCAAATGAAAGCGTTGTCGAAAACCCCACCAAAACAGGCACACGTCGTCGTTCGAGTCTGTAAGAAATATTTTATCTCCTGAAAGTAACTATGGCACTGGGTTTTTAGCTTCCTTTTTACAGTTGTCACACATCCATTCTGCATAAAATTCTGTCAGTGAGGAATCTGAGTTAGACGTCATTCCGACCTATTAAAAGCATAATTAAAGACATGAGACAATATTCTAGTTATATCCATTAAGTAAACCTAAATACTTTTAGGATTGTGCTTAGTTCCTGTTACTATCTAAATAAAACTTCATATATTATTATGTTTCAATACAAAATGTTGAAGTAGATCAGCATATTTCAGCACATGACTAGGTAAAAAGTTAACAATAAACATGATACAGTGTTGTAGAATAAGTGTTTGCCTTTGTCTACAGGTAGATAAAAATTTAAATATCTGTGAAAATTTTGATAGGACCTTTTCTTATTTACCTATTGTTAAAGCTTGAAATATAGTACATGACAGAATTTCAATAAATGACTAGCTAAATGAAATGGAGTTCATCAAACTATTTCAGCACATGCCTACATAAAAAAATAACAGTCAACATACATCATTGTTTTTTAAGAACTAACTACTTAAGAGTTCCATTCCACTATGTGTAAAGGGAGACACATAACTTTATTTGAATACAACTTAGGTCTTCTATTAAATATTATTGTTGGCATGGTCTTCCATCTGGCGTTTGGAATACTTTTAGGATTGTGCTTAGTTCCTGTTACTATCTAAATAAATTCCAATAAAATTATCTTATATGACGAATGCTACTTAATGATATTCGCAAAATCACTAGGTTCAAAGCCTCGTATTTCGTAATAGAAACAAAAGCGTAGCATTTTCACTTAAACTACCTTAAAAACTTTCAAAATACTCCGCCTTATTACATAAGAAACCGTTTTAACAGTTATTATGCAGTTCGTATCATAAATGACTACACTATTTTAATATATTTTCGACCGATTTGAACATTTTTTCAACAAAATGTCTTGCTTAATTTGTTTGTTGTTGTTTTTTTATCAGAGTTAATGTTAATCTGGCGTCGACAATATGCCCAAATACCAATTATTAATTAAAATATATTATATTAATAGACAGAGTTACCTCTCATCCTCGAAAAATATCCAAAAAAAATGTGGTAACAAACAATCACAATGCTGAATGAGGAATGGCAGACTAATATGTAAAATACGAGGTTTTGAACTTAGGAAATATCCACCAAACAGAATACGATATTTCAGCACATGACTATCTTGAACCATTCCCATTGGCGTAGAAGTGCGAGCTTTTGACAGATTGCGCGCTAGTTTTTCAGTATTTCAGCAACACTAAAAAGTGATTTTCTGAAAATTTGGTAAATACGAGGTTTTTATATTAGGTCGACGATATGTTGTTGTATTTTGGATATATGGTTCTGTGGTTTTCAGAAACTGTGTCGTGGTTTACATATATGGTGTTGTGAATAAAGTATATGGTGCTGTTAATTTCGCATCAACATATTAACTGGCATGGAACCTTCTATCATTTGCTACCTTCCTACATTGGCGACAATTGCGCTCGTGCTAGAGCTGGGACCCTCTGATTCTTATGCCCGCCGCAGCCGGATGCGGTCTGCAATGGTACTTACAGGCCTGCTGTTGGAGGTTTAAAGCCAGGCTTGAAAAGTCCTGGCCGGGGGCTTGGGGGCCGCCAAGGCCCCCTATGGGGTCCAGGGGCAACGCCCTGGTAGGGGGACCAGGGGGGCAACGCCCCCCGGAAGGAAAATGATTTTGGGGTTTTCAAACACATATGAAAGGCTCTCAGAAGGTCTCAAGTCTGCATTTGGTTTAGTATAATTATAACACTTAAATTTAATATTGTCTGACATTTGTACTTCACAAAATTATAGAAAATAACTATTTTCCAGTTACCTTACAAAGTAAATAAATGTTAAGTCATGTCGTTGTTGTTGTTTGTGTTTTTTTTTTGTTGCCTAATTTGATTTAGAACATTATTTATCAATAATTCCAATTTAAACCAACTTTTTACTTCTTATTATAGGACAATCATGCGTTTATTTTCACTGTTTAATAACAATTTCCAAAGTCAGGACTGCTCATGACATTGCAATAGTTGAGATTCATATCAATTCATGACTAGATATAAAACTTTACATAAAAATTGAAGTACACAGAGTAGTTCAATAAATCGTGACTTTTAAAAAAGTTAAGTTGCGTCAGTGCAATAAAGTACATGGCACACATTTTGTACATCTATTTACTTTATAAGAACAGTTGACTGCTGGCAAATTAAATGCTTAGTGTATACATGTTAACGTTTGATAAAGTACCAGACAAGTCTATTTCAAATGTGTTTTTATGTACCATGATATATAATGATCCTAATAAAACTTCATATATTATTATGTTTCAATACAAAATGTTGAAGTAGATCAGCATATTTCAGCAAATGACTAGGTAAAAAGTTAACAATAAACATGATACAGTGTTGTAGAATAAGTGTTTGCCTTTGTCTACAGGTAGATAAAAATTTAAATATCTGTGAAAATTTTGATAGGACCTTTTCTTATTTACCTATTGTTAAAGCTTGAAATATAGTACATGACAGAATTTCAATAAATGACTAGCTAAATGAAATGGAGTTCATCAAACTATTTCAGCACATGCCTACATAAAAAAATAACAGTCAACATACATCATTGTTTTTTAAGAACTAACTACTTAAGAGTTCCATTCCACTATGTGTAAAGGGAGACACATAACTTTATTTGAATACAACTTAGGTCTTCTATTAAATATTATTGTTGGCATGGACTTCCATCTGGCGTTTGGAAGTGTTGCAGATCATCTCCAGGGCTGCTCTCTTAGTGGCTGGCCGCTTTTCGTTGTACAATCAATTGTTTGCATTCTTTGTCAAGCTTTTTCACCTGCAGAAAGTTTCTATAGTCACTACTTGCAGTTTTCATGTTCTGCACAAGCCCAGCCTGAATTGGGCTGTACAACACATCAGCTCTTTCAAAGTATTTAACAGCTGAGAGACCCGACGCTTTCAGGTGATACTTTGTTGTCTGAATGGCAGACAGTGTTGTTGTGTCCATTGAGCCAGATCGAACATCACAGACATCACCCATCGAATTAAACACACCTTCAATCATGGGTCCATGGAAGCAGGTGAGGCAGACCAGTGCTACCTTTCCAAGCATCGGGTATGTCTTCTCCCCACCATCTATCAATCCGCGTTGCTTCTACGTATTCAGGCATGGTTGGATCTGAGATGTATCGATGCACCTCTCTGTCATACACTGCCCTTTCATCCATCTCAAGGACATTTTTCATTGTGTTGGGCAACTCCTTCAGTTACCCCAAGGTCATGGAATGACCTTGAGCTGCAGGATCCAATGCACTGGCATGCTACATAGGCAATCTTCAGTTGGCCTAGGACAATCTTCACATCTGTCAGTGTTGTTGCTTTACCTCCTTTAGAAGTGCACTATTGCCAACAAACATCATTTTGGGGGAGAGGTGAAGGTGGGCATCATTGACCTTCAAGCTCTTTATTTGTTTGACTGTTTTTTGGCATTGCTTCAGGCTTGATAAACAGGCCAAGGTAGCACTTTATCAGTTCCACTTGCTGGTCATTCAACAGGTGAATGTAAGGCTCTTTCCTCTGGAAGACCATGACACTCCTTCAGTTGATGAAGGACTCAAATATAGATTGAAAGCAGTAATCTAGTTCGCAGTCTTCCTTGGAACAATCGATCGATTACTCTCGCCTTTCTCTCCTTCCCATCAACTGTCATGATTTTTTTTTCAGGTTGGAGTCTATGTCGTCAAGACTTTTTCGTGTTGATTCTGACAAATCCTTCTTGTTTATGATGTGCTGTCTATATCAGTCAAACTTTAATCTATCTTCTCCTTTGGCAAACGACACATAGAAGACAGTGAAAGCATCCATCAGACGATAAGTGTCTGCTGCTAGATTATAGGCAGAGAGAAATCTGTGGTTCAGGAACCGCTCAGGCATGGTGAACTTAATGCCTAATATGTCACATATCTCGGCCAATTTCTCTCTAAGATCTGTTGACCAGTGAAAGTCTAAATGTATGTCTTTGAACAGACGTTCTTACCAATTTTCAAATGGCTTGCAAAAGGCTTTTGCAGCATTGTGTGGATGGTGCACAGAATCCTCATCAATATCTAAGAGATGAGGGGCCTTGAATGATCTGAGCAGTGTCTCAACGCCTGCTTTCGCTCCACGCATGATGTTACAAGAGTCCATACGTACTGACATCAGATTTTTCCATGGCAGTGCATATTTAGTGAATATAGCAACTAATTCATTGTAGATTGACTGGGCATCTGCCCTTACAACTTCAAATGAGTCCAAGTGTTCAATAACCACTTCATTCCTTTCACCATCAAAGTAGCTCATTAACACAGCTAGCACCTTCTTTTGACTTTTTGTCGTACTTTCATCAACATTCAAAGAGAACATGTTCTCCTTCAAACGTTCTGCCAAGGTATTTGTAAATGTTTTAGACACACCATTCACCATCTTGTATGAAGCTGCCTGTCTGTTCAATTTCATCTCACCAAGTGCCTTTATATCTTGTGCTCCCGCTCCCATGAGTTCTAATAAGCCAGATGTAACTGTAAATGGCAAGTCATTTTCGGCAACAAAACCTAGCACCATGGCCTCCAACTGGGATGCACGCTGGTTAACTGGGACAACAGGTCGAACAGATTCTTCTGGTTGCTTAGTCCCCAGGAGATATCCTAAAAACAAAAAAAAAACAAATAAATAATTTATCTGCTTTTAAAGAATGTTTACAAAGTGTGAATAATTGTCAGCCTACAAAATTTCATACTTATAACATATCATTTCAAAAAAGGTCTTTCTAATATAACAATGGGCATGGTAGGTATACAAGACTAGTAGTGTGTGTGTTATTTAAAAAAATGTTTTAATTATAATTAGTGTATGAACATTATTTAATTTTTACCTCCAATATTGTAGTTGGTCTGTATATTGCGTTTTGCAGCTTGGTGTGGGGGGCTATCAACATGCTTGTACAGGGAATTTTTGCCGCTGGACCCATATTTGATTGGCTTTCGGCAGACAGAACACCAGGCAGTGCCATCCTCTTTTGTCTTTGAGATACACTCTTGAAGAGGTGTGTTGGTGATCCAATCCCACCTCCATTAAGTTTTGGCAGTCACACCAATCCTGGAGACATCCCCAAGGTGGTCAACAAGCTCCAATACCATTTTTCTGGAAAACAAACATCTCAGATATATATAATTGTACTTACTACAATAGTTGTTTGGTAGACCTACTACAGACCAATACACAAGATAAAATTTAAAAATCGGGCATGGGTCCTCATAAAAATTCCAAATATGGGCATATGTTGCCTTCATATATGACATTTTTCTATGTACATTTGTTTTGTCACCTAATGCTGCTGGGCTCATAGATTCGGGACAAATATTTGCAAACATTTAAATCACACCAGTTCCAGTCAGCATAAGGTGCATGGAAAGAAAAGCAGGGAGAAGGCAGAGAAATGGAAGAGGGTGGGGTTGCATCCATGCCATTTATGCCTTTACAATCAAAATTCATTAAATTCCAGAAGAATTATTAATATTATTTTAAATTACCAGTATGTTTGGATGAAAATGTGAAAGGTAAAAGTCATGGATACTTGTTCCTGTCTAATACAGAAACAAAACTCTTCCGCTAAAAAGACATAATAATATCATAAACTTACCTCGTTCACAACTTATTCCATTTTTGGAAATTCTTTTCTTCGATCAGCAAATCACAAACAATCTACTAGCTAGGCGTCTGAAAAGCTGATAAAAAACAATAAGCGTTTGCGGGACACTGATTGTCTGTTATCGTACATTGATCGTATGATTGGACAAATAGATGTATTTAGACCAATGAAAAAAGGTGTTACAAATATGTTGACAGGTTTAACATGCGGTTATTAACCAGAATATCTCCGTGATCCCGATTTCAACGGATCTGCACAAATCTCAGGATCGGTCCTGGGCGACCTAAAAAACCGAATATATATAATATAGTCAATGTTCTTTTCATTACTTAGTTTGCATCACGTTGTTTTTATGTTCCCATACATCATTTTACAATGACATGTCATCATATAAATTTTCTTTCACATTTTATCAAAAAGTGAACAACAAAATATAACATCAGTAAAGCAAATACAGAAAAAAAACACGTCCTTATGGAATGAAACATGCATTGAGCATAATGAAACATGTACCACATCATATAAAGTTTCAACCAAACAAAACAATGTACTGCATGTAATTCAAGAGCTTTTGCGAAAACCAGGGACCATTTTCATTTTCTATAGAATATATCTAAGCATGCACTGCATATTAAAACATATGTACAGCATATAGAGAAACTACTGCCATGTGGAATGAAACATGCACTGATTGTAATGACGTATGTACCACATCATAAAAAGTTTCTACCACACATATTAAAAGATGAACTCAAAAGCGTATCCAAAGACAGTAATGGCGTTCCATAAAAAAAGCTTTTTTGTATTATACTGCATGATACGATTAAAATTTTTCTGATAATTTAAATGAAAAATACGCTGACTTTTTGCTAAATAACAGACTCAGTGGTCCTCGTGGGCTAGCGGTTAAGGCCTATTACCATCTAGTTCTTGACGGAGAACTTAATATGGGAAGGTCTTCCACCTGACCTGCGGTGGTTCTACCCAGACATTTGTCTGGGGTTTTCCTCCGTCAAAGCTGGCTGTCGCTCTTATTAATGTTTTTGGTCGCTACGATGTATTTTCAAACAAAACAACCTAATAAGGACGGGGACTCTTTCAGTGCGCGGGTGGTTCTACTCAGACATACGTCAGTGGGCTACCTTCACCAGTAATCAGCTGGGTGTGGCCAACATGACAACTGTTGTGTTGTTGCGACGTAACAAAAACAATGGAACTGTTAAGACAAATTATAATAAACACATCAAATTACACATTTTCTTTGCAATGTCTAATGTAATTTACCGGTGAATGAAACTTAAGGTTTTCTTATATGTGTTGTAATGTGTACACTGTGCGGGGTGTTATATGTGTACACTGTGTGTGTTGTTATATGTGTACACTGTGTGTGTTGTTATATGTGTACACTGTATGTGTTGTTATATGTGTACACTGTGTGTGTTGTTATATGTGTACACTGTGTGTGTTGTTATATGTGTACACTGTGTGTGTTGTTATATGTGTACACTGTGTGTGTTGTTATATGTGTACACTGTGTGTGTTGTTATATGTGTACACTGTGTGTGTTGTTATATGTGTACACTGTGTGTGTTGTTATATGTGTACACTGTGTGTGTTGTTATATGTGTACACTGTGTGTGTTGTTATATGTGTACACTGTGTGTGTTGTTATATGTGTACACTGTATGGGTTGTTATATGTGTACACTGTGTGTTGTTGTTTATGGGACACTGTGTGTGTTAGTAATGTGTACACTGTGTGTGTTGTTATGTGTACACTGTGTGTGTGTTATATGTGTACACTGTGTGTGTTGTTATATGTGTACACTGTGTGTGTTGTTATATGTGTACACTGTGTGTGTTGTTATATGTGTACACAGTGTGTGTTGTTATATGTGTACACTGTGTGTGTTGTTATATGTGTACACTGTGTGTGTTGTTATATGTGTACACAGTGTGTGTTGTTATATGTGTACACTGTGTGTGTTGTTATATGTGTACACCGTGTGTGTTGTTATATGTGTACACTGTGTGTGTTGTTATATGTGTACACTGTGTGTATGGTTATATGTGTACACTGTGTGTGTTGTTATATGTGTACACCGTGTGTGTTGTTTATATGTGTACACTGTGTGTGTTGTTATATGTTGTACACTGTGTGTGTTGTTATATGTGTACACAGTGTGTGTTGTTATATGTGTACACAGTGTGTGTTTGGTTGATATGTGTACACTGTGTGTGTTGTTATATGTGTACACAGTGTGTGTTGTTATATGTGTACACTGTGCGGGGTGTTATATGTGTACACCGTGTGTGTTGTTATATGTGTACACTGTGTGTGTTGTTATATGTGTACACTGTGTGTATTGTTATATGTGTACACCGTGTGTGTTGTTATATGTGTACACTGTGTGTGTTGTTATATGTGTACACCGTGTGTGTTGTTATATGTGTACACTGTGTGTGTTGTTATATGTGTACACTGTGTGTGTTGTTATATGTGTACACAGTGTGTGTTGTTATATGTGTACACTGTGTGTGTTGTTATATGTGTACACTGTGTGTGTTGTTATATGTGTACACTGTGTGTGTTGTTATATGTGTACACAGTGTGTGTTGTTATATGTGTACACTGTGTGTGTTGTTATATGTGTACACAGTGTGTGTTGTTATATGTGTACACTGTGTGTGTTGTTATATGTGTACACTGTGTGTGTTGTTATATGTGTACACAGTGTGTGTTGTTATATGTGTACACTGTGTGTGTTGTTATATGTGTACACCGTGTGTGTTGTTATATGTGTACACTGTGTGTGTTGTTATATGTGTACACTGTGTGTGTTGTTATATGTGTACACTGTGTGTGTTTGTTATATGTGTACACTGTGTGTGTTGTTATATGTGTACACCTTGGTGTGTTGTTATATGTGTACACGTGTGTGTTGTTATATGTGTACACAGTGTGGTGTTGTTATATGTGTACACAGTGTGTGTTGTTATATGTGTACATAGTGGTGTGATTGTGTATATGTGTACACCGTGTGTGTTGTTATATGTGTACACAGTGTGTGTTGTTATATGTGTACACCGTGTGTGTTGTTATATGTGTACACCGTGTGTGTTGTTATATGTGTACACAGTGTGTGTTGTTATTATGTGTACCACGTGTGGTGTGTTATATGTGTACACCTGTGTGTGTTGTTATATGTTACACTGTGTGTGTTGTTATATGTGTACACTGTGTGTGTTTGTTATATGTGTACACCGTGGGGTGTTGTTATATGTGTACACTGTGTGTTGTTGTTATATGTGTACACTGGTGTGTTGTTATATGTGTACACCGTGTGTGTTGTTATATGTGTCCACTGTGTGTGTTGTTATATGTGTACACTGTGTGATTTGTTATATGTGTACACTGTGTGTGTTGTTATATGTTGTACACTGTGTGTGTTTGTTATACTGTGTACACTGTGGGTGTTGTTATATGTGTACACCGTGTGTGTTGTGTATATGTGTACACTGTGTGTGTTTGTTAATATGTGTACACCGTGTGTTGTTATATGTGTACACTGTGGTGTGTTGTTATATGTGTACACTGTGTGTATTGGTCACCGATATATGTGTACACCGTGTGTGTATTGTTATATGTTGGAACCGTGTGTAGTGTTTATATGTGTACACCGTGTGTGTTTGTTATATGTTGTACACCTGTGTGTGTTGTTATATGTGTCAACACTGTGTGTGTTGTTTATATGTGTACAACTGTGGGTGTGTTATATGTGTACACTGTGTGTATTGTATATGTGTACACTGTGTGTGTTGTTATATGTGTACACTGTGGGGTGTTATAGTGTACACTGTGTGTTGTTATATGTGTACACTGTGTGGGTTGTTATATGTGTACACTGTGGTGTTGTTATATGTGTACACGTGTGTGTTGTTATATGTGTACACTGTGTGTGTTATATGTGTACACTGTGTGTGTTGTTATATGTGTACACTGCGGGGAGTTATATGTGTACACCGTGTGTTGTTATATGTGTACACTGTGTGTTGTTATATGTGTACACTGTGTGTTGTTATATGTGTACACTGTGTGTATTGTTATATGTGTACACTGTGTGTTGTTATATGTGTACACTGTGTGGGGTGTTATATGTGTACACTGTGTGTGTTATATGTGTACGCTGTGTGGGTTGTTATATGTGTACAGTGTGTGTTGTATATGTGTACACCGTGTGTGTTGTTATATGTGTACACTGTGTGTGTTTTTATATGTGTACACGGTGTGTATTGTTATATGTGTACACTGTGTGTGTTGTTATATGTGTACACTGTGCGGGGTGTTATATGTGTACACCGTGTGTGTTGTTATATGTGTACACTGTGTGTGTTGTTATATGTGTACACCGTGTGTGTTGTTATATGTGTACACTGTGTGTGTTGTTATATGTGTACACTGTGTGTATTGTTATATGTGTACACTGTGTGTGTTGTTATATGTGTACACTGTGTGGGGTGTTATATGTGTACACTGTGTGTTGTTATATGTGTACGCTGTGTGGGTTGTTATATGTGTACATTGTGTGTGTTGTTATATGTGTACACTGTGTGTATTGTTATATGTGTACACTGTGTGTGTTGTTATATGTGTACGCTGTGTGGGTTGTTATATGTGTACACTGTGCGGGGTGTTATATGTGTACACTGTGTGTTGTTATATGTGTACGCTGTGTGGGTTGTTATATGTGTACATTGTGCGGGGTGTTATATGTGTACACTGTGTGGGTTGTTATATGTGTACACTGTGTGTGTTGTTATATGTGTACATTGTGTGTGTTGTTATATGTGTACACTGTGCGGGGTGTTATATGTGTACACTGTGTGTGTTGTTATATGTGTACACTGTGCGAGGTGTTATATGTGTACACTGTGTGTGTTGTTATATGTGTACACTGTGCGGGGTGTTATATGTGTACACTGTGTGTGTTGTTATATGTGTACACTGTGCGGGGTGTTATATGTGTACACTGTGTGTGTTGTTATATGTGTACACTGTGCGGGGTGTTATATGTGTACACTGTGTGGGTTGTTATGTGTACACTGTGTGTGTTGTTATATGTGTACACTGTGCGGGGTGTTATATGTGTACACTGTGTGGGTTGTTATATGTGTACACTGTGTGTTGTTATGTGTGTACACTGTGTGTGTTGTTATATATGTACTCTGTGTGGTTTGTTATATGTGTACACTGTGCGGGGTGTTATATGTGTACATTGTGTGTTGTTATATGTGTACGCTGTGTGGGTTGTTATATGTGTACACTGTGCGGGGTGTTATATGTGTACAGTGTGTGTTGTTATATGTGTACGCTGTGTGGGTTGTTATATGTGTACACTGTGCGGGGTGTTATATGTGTACACTGTGCGTGTTGTTATATATGTACGCTGTGTGGGTTGTTATATGTGTACACTGTGCGGGGTGTTATATGTGTACAGTGTGTGTTGTTATATGTGTACACTGTGTGTGTTGTTATATGTGTACACAGTGTGTGTTGTTATATGTGTACACTGTGTGTGTTGTTATATGTGTACACCGTGTGTGTTGTTATATGTGTACACTGTGCGGGGTGTTATATGTGTACAGTGTGTGTTGTTATATGTGTACACTGTGTGTGTTGTTATATGTGTACACTGTGTGTGTTGTTATATGTGTACACTGTATGGGTTGTTATATGTGTACACTGTGTGGGTTGTTATATGTGTACACTGTGTGTTGTTATATGTGTACACTGTGTGTGTTGTTATATGTGTACACTGTATGTGTTGTTATATGTGTACACTGTATGGGTTGTTATATGTGTACACCGTGTGTGTTGTTATATGTGTACACTGTGCGGGGTGTTATATGTGTACAGTGTGTGTTGTTATATGTGTACACTGTGTGTGTGTTATATGTGTACACTGTATGGTTGTTATATGTGTACACTGTGTGTTTGTTATATGTGTACACTGTGGGTTGTTATATGTGTACAGTGTGTGTTGTTATATGTGTACACTGTGGTGTTGTTATATGTGTACACTGTGGGGTTGTTATATGTGTACACTGTGTGTGTTGTTATATGTGTACACTGTGTGTGTTGTTA
This sequence comes from Sinonovacula constricta, assembly GCA_007844125.1. Taxonomy (NCBI): domain Eukaryota; kingdom Metazoa; phylum Mollusca; class Bivalvia; order Cardiida; family Solecurtidae; genus Sinonovacula; species Sinonovacula constricta. The sequence continues at coordinate 19,657,029 of CM017564.1, forward strand.
TATGTGTACACTGTGTGTGTTGTTTATGTGTACACTGTTGTGTTGTTTTATGTGTACAATGTGTGGGTTGTTATATGTGTACACTGTATGGGTTGTTATATGTGTACACTGTGTGTGTTGTTATATGTGTACACTGTATGTGTTGTTATATGTGTACACTCTGTGTGTTGTTATATGTGTACACTGTATGTGTTGTTATATGTGTACACTGTGTGTGTTGTTATATGTGTACACTGTATGTGTTGTTATATGTGTACACTGTGTGGGTTGTTATATGTGTACACTGTGTGGATTGTTATATGTGTACACTGTGTGTGTTGTTATATGTGTACACTGTATGTGTTGTTATGTGTGTACACTGTGTGTGTTGTTATATGTGTACACTCTGTGGGTTGTTATATGTGTACACTGTGTGTGTTGTTATATGTGTACACTGTGTGTTGTTATATGTGTACACTGTGTGTGTTGTTATATGTGTACACTGTGTGGGTTGTTATATGTGTACACTGTGTGGGTTGTTATATGTGTACACTGTGTGGGTTGTTATATGTGTACACTGTGTGTGTTGTTATATGTGTACACTGTATGTGTTGTTATATGTGTACACTGTGTGGGTTGTTATATGTGTACACTGTATGTGTTGTTATATGTGTACACTGTATGTGTTGTTATATGTACACGTGTGGTTGTTATATGTGTACACTGTTGTGTTGTTATATGTGTACACTGTGTGTTGTTATATGTGTACACTGTATGTGTTATATGTGTACACGGTGTATTGTTATATGTGTACACTGTGTGTGTTGTTATATGTGTACACTGTATGGGTTGTTATATGTGTACACTGTATGTGTTGTTATATGTGTACACTGTGGGTTGTTATATGTGTACACTGTATGTGTTGTTATATGTGTACACTGTGTGTGTTGTTATATGTGTACACTGTGTGTGTTGTTATATGTGTACACTGTGTGTGTTGTTATATGTGTACACTGTGTGTGTTGTTATATGTGTACACTGTGTGTGTTGTTATATGTGTACACTGTATGGGTTGTTATATGTGTACATTGTGTGTGTTGTTATATGTGTACACTGTGTGTGTTGTAATATGTGTACACTGTGTGTGTTGTAATATGTGTACACTGTGTGTATTGTTATATGTGTACACTGTGTGTGTTGTTATATGTGTACACTGTATGTGTTGTTATATGTGTACACTGTATGTGTTGTTATATGTGTACACTGTATGTGTTGTAATATGTGTACACTGTGTGTGTTGTAATATGTGTACACTGTGTGTATTGTTATATGTGTACACTGTGTGGGTTGTTATAAGTGTACACTGTGTGTGTTGTTATATGTGTACACTGTGTGTGTTGTTATATGTGTACACTGTGTGCGTTGTTATATGTGTACACTGTGTGGGTTGTTATATGTGTACACTGTGTGGGTTGTTATATGTGTACACTGTGTGTGTTGTTATATGTGTACCCTGTGTGTGTTGTTATATGTGTACACTGTGTGTGTTGTTATATGTGTACATTGTGTGTGTTGTTATATGTGTACACTGTGTGGGTTGTTATATTTGTACACTGTGTGTTGTTATATGTGTACACTGTATGTGTTGTTATATGTGTACACTGTGTGTGTTGTTATATGTGAACACTGTATGTGTTGTTATATTTGTACACTGTATGTGTTGTTATATGTGTACACTGTGTGTGTTGTTATATGTGTACACTGTGTGGGTTGTTATATGTGTACACTGTATGTGTTGTTATATGTGTACAGTGTATGTGTTGTTATATGTGCTCACTGTGTGTGTTGTTATATGTGTACACTGTGTGTGTTGTTATATGTGTACACTGTGTGTGTTGTTATATGTGTACACTGTATGGGTTGTTATATGTGTACACTGTGTGTGTTGTTATATGTGTACACTGTATGGGTTGTTATAAGTGTACACTGTGTGTGTTGTTATATGTGTACACTGTGTGTGTTGTTATATGTGTACACTGTATGGGTTGTTATAAGTGTACACTGTGTGTGTTGTTATATGTGTACACTGTGTGTGTGCTATATGTGTACATGTGGTGTTGTTATATGTGTACCACTGTGTGTGTTGTTATATGTGTACACTGTGTGGGTTGTTATATGTGTACTTTGTATGTGTTGTTATATGTGTTCACTGTGTGTATTGTTATATGTGTACACTGTATGTGTTGTTATATGTGTACAGTGTGTGTTGTTATATGTGTACACTGTGTGTGTTGTTATATGTGTACACTGTATGTGTTGTTATATGTGTTCACTGTGTGTATTGTTATATGTGTACACTTTGTGTGTTGTAATATGTGTACACTGTGTGTGTTGTTATATGTGTACACTGTATGTGTGTTATATGTGTACACTGTGGTGTTGTTATATGTACACTGTGTGTGTTGTATGTGTACACTGTGTGAGTTGTTATATGTGTACACTGTGTGTTGTTATATGTGTACACTGTATGGGTTGTTATATGTGTACACTGTATGGGTTGTTATATGTGTACACTGTATGGGTTGTTATATGTGTACACTGTATGTGTTGTTATATGTGTACACTGTGTGTGTTGTTATATGTGTACACTGTATGGGTTGTTATATGTGTACACTGTATGGGTTGTTATATGTGTACACTGTGTGTGTTGTTATATGTGTACACTGTATGGGTTGTTATATGTGTACACTGTGTGTGTTGTTATATGTGTACACTGTGTGGGTTGTTATATGTGTACACTGTGTGTGTTGTTATATGTGTACACTGTGCGGGGTGTTATATGTGTACACAGTTTGGGTTGTTATATGTGTACACTGTGTGTTGTTATATGTGTACACTGTGTGTGTTGTTATATGTGTACACTGTATGTAACTCCTTCCCGTATTGACTGTTTTAATGTATCTTTCCATACCTAGATTCGGTGCTCGCAAATAATTTTGTATACAAACAAGAATCAAAGCGCTCAGAAGCTCTGTTTGGGCGGAGTACATTTGACCCTGTACGCGATTACAGGTGTGCAGGCAATGGTCAAAGTCATTCCGTATTAAATCAGATGTATTACGCATTGGAAATTAGGAAGCAGGCTAGTTTTTAGCTGCAAATAAACGCCTCTTCTAAACTATAGATTATACAATGGGACAAAAGTTACATCAGGGTAATTAACATCCGACAATATAAACCATTTTATTAAACAATCAATACTTTCAATATGATTTTGCATTTTAACTTAAGTAAGTTCAAAAATAAATGCTCATACATGCTACCGGATTCGACCAAATAAACTGAGTTTGAAATTACCTACTGCCTCTTACATCTCTGTGATCTGAATCTAAAAGTCCCGAGTGCGCCATTTCTCTCTGAACAGGTAATTGTAGACTGAGATGCTACAAATGGCCTATGTCATTACATAACCTTGTGCATAACTGCAGAAGGCGACCCTCGCAGGATATCGAAAATATCTCGGATTAATAGATAATGAACAGTCCTTCTCATAGCAACTCGCTCCCCATTTCCTCTAGTCAATGAGTGATATTCGCACGCGGCATTGTTCATTTATAAATCTGCATTTCATGCGTATCTGAATAACACAATCACAGTTTGAATATGCAGTAATATTAATCTTAACATTTGAAGCATGTTTTGACACAATTGACGCGTCTAGCATCCTTTAACATACATATTTGCTATATACACGCACTACTTCTTCCCAGGCATGAATAACTGACCGCGAGTAGCCAAGGTCATGCAGGGTCAATCCTGTGTGCTACACTGCCCTGTGTTAAGTAGGTCAACTTCTCACCAATCTGTTTAACACTATCACTGACTGGAAAAGTAGATGTATATAAACAACAAAGACCAACAGTTAAGAAACCGTTAATTGACAAATACGAATTAGAACACCGTCTCTAGATAACTGAAAAACTGTTGTTGGGACGATAAACCCAATAAACAATCAAACAACTTAGAACATGTGCAAATACAACAGAAATGTCTGCTCTGCAAATTATTGTTACTAATAAAAAGTTGAAGAACAAACTGAATTAAATTCATAAGAAGAAATACATCTACACACATTTGCTGAAAAATGAATAATAACACTATTTTATACATATACATTTATTATATCAAAGAAAGCTTTAGATTGCAGGCACTCTGGATTATGTTAGGTCACAAATCATGCCACAGTGCGGTTTGAAAGCTATACTCAAAAATGACATTTGTTGCTATTTTCTGAAAATGTTTGAAGTGCAAATTTTGTTCCCAGGTAAAAACTTGTTAAAGCTATGTATGTTTTTTTATGAGTTCGTGACATGCTATCACAGTGAATGTAGTTAAAATAACTTATATACATCGCCCTTTTCCATTAATTTACACCAATATAGTTAAAGTTTTCCTATTAAATCTCGTAAATACGAAGATAGCCGATGTATTGTGTTGTGACGGACTCTACGATTCTTGTATTGGGTTTTACTTACAAGTACTGCTGAGCCGCCATAACTACAGAGTGGATTTTTCAATCGTCGCTGTGACAGAGCGCGCTGTGGGGATAATGTAGAATGTGACAGAGGGTTGTTTATATTCAGTAATACGTGTTGAACGTCCAGCACAGTTCTATAGGCACAGTAAGATGTCGGTGATTGTCATTTATTGAATAGTTGATGCCGATTGGTAGATTGGTCGTTACGTGATTAGTTAAGTACAGTTAACTTAGCGTATCAGTTAAAGCATTATTCGTAAATAGTGAAATTCGTTTGTTTTGCTAGAAAAGGTTGGATATTAAAGTATCGATATATTGAGATGGCTGCGATGTATGTGTCCTGTTGTGTGATTCTGCTTGGAGTAATCAACACCTCGGGTAATATTTACGTTTTCTATTAACTTTCACGCCAGTGGTTTAGCGTTATTGATCATTTAGTTTTAACAACTGACTTTTTAAAGTTACAATTCATTCAACCATCGGCTTGAAATCGTCCATTTCTTTTTAATGTTGTTTTGTGTTGACTGTGAAATGTGGTTTATAGACATTCTTATTTATTATTCAATTGTTTGATCATGTTTTATGTGTTTTAACTGCATGGTAAATATAAACTTGCTATGAATTTATGTCAGTAATCATTGCTATCAAAGTAGCATATCTGGATTAAAGGTCCTATATTTAATTAGTTTCTTTTTAATATCCTCATGATTCCAATCTGCAAATGTTTTATTAATGTATAAATTATTATTAAATTGTTATAATAATTATTATTATTACTTCTTTTATTGTAATTATTATTATTATTATTATTATTATTATTATTATTATTATTATTATTATTATTATTATTATTATTATTACAACTACTACTACCTCGCCTACTACTATTACTACTATTAATATAACAACAGTTTGTCCGTAGGCCTGCAAAGGATATTGTTATATGTTAATTGTGCATCTGAAGCGAAATAATAGTTATTAATGAAATTATTATCTAATTATTAGCTTATTTGCTAGTTTTGTATGGATTTATATTTTGCGAGGACATACATGGACTGTACGTCATATTATTCGAAACGCAAAAAAAAAAGTTAATATATAATTGACATTATATCATAAATGAATAAAACAAATAGAATTAAGCGTAACATAATTAACCATTACAACTTTACTCAAAACTAATTAAAATGCAATTAAACACTGGTTTGAAAATTAAATTACATGATTAAACTACAATAGATAATACATTACCAGGAAATGCACATAAACTATTGAAACGAACAGTCAACAAAAATAACATTAGTAGAAAACAATACGTTTTTTTTTATATTTTGTGCACCCACTTACACCCCAAGATCGAAAATTAATTTCTTCGGTAAAATTTAAAACTTGTAAGGTATGTTTTGTACGTGCTATGACTCACGCCAAAGTCGATGAGGTTTAAGGTAAGATAATAGGTACACGTGATAGAGAAGATTTACCTTACATTTTCTTTGTTTAGACTGTAATATATTATTTTATTATATACACTATAACAATTATTGTTTGAAGTTTTGATAAAGCAAAATTAATCGTTGTTGTTTTTTTTTTGGTTCACGTGATATGTTAATTATCTATATGTATACATGTTTTAAATATGATGTACACTATTATATGTACAAATCTTAAATAAAATTTCTGTTCTGTTCTGTTCTGTTCTGATTGTGAGTTTAATACATTGTAAAGAATAGTGCTTTTTAATAATTAATTTACCAATAAGAACGACGGTCGGTAAGGGACGAAACAATCTGTTGAACGTCGTTTCCAACGCGCAATTATGAACAACACTGTGATACAACAACTTTTCTCAGGAGATATTTTCTAACATTAGAAAGAAATAATGTTTAACTTAAAAGACGTAAACTTCGACAAAACCAGAAATTCTAGAGAAATAAAGCCTTCTGTAGACCCTTGAGTAACGTTAAAGTATGCCTGGCCTTATTTGCATGTCGAATTAGATCAGATAGGCTTTAACATGTATGAGGTAGCTTTTACACCGTTGGGATTTGTGGAAATTGTTACAAAACTGGAACAACAAGCAATCAAATTTAACCACATCGATGTTTATTGGAGTACACTTGTTACAACCCTAGAACAACAAGCAATCAAATTTAACCAAATCGATGTTTATTGGAGCACACTTGTTACAACCATGGAACAATAAGCAATCAAATTTAACCAAATCGATGTTTATTGGAGTACGCTTGTTACAACCCTGGAACAACAAGCAATCAAATTTAACCAAATCGATGTTTATTGGAGTACGCTTGTTACAACCCTGGAACAACAAGCAATCAAATTTAACCAAATCGATGTTTATTAGAGTACGCTTGTTACAACCCTAGAAAAACAAGCAATCAAATTTAACCAAATCGATGTTTATTAGAGTACACTTGGTACAACCCTGAAACAAAAAGCAATCAAATTTAACCAAATCGATATTTATTAGAGTACGATTGTTACAACCCTGGAACAACAAGCAATCAAATTTAACCAAATCGATGTTTATTAGAGTACACTTGGTACAACCCTGGAACAACAAGCAATCAATTTAACCAAATCGATGTTTATTAGAGTACACTTGGTACAACCCTGGAACAACAAGCAACCAAATTTAACCAAATCGATGTTTATTAGAGTACACTTGTTAAAACCCTAGAACAACAAGCAATCAAATTTAACCAAATCGATGTTTATTAGAGTACACTTGTTAAAACCCTAGAACAACAAGCAATCAAATTTAACCAAATCGATGTTTATTAGAGTACACTTGTTAAAACCCTAGAACAACAAGCAATCAAATTAAACCAAATCGATGTTTATTAGAGTACACTTGTTAAAACCCTAGAACAACAAGCAATCAAATTTAACCAAATCGATGTTTATTAGAGTACACTTGTTAAAACCATGGAACAACAAGCAATCAAATTTAACCAAATCGATGTTTATTAGAGTACACTTGTTACAACCCTGGAACAACAAGCAATAAAATTTAACCAAATCGATGTTTATTGGAGTACACTTGTTACAACCCTAGAACAACAAGCAATCAAATTTAACCAAATCGATGTTTAATGGAGTACACTTGTTAAAACCCTAGAACAACAAGCAATCAAATTTAACCAAATCGATGTTTATTAGAGTACACTTGTTAAAACCCTAGAACAACAAGCAATCAAATTTAACCAAATCGATGTTTATTAGAGTACAGTTGTTAAAACCCTAGAACAACAAGCAATCAAATTTAACCAAATCGATGTTTATTAGAGTACACTTGTTACAACCCTGGAACAACAAGCAATCAAATTTAACCAAATCGATGTTTATTAGAGTACACTTGGTACAACCCTGGAACAACAAGCAATCAATTTAACCAAATCGATGTTTATTAGAGTACACTTGTTACAACCCTAGAACAACAAGCAATCAAATTTAACAAAATCGATGTTTATTGGAGTACACTTGTTACAACCCTAGAACAACAAGCAATCAAATTTAACCAAATCGATGTTTATTAGAGTACACTTGTTAAAACCCTAGAACAACAAGCAATCAAATTTAACCAAATCGATGTTTATTGGAGTACACTTGTTACAACCCTAGAACAACAAGCAATCAAATTTAACCAAATCGATGTTTATTGGAGTACACTTGTTACAACCCTAGAACAACAAGCAATCAAATTTAACCAAATCGATGTTTATTGGAGTACACTTGTTAAAACCCTAGAACAACAAGCAATCAAATTTAACCAAATCGATGTTTATTAGAGTATACTTGTTACAACCCTAGAACAACAAGCAATCAAATTGAACCAAATCGATGTTTATTGGAGTACACTTGTTAAAACCCTAGAACAACAAGCAATCAAATTGAACCAAATCGATGTTTATTGGAGTACACTTGTTAAAACCCTAGAACAACAAGCAATCAAATTGAACCAAATCGATGTTTATTGGAGTACACTTGTTACAACCCTAGAACAACAAGCAATCAAATTGAACTAAATCGATGTTTATTGGAGTACACTTGGCCGAGCTGAGTTTTCTTGTCATGTCTGGGTGAGAGTCCAAGTCGGGCTTAGAGATTATATTTGAAGAGATCTCTTTGTTTATATCTGTTACTTTGATTGCTTAAATATCTGTGTACTTGTTTCTCCCACCAATACAAACTGGGTTGTTGATGTGAAAATACAAACTGGGTTGTTGATGTGAAAATACAAACTGGGTTGTTCATGTGAAAATACAAGCTGGGTTGTTCATGTGCGAATATAAATTGGGTTGTTGATGTGTAAATATAAACTGGGTTGTTGTTGATGTGCAAATATAAACTGGGTTGTTGTCGATGTGCAAATATAAACTGGGTTGTTGTTGATGTGCAAATATAAACTGGGTTGTTGTTGATGTGCAAATATAAACTGGGTTGTTGTTGATGTGCAAATATAAACTGGATTGTTGATGATGGGCAGATACAAACTGGGTTGTTGATGTGCAAATATAAACTGGGTTGTTGATATGTAAATATAAACTGGGTTGTTGATGTGTAAATATAAACTGTATTGTTGATGTGCGAATATAAACTGTATTGTTGATGTGCGAATATAAACTGGATTGTTGATGATGGGCAGATACAAACTGGGTTGTTGATGTGCAAATATAAACTGGGTTGTTGATATGTAAATATAAACTGGGTTGTTGATGTGCGAATATAAACTGTATTGTTGATGTGCGAATATAAACTGTATTGTTGATGTGCGAATATAAACTGGGTTGTTGATGTGCGAATATAAACTGTGTTGTTGATGTGCAAATATAAACTGGGTTGTTGATATGTAAATATAAACTGGGTTGTTGATGTGCGAATATAAACTGTATTGTTGATGTGCGAATATAAACTGTATTGTTGATGTGTAAATATAAACAGTGTTGTTGATGTGCGAATATAAACTGTGTTGTTGATGTGTAAATATAAACAGTGTTGTTGATGTGCGAATATAAACTGGGTTGTTCATGTGCGAATATAAACTGGGTTGTTGATGTGTAAATATAAACTGGGTTGTTGATGTGCGAATATAAACTGGGTTGTTGATGTGTAAATACAAAATGAGTTGTTGATGTGCAGATACAGACTGGCTTGTTGATGTACAAATATAATATGGGTTGTTGTTGTGTAAAACATAATCTACAAGAATTAAACTAAAACCAGTCGTATATAGAATTAGATCGAAACTGATTCATATGCGTTGCATATGTGAGAAACATAAGACAGACGCGGACAGTTTGGAGATTTACCTTCTTAATGGAAATTATTTACAAAGAAAGCAAAAGGAAGAGAAGAAGGGAGACAGAGGCAAGGAAAGAGCAAAATCGTAAAGCAGTCAACTTCTAATTGATTTTTCCTACTAAACATGGGAAATGTTGTCCTATTGTGTATTATCTTTTACAACATCTATGAATACGTAATCTACTTTATTGCTTTACTGGATGAACAGTGGTTATAAAAATAGTATTAAACTTCCTTATTCAACGAGCTTAAATCCATTATAAAACAATACTACACCCAACCCACACATGTAACACAATTTGAAACGCGGAATTTGCAAGAGTATTTAATTTAAATGTTCGCCAATGGCGCCTCTTCAAATTTGTCTGTTGCTTGATCGAATTTGCGCAGGAGCATGAAAAAGCGAAAGAAATTTATAAACGTTAGCGCTGAACAGAACAGAACTTTATTTCATCCAGGTATACGTGGTAAACAGCATGGAGATATTTAACAAAGACGATATTAAATATATAGCAATATATGCAGTACATTTGCTCAGAAACAAGTAATATATCAGAATGCTAGTGATTTTATTAAATCAACTGAGTAAGGCGAAAAAGAAAGTAAAAGTGGGGTAGGGGGGGGGGGGGGGGGGGGGATTATGTGACATAAGCAAATGCGAAGCATGGATATGAAGAAGAATAACAAGTAGCCAAAGTAGTGCCGGTGTACCGTGTCGAAAAGATATGCCTGTATTGTATAAACGTTACAGCTTCAGTTATTCATGGATTGATGCGCATTCGTGCAGCGTATACGAGAGATACGAGAGTATTTCCGATTGTAAATCTGTTGTACATATTCTTTGTCTTGCTAAGGTAGACATTTCAGAAATTGCTTTTTGGTGAATGTTTTTTTTTCCAGAAATCTACCTTCAATTATGGTGCAAAACATAATAATGTCACCACTTTTTAACATCATGACACATCGCTGGTTTGCCTTATAAAACATTGACTCTGCCACTAAATAATATTTTTTTTGTTATCATTAACAACCCTGTGAATCACTTTCATTGTATTTTATACTGACACTTTAAAGATAACACGATTGTATTATTAACGTTACACCTTATTGTATTTGTCGCCGTATGACTTAGAAAATGTCGGTGTGCCTTTAAACTTAAGATAGAAAAAATGAAAAACACCACGTGTAAGGATGATGTACAAAGGTAAAAAAATCTATTCCCTGATGTAAGACCATTAAAATAGGAAACTTTTAATAAATAAGACAGCTCTCCGTCACCGATAAAAGCAGTTAATTAAGCAAGAAGAACGGTAAAGTTCAACCATTTTACTAGGAACGGTGGCAACACATTCGTTTTATAGGATCTTCGCGTGTTATTATTTAAGTAAAATTTGTATTTTCTAACGGTTTGGTGTCAGTTTAGCTTAGTTATATGTCATATAGAATTGCACTGCGATTTTCTTACTTTTGAGCAAGTCAACGTATTGTGACATATACGACTATGGACTGTTTAACAGTAACGTTACCTTTTGGGGGAAGTTGGGTCTTTTGGGGATGCTGCTGTTATTACCATCACGGAACCCTAAGTAAGAAAGACTTGTTTGCTTCTGTAATACCTGACATTTACCAAGTCGACTAAATTGGTCTGCAGTGGCAATACTGGCTAAATTGGTCTGCAGTGGCAATACTGGCTAAAATGGTCTGCAGTGGCAATACTGGCTAAATTGGTCTGCAGTGGCAATACTGGCTAAATTGGTCTGCAGTGGCAATACTTGCTAAATTGGTCTGCAGTGGCAATACTTGCTTAATTGGTCTGCAGTGGCAATACTGGCTAAATTGGTATGCAGTGGCAATACTGGCTAAATTGGTATGCAGTGGCAATACTGGCTAAATTGGTCTGCAGTGGCAGTACTTGCTAAATTGGTCTGCAGTGGCGGTACTGGCTAAATTGGTCTGCAGTGGCGGTTCTTGCTAAATTGGTCTGCAGTGGCGATACTGGCTAAATTAGTCTGTAGTGGCGATACTGGCTAAATTGGTCTGCAGTGGCGGTACTGGCTAAATTAGTCTGTAGTGGCGATACTGGCTAAATTGGTCTGCAGTGGCGATACTGGCTAAATTGGTCTGCAGTGGCGATACTGGCTAAATTGATCTGCAGTGGCGGTACTGGCTAAATTGGTCTGCTGTGGCGGTACTGGCTAAATTGGTCTGCAGTGGCGGTACTGGCTAAATTGGTCTGCAGTGGCGGTACTTGCTAAATTGGTCTGCAGTGGCGGTACTGGCTAAATTGATCTGCAGTGTCGATACTGGCTAAATTGGTCTGCAGTGGCGGTACTGGCTAAATTAGTCTGCAGTGGCGGTACTGGCTAAATTGGTCTGCAGTGTCGATACTGGCTAAATTGGTCTGCAGTGGCGGTACTTGCTAAATTGGTCTGCAGTGGCGGTACTGGCTAAATTGATCTGCAGTGGCGGTACTGGCTAAATTGGTCTGCTGTGGCGGTACTGGCTAAATTGGTCTGCTGTGGCGGTACTGGCTTAATTGGTCTGCAGTGGCGATACTCGCTAAATTGGTCTGCATTGTCGGTACTGGCTAAATTAGTCTGCAGTGGCGGTACTGGCTAAATTGGTCTGCTGTGGCGGTACTGGCTAAATTGGTCTGCTGTGGCGGTACTGGCTAAATTGGTCTGCTGTGGCGGTACTGGCTAAATTGGTCTGCAGTGGCGGTACTGGCTAAATTGGTCTGCAGTGGCGATACTCGCTAAATTGGTCTGCATTGTCGGTACTGGCTAAATTGGTCTGCTGTGGCGGTACTGGCTAAATTGGTCTGCTGTGACGGTACTGGCTAAATTGGTCTGCTGTGGCGGTACTGGCTAAATTGGTCTGCAGTGACGGTACTGCCTAAATTGGTCTGTAGTGACGGTACTGACTAAATTGGTCTGCTGTGGTGGTACTGGCTAAATTGGTCTGCTGTGGTGGTAATGGCTAAATTGGTCTGTAGTGACGGTACTGGCTAAATTGGTCTGTAGTGACGGTACTGGCTAAATTGGTATGTAATGACGGTACTGGCTAAATTGGTCTGCTGTGGCGGTACTGGCTAAATTGGTCTGTAGTGACGGTACTGGCTAAATTGGTCTGTAGTGACGGTACTGGCTAAATTGGTCTGCAGTGACGGTACTGGCTAAATTGGTCTGGTGTGGCGGTACAGGCTAAATTGGTCTGCTGTGGCGGTACTGGCTAAATTGGTCTGCTGTGGTGGTACTGGCTAAATTGGTCTGCTGTGGTGGTACTGGCTAAATTGGTCTGTTGTGGCGGTACTGGCTAAGTTGGTCTGTTGTGGCGGTACTGGCTAAATTGGTCTGCAGTTGCGGTACTGGCTAAATTGGTCTGTTGTGGCGGTACTGGCTAAATTGGTCTGCATTGGCGGTACAGGCTAAATTAGTCTGCTGTGGCGGTACTGGCTAAATTGGTCTGCTGTGGCGGTACTGGCTAAATTGGTCTGCAGTGGTGGTACTGGCTAAATTGGTCTGCTGTGGCGGTACTGGCTAAATTGGTCTGCAGTGACGGTACTTGCTAAATTGGTCTGCAGTGGTGGTACTGGCTAAATTGGTCTGTAGTGACGGTACTGGCTAAATTGGTCTGTAGTGACGGTACTGGCTAAATTGGTCTGCAGTGACGGTACTGGCTAAATTGGTCTGGTGTGGCGGTACAGGCTAAATTGGTCTGCTGTGGCGGTACTGGCTAAATTGGTCTGCTGTGGTGGTACTGGCTAAATTGGTCTGCTGTGGTGGTACTGGCTAAATTGGTCTGTTGTGGCGGTACTGGCTAAGTTGGTCTGTTGTGGCGGTACTGGCTAAATTGGTCTGCAGTTGCGGTACTGGCTAAATTGGTCTGTTGTGGCGGTACTGGCTAAATTGGTCTGCATTGGCGGTACAGGCTAAATTAGTCTGCTGTGGCGGTACTGGCTAAATTGGTCTGCTGTGGCGGTACTGGCTAAATTGGTCTGCAGTGGTGGTACTGGCTAAATTGGTCTGCTGTGGCGGTACTGGCTAAATTGGTCTGCAGTGACGGTACTTGCTAAATTGGTCTGCAGTGGTGGTACTGGCTAAATTGGTCTGCTGTAGAGGTACTGGCTAAATTGGTCTGCTGTGGCGGTACTGGCTAAATTGGTCTGCTGTGGCGGTACTGGCTAAATTGGTCTGTTGTGACGGTACTGGCTAAATTGGTCTGCTGTGGCGGTACTTGCTAAATTGGTCTGCAGTGGTGGTACTGGCTAAATTGGTCTGCTGTAGAGGTACTGGCTAAATTGGTCTGTTGTGGCGGTACTGGCTAAATTGGTCTGCTGTGGTGGTACTGGCTAAATTGGTCTGCTGTGGCGGTACTTGCTAAATTGGTCTGCAGTGGCGGTACTGGCTAAATTGGTCTGCAGTGTCAGTACTGGCTAAATTGGTCTGCAGTGGTGGTACTGGCTAAATTGGTCTGCAGTGGCGGTACTGGCTAAATTGGTCTGCTGTGGTGGTACTGGCTAAATTGGTCTGCAGTGTCAGTACTGGCTAAATTGGTCTGCAGTAGTGGTACTGGCTAATTTTGTTTTCTGTGGCGGTACTGGCTAATTTGGTCTGCTGTGGCAGTACTGGCTAAATTGGTCTGCAGTGGTGATACTGGCTAAATTGGTCTGCTGTGGCGGTACTGGCTAATTTGGCCTGCTGTGGCGGTACTGGCTAAATTGGTCTGCAGTGGTGGTACTGGCTAATTTGGTCTGCTGTGGCATTACTGGCTAAATTGGTATGCTGTGACGGTACTGACTAATTTGGTCTGCTGTGGCGGTACTGGCTAAATTGGTCTGCAGTGGCTGTACTGGCTAAATTGGTCTGTAGTGGCGGTACAGGCTAAATTGGTCTGCAGTGGCGGTACTGGCTAAATTGGTCTGCTATGGCGGTACTGGCTAAATTAGTCTGCAGTGGCGGTACTGGCAAAATTAGTCTGTAGTGGCGGTACAGACTAAATTGGTCTGCTGTGGCGGTACTGGCTAAATTAGTCTGCTGTGGCGGTACATGCTAAATTGGTTTGCTGTGGCGGTACTGGCTAAATTGGTCTGTTGTGACGGTACTGGCTACATTGGTCTGCTGTGGCGGTACAAGCTAAATTGGTCTGCTGTGGCGGTACTGGCTAAATTAGTCTGCTGTGGCGGTACAGGCTAAATTGGTCTGGTGTGGCGGTACTGGCTAAATTGGTCTGTTGTGACGGTACTGGCTAAATTGGTCTGCTGTGGCGGTACTGGCTAAATTGGTCTGCTGTGGCGGTACAGGCTAAATTGGTCTGCTGTAGCGGTACTGGCTAAATTGGTCTGTTGTGGCGGTACTGGCTAAATTGGTCTGCTGTGGCGGTTCTGGCTAAATTGGTCTGCTGTGGCGGTACTGGCTAAATTGGTCTGTTGTGACGGTACTGGCTAAATTGGTCTGCTGTGGCGGTACTGGCTAAATTGATCTGCTGTGGCGGTACTGGCTAAATTGGTCTGCTGTGGCGGTACTGGCTAAATTGGTCTGTTGTGACGGTACAGGCTAAATTGGTCTTCTGTGACGGTACTGTCTAAATTGTTCTGTTGTGGCGGTACTGGCTAAATTGTTCTGCAGTGGCGATACTGGCTAAATTGGTTTGCTGTGGCGGTACAGGCTAAATTGGTCTGGTGTGGTGGTACTGGCTTATCTGTCGAATCTCTTCTCTGCCTAGAACTTATTAACTTGTATTATCACAGCGGCTTTTAGTATGATTTTACAAATAAATGACATGTTTTTGTCTTGTAAAACATCGTAGCGACAAAGCAGTAATAATAATAACGGTGTTCAGTTATTTATGGTGGATGAATGCAACATAGATATGTCTAGTTTGAAGTTCTTTCAGCATACTTGCGATCCGTCCATTGTTCTACTCAGACATGTGTGTGGGGGTCTCCCGGCACAACTTCAGTGTCTGGATTTCGCTTTAATGATCATAATTTGGTCGCTGCATGTATGTAAAAACACGACGACCGGACAACTCGAAAAAAGGCAGTCCGCAATGTATGAATATTATCCCAGAAACTTATAGAAAAGGTTCTGCATTTATTAATCACTTTAAAATATATGGTGAGGAATTATAGCAAATGTTTTTTGCAAAGTCTGGAGACCACTTTCCAGCCTGTCAGCCAGTCACCCTGCACGGGTTCACTGTTTAATACAATAATCCCAGGAGGAGTAGTCGCTTGTCATATCCCACGCAGCCTCGTCTTTGTCAAAGTCACACCATAACATTCAATTACTTCCAGTCATTATACCTTTTAAGTTGTCTCCCAGAGGACTATCACGTGATGCCATTCATTCCGACACGACAGTCGCAGCATTTCCCAGAGAATAATTCTTAAGAAAGATACAGTTTCTTGTAGCAATTGTTGCTTTTATTTTTTATGCATTTGGGATTTAATGTGGTGAAGTAAGTGTTTTATGGGACCATCCCAAACTAACGTTGATACGCGTTCTATAATGACAGAACATCATTTATTATACAGATGGGTTCGGTTGTCTTAAAATGTATATGTTTACTCCACACAGAAAACAAATGTGAAACTTATGTTATAAATGTTGCACCTACAAAATATATATGGTAATAGAAGGAACAGTTTGATAAAATATAGTAAGGTGGTATCAAATGATATTAAATTATCATAAGCACTGGGCTTCTTTGACCATACATTCAAGCATCTGTAAACATATGTATACACATTTCCATAAATGTGTCGATGCGATGTTGTTTATCAAAAGCAAACAACTTATCATAAAAGAAACCTTGCTGTTATGGTTTTAAACGGAATAAATATCAACCGGTGACATTTTATTGTTTTGTTTAATACCACGACAAAATACTTTACATTAACATACAATAAAACACTAAATGTGTAATCTCTTCCTGAAAATAAAGCTATTCGTTTTATGTTTTAAATACAGAACAACTTACCGGAGCACTTAGCATACCTTAAATATACAGTAAAATCCCTCTATTAAGACCACTTTCCGTTCTGGTCTTAATAGAGAGTTGGTCTTAACAGAGAGTTGGTCTTATAAGTGAGCTGGTGTTAATAGTGAGTTGGTCTTAATAGTGGGTTTGGGTGAGTGCGTAAATACGTCATACGTCTCTGACCCTAGAAAAATGGCGTAAAACAAAAACAAAGAAACAAACACACTTCTTTTCAAAATGTTCAAAACATAATTATTATGTATTTTTATAATGACACTATTTTAACTCATATAAACCGGACCTGGTAGTGCTATCGGCTGCGGGTACGGGAGGCCCTGTGCTCGATCCCAGCCCGCGATATACCAAAATTGTAAAAATAGTATTGGCATAGCTCCCTTGCTAACGCTCAAGCAAATATAAGGGTATTTCCACGACTGGTTGGCCTGGTGTCAGAAAAACATGACCGGGTGTGGTATCATGCCAGGTGTTCACGGCATGCTATACACAGTGAATGAAGCACTATATCTGCTTCAAGTGGACACCGTCTCCAGATAACTGAAATACTGTTGATGGGACGATAAACCCAACAAACAAATAAACTGTGTTTGCGTATACCTGGCATGATACCACACCCAGTCACATAATCCTGACACCGGGCCAACCAGTCGTGGAAAAACCCTTATATTTGCTTGAGCGTTAGCAAGGGAGCTATACCACTTTTAACAACTTTGGTATGTCGAGGCCCGGGATCGAACCCAGGGCCACCCGTACCTGGAGTCGACGCTCTACCGATTGCGCTACCAGGCCCGATCACCATAGTTTATTTATCTTAGTATATTGTAGATAAACGTTATTCACATTTTTAATTATGTTTATTTTGAATTTTGAATAGTGACAAGTATTCTTCCTTATCTTTGTAATGAGGAACCGATAGCTGGAATAAAACAACAACAACATGCAAGTAAAATGATCCATACATTTTATAACATAAATATACTTATAATACCCATTAGAGTATGTTGCGCGTTTTTATGATACTCAACTTTTTAAAACTCAAGAGTATAATAATATCCCGATAAGCCGGGAGCGACATAAGCACTTGGTGATTTATCACAATGTTTAAGTGTTATAGAACATTTGTTTACTTCGTCAAGTGCATCGCTCGGAGATGATACTACAACGAATAGATTTATCGTCATGCGGTATCAAGTCATTTGGAGGTAACAGCCCAATTATATAAGGACCAATCGTATATCGATAAACGAATGTTTGTAATTAACGTGCAAACACATTCTCTTGAGGAAATAATAAGAAATAATTATATCTAATAATAAGATTGAATCATTTCTTGAACATTTTAGGACCTGTTTTTCTTCCATGTTACTACACGGCTTAATATGTACTTTTAATGAAAGCCCACAACACTTATTTACGCTGTCACAAATCGTCATTCCTTTGTGTGTGTTTTTCGAGTTCATGTACATACTATGAAAATATATATAATTCGTTTACAATAATAAATGTTTATGCCTGTATTATAATTATATTATGTAATTTTTCATGCATCGTCTCTCACTGGAGCGTTGGCTCCAGGTACGAGAGGCCCGGGGTTCGGTCCCGGAGATATAACATTTTCATTAAAATAGTAGTGGTATTGGCTAACGCTCAAGCAAACATAAGGTTAGTGCCACGACTGGTTGGCCCGGTGTCAGGATAATGTGACTTGGTGTTGTGTTCATGGCATGTTATACACAGTGAAGGCAGCACTATATCTGCTTTAAATGGACACGTCTGCAAATAACTGAAATACTGTTGGCGGGACGGTAAACTCAATAAACAAAGGAACATCGTCTTTAGGTAATGACATAGGAAATTAGGTTTTAATGCTTGCATTCTAATTTTATATGTCAGTCTACGTAAATCGTCTCTAAGTGATGACGTACGAATTAAAAAGAACCGAGTTTTAATTAATTTAAATTTTATACACATCTAAACGAGTGTTGTGATTTTTTTCTGATTATTTGTCCTATCTTTGCGTTTTACTCCAGTTGTACATAATGTAAATTTTGAATATGGCTCTATGTTTTACTGTGTGTTCCCTGCCTTGGACCTCCGTTAACCAGGTTTAAAAATCCCAGTCGGTCCTTTAGCCGACTGACCAATCCAAGGTGGTAACTTTTTTTTTTCTTTTTGTGTGTTACGTCTCGTCTCTGAGTTTTTGTTAATTTTACATTTACTCTTTATGCCTTTGCCTAGAGTTAGTTCAAATTCAAATATCTGTGGTTTGTCTTATAGGGCCCTTTTCATATTTTTCTTCTTGCTTGAATTTGTATCATATTCAAGAATAGTAAAATGGACATAATACCTGAAGTATGCCATGTGGTTTCTTTATATGACAAACTGTTACACATTTATTCCAATTCTAGAAATAAATATTCAAGTTCTGTCTGTTTTATACTTAACCATATTAATAACGATTTGGCGTAAACTGTTATATATCTTAATATTGAAAATTAAATAATAAAGACTCAAAGCCTTAAAACGCTAACATCAGTTTGTATAAAATGAAATTTCAATAATAAATGTTTTTATCTGAAATTACTGGCGCATTTCAGCTGTTTTGCAATTTGAAATTGTTATGCGTAGTGCTTCACCATTCATAACAATTAAGTTAGATAATAAAATAAAATTAGCATCATTATGGAAGTTGTGGTATAATGTACCATATATAACTTGATCTTATCAATAACAACTGAGGAACAATGTCCATTGTTTCTTGTACAGACACATTAACTTGTTTATCTAATACATCATCGCTTGGGCTCTTGTTGTTCTTTCAATCGGCTCTCTCGCTTGGAACTGATGGGTTGCCGAGGCTATTTACCTCCTGTACATATGTACATTGTTCATTATACTTAGCGTTATTTGGCGCCGTATGATCAATCATATGTCGGTGTTTACACATTGTTTTGTGTGTATAATATTTTCAGTTTATTTTATCAGTTCTAACTCACAAAGCAGGTGATTTCTGTTAGTTATCTCACTTTAATGAAATAAATTTATTTCTACTCTTTGTCTGTTGAAAAGCTTTCGTTTAGGAAGTGTGAAATGGGAGCGATCAACAAACCATGTTTAAGCACCCAAGTCGATTCTTTTGCAAACCGACTTTACAAGGCGGTAACTGTTTGTTTTTATTGTTTGAGTGAGATGTCTCGTCTATGTGTTTTTGTCACCTTTACATTTACTCTGTATGCCATTTGTCTAGAGGTAGTTCAAACGTTAATATCTGTGGTAATTATCATAGGACCTTTTCTTATTTTCTTATTCTTATTTTCCTATTTAGAAAAACAACAGAAGTCTCTCGTGGACGCCATTTTTTTTTTCTGAAACCATCCTAACGTGCTAGTAATTGCGATCGTCTAGATAAGGCAATTACGCAGTGTCCAACACTGTATGGTTTGGCTTGCGAATTACTGGAATTAACACTTTATCAAGTCATTCTCCCGGTAGTCGACGTGGAATTATTTACCATTGTCTGATCCATTCCCCGGAAGGAACCGCGGAAGTTGCTCGTTTCTTGAATAATAAATTTAACAATTATTGCGTCGTTCGCCATTTTGTAAGGAATTCATTGTTTTCGGATGTCGGCTTGGATGGCATCCTTTTCACAGCATTGTAATAGTAGATGTTAAGTTTTATTTCAGAGCCACATTGAAAAAAACGCGGCTTCTGAAACTTATGCAATCGATGTTATTTAATATCAATATAACAGCCAATATTGGCCCCTTATAGTGTTTCCTTGGCAAATACGACTTAACTCGCCATAGAACAGCCTGGAGACACTTTGACATTTAAACATGCACAATATCGGCATTATATATTGCATCCAAATTTATTCAAGTTATTATCATTATAAATATTTTTAATTATTTTCTGAGCACAATCAGTTTTTTGTTGTAGAAATTTATCTATAATAAACGGCTTTATCTGACTTTTTTACATTCGCTCCAAAATAACAATTTCGCATGCTCAATAACCCAAACACTGCATTAAATCATTAGACTCTTCACAATGCAACAATACACCAGGAGGTCAACAATATAATTGGATTGAGAATTATTTATATGATACCTCACCTGGCTAGGTTTACCACCACCACCACTACCCACCACCCCTCTCCGTGTTTTATTAACCACCGATCTAGAATTATCTCTCCTTGGTGGATCATGTCACAAGATGGCAGTATTGTTATTTTTGGCGTGGGTGTATTGTTCCATGCTTCTATTATTACAGAAAACATATTTTCAATGAATAATGAATGTATCGATAATTACATTATGTCTGCCATTAGGTAATGAAAACGAAAATATGACAAGATCGTTCGGGTATTGCATAGCATATGTCAAACTTTACCAAGAATCATCTTTATAAAAGATATTCGGCGTTGTTGAGACTATATTTAACCTACCATTCTTTTATCTTTTCTCCCAAACATAAGCCGACAAGAACAAAAATACCATACAATCTTCACTAACAAATGTTTACCATAGTGTCACTTGAAATGAAATGCCATTTAATAAATTATGTACTTACTAAACATTTGATACCGATGTTTGGCATTTCCCCCACCCCAATATACTGGCTAACTTGTCTTGTCCTTCGAATCCTTGAAGCGACTTTTGCCATAACTTTATTATTGATTGCAAAACGAGGTAGTGACCGTTGTTGTGCTTTGTACTGTCAGTACTTTGGGTTTTACGGCACACCGACACTTGAAAGGTCATACAGCACCGATGTGCAGTTAGAAAACGGGGAAAGGGCGGTTGTTGCGCGTTGTGCAGTTAGAATAAGAGGAAGTGACGGTTGTTGTGCTTTGTGCAGTTAGAAAACGAGCTAGTGACGGTTATTGTGTTTCATGCAGTTAGAACACGAGCTAGTGACGGTTATTGTGTTTCATGCAGTTAGAACACGAGCTAGTGACGGTTATTGTGTTTCATGCAGTTAGAACACGAGCTAGTGACGGTTGCTGTGCATTGTGCAGTTAGAACACGAGCTAGTGACGGTTGTTGTGCTTTGTGCAGTTAGAACACGAGCTAGTGACGGTTGCTGTGCATTGTGCAGTTAGAACACGAGCTAGTGACGGTTGCTGTGCATTGTGCAGTTAGAACACGAGCTAGTGACGGTTGTTGTGCATTGTGCAGTTAGAACACGAGCTAGTGACGGTTGCTGTGCATTGTGCAGTTAGAACACGAGATAGTGACGGTTGTTGTGCTTTGTGCAGTTAGAACACGAGATAGTGACGGTTGCTGTGCATTGTGCAGTTAGAACACGAGCTAGTGACGGTTGCTGTGCATTGTGCAGTTAGAACACGAGCTAGTGACGGTTGTTGTGCTTTGTGCAGTTAGAACACGAGCTAGTGACGGTTGCTGTGCATTGTGCAGTTAGAACACGAGATAGTGACGGTTGCTGTGCATTGTGCAGTTAGAACACGAGATAGTGACGGTTGTTGTGCTTTGTGCAGTTAGAACACGAGATAGTGAGGGTTGTTGTGCTTTGTGAAGTTAGAACACTAGCTAGTGACGGTTGCTGTGCATTGTGCAGTTAGAACACGAGCTAGTGACGGTTGCTGTGCATTGTGCAGTTAGAACACGAGCTAGTGACGGTTGTTGTGCTTTGTGCAGTTAGAACACTAGCTAGTGACGGTTGTTGTGCTTTGTGCAGTTAGAACACGAGATAGTGACGGTTGTTGTGCTTTGTGCAGTTAGAACACGAGAGAGTGATGGTTGTTGTGCTTTGTGCTGTTAGAACACGAGCTAGTGACGGTTGTTGTGCTTTGTGCAGTTAGAACACGAGATAGTGACGATTGTTGTGCTTTGTGCAGTTAGAACACGAGATAGTGACGGTTGTTGTGCTTTGTGCAGTTAGAACACGAGATAGTGACGGTTGTTGTGCATTGTGCAGTTAGAACACGAGATAGTGACGGTTGCTGTGCATTGTGCAGTTAGAACACGAGCTAGTGACGGTTGCTGTGCATTGTGCAGTTAGAACACGAGCTAGTGACGGTTGTTGTGCTTTGTGCAGTTAGAACACGATATAGTGACGGTTGTTGTGCATTGTGCAGTTAGAACACGAGATAGTGACGGTTGCTGTGCATTGTGCAGTTAGAACACGATCTAGTGACGGTTGCTGTGCATTGTGCAGTTAGAACACGAGCTAGTGACGGTTGTTGTGCTTTGTGCTGTTAGAACACGAGCTAGTGACGGTTGCTGTGCATTGTGCAGTTAGAACACGAGATAGTGACGGTTGCTGTGCATTGTGCAGTTAGAACACGAGATAGTGACGGTTGTTGTGCTTTGTGCAGTTAGAACACGAGATAGTGAGGGTTGTTGTGCTTTGTGCAGTTAGAACACTAGCTAGTGACGGTTGCTGTGCATTGTGCAGTTAGAACACGAGATAGTGACGGTTGCTGTGCATTGTGCAGTTAGAACACGAAATAGTGACGGTTGTTGTGCTTTGTGCAGTTAGAACACGAGCTAGTGACGGTTATTGTGTTTCATGCAGTTAGAACACGAGCTAGTGACGGTTATTGTGTTTCATGCAGTTAGAACACGAGCTAGTGACGGTTATTGTGTTTCATGCAGTTAGAACACGAGCTAGTGACGGTAACTGTGCATTGTGCAGTTAGAACACGAGCTAGTGACGGTTGTTGTGCTTTGTGCAGTTAGAACACGAGCTAGTGACGGTTGCTGTGCATTGTGCAGTTAGAACACGAGCTAGTGACGGTTGCTGTGCATTGTGCAGTTAGAACACGAGCTAGTGACGGTTGTTGTGCTTTGTGCAGTTAGAACACTAGCTAGTGACGGTTGCTGTGCATTGTGCAGTTAGAACACGAGAGAGTGACGGTTGTTGTGCTTTGTGCAGTTAGAACACGAGATAGTGACGGTTGTTGTGCTTTGTGCTGTTAGAACACGAGCTAGTGACGGTTGTTGTGCTTTGTGCAGTTAGAACACGAGATAGTGACGGTTGTTGTGCTTTGTGCAGTTAGAACACGAGATAGTGACGGTTGTTGTGCTTTGTGCAGTTAGAACACGAGCTAGTGACGGTTGCTGTGCATTGTGCAGTTAGAACACGAGATAGTGACGGTTGCTGTGCATTGTGCAGTTAGAACACGAGATAGTGACGGTTGTTGTGCTTTGTGCAGTTAGAACACGAGATAGTGAGGGTTGTTGTGCTTTGTGCAGTTAGAACACTAGCTAGTGACGGTTGCTGTGCATTGTGCAGTTAGAACACGAGATAGTGACGGTTGCTGTGCATTGTGCAGTTAGAACACGAGATAGTGACGGTTGTTGTGCTTTGTGCAGTTAGAACACGAGCTAGTGACGGTTATTGTGTTTCATGCAGTTAGAACACGAGCTAGTGACGGTTATTGTGTTTCATGCAGTTAGAACACGAGCTAGTGACGGTTATTGTGTTTCATGCAGTTAGAACACGAGCTAGTGACGGTTATTGTGTTTCATGCAGTTAGAACACGAGCTAGTGACGGTAACTGTGCATTGTGCAGTTAGAACACGAGCTAGTGACGGTTGTTGTGCTTTGTGCAGTTAGAACACGAGCTAGTGACGGTTGCT
This sequence comes from Sinonovacula constricta, assembly GCA_007844125.1. Lineage (NCBI taxonomy): Eukaryota > Metazoa > Mollusca > Bivalvia > Cardiida > Solecurtidae > Sinonovacula > Sinonovacula constricta. The sequence continues at coordinate 19,681,479 of CM017564.1, forward strand.
GTGCATTGTGCAGTTAGAACACGAGCTAGTGACGGTTGCTGTGCATTGTGCAGTTAGAACACGAGCTAGTGACGGTTGTTGTGCTTTGTGCAGTTAGAACACTAGCTAGTGACGGTTGCTGTGCATTGTGCAGTTAGAACACGAGAGAGTGACGGTTGTTGTGCTTTGTGCAGTTAGAACACGAGATAGTGACGGTTGTTGTGCTTTGTGCTGTTAGAACACGAGCTAGTGACGGTTGTTGTGCTTTGTGCAGTTAGAACACGAGATAGTGACGGTTGTTGTGCTTTGTGCAGTTAGAACACGAGATAGTGACGGTTGTTGTGCATTGTGCAGTTAGAACACGAGATAGTGACGGTTGCTGTGCATTGTGCAGTTAGAACACGAGCTAGTGACGGTTGCTGTGCATTGTGCAGTTAGAACACGAGCTAGTGACGGTTGTTGTGCTTTGTGCAGTTAGAACACTAGCTAGTGACGGTTGTTGTGCTTTGTGCAGTTAGAACACGAGATAGTGACGGTTGTTGTGCTTTGTGAAGTTAGAACACGAGCTAGTGACGGTTGTTGTGCTTTGTGCTGTTAGAACACGAGCTAGTGACGGTTGTTGTGCTTTGTGCAGTTAGAACACGAGATAGTGACGGTTGTTGTGCTTTGTGCAGTTAGAACACGAGATAGTGACGGTTGTTGTGCATTGTGCAGTTAGAACACGAGATAGTGACGGTTGCTGTGCATTGTGCAGTTAGAACCCGAGCTAGTGACGGTTGCTGTGCATTGTGCAGTTAGAACACGAGCTAGTGACGGTTGTTGTGCATTGTGCAGTTAGAACACGAGCTAGTGACGGTTGTTGTGCTTTGTGCAGTTAGAACACGATATAGTGACGGTTGTTGTGCATTGTGCAGTTAGAACACGAGCTAGTGACGGTTGCTGTGCATTGTGCAGTTAGAACACGATCTAGTGACGGTTGCTGTGCATTGTGCAGTTAGAACACGAGCTAGTGACGGTTGTTGTGCTTTGTGCAGTTAGAACCCGAGCTAGTGACGGTTGCTGTGCATTGTGCAGTTAGAACACGAGATAGTGACGGTTGCTGTGCATTGTGCAGTTAGAACACGAGCTAGTGACGGTTGTTGTGCTTTGTGCAGTTAGAACACGAGCTAGTGACGGTTGCTGTGCATTGTGCAGTTAGAACACGAGCTAGTGACGGTTGCTGTGCATTGTGCAGTTAGAACACGAGCTAGTGACGGTTGTTGTGCTTTGTGCAGTTAGAACACTAGCTAGTGACGGTTGCTGTGCATTGTGCAGTAAGAACACGAGAGAGTGACGGTTGTTGTGCTTTGTGCAGTTAGAACACGAGATAGTGACGGTTGTTGTGCTTTGTGCTGTTAGAACACGAGCTAGTGACGGTTGTTGTGCTTTGTGCAGTTAGAACACGAGATAGTGACGGTTGTTGTGCTTTGTGCAGTTAGAACACGAGATAGTGACGGTTGTTGTGCATTGTGCAGTTAGAACACGAGATAGTGACGGTTGCTGTGCATTGTGCAGTTAGAACACGAGCTAGTGACGGTTGCTGTGCATTGTGCAGTTAGAACACGAGCTAGTGACGGTTGTTGTGCTTTGTGCAGTTAGAACACGAGATAGTGACGGTTGTTGTGCATTGTGCAGTTAGAACACGAGATAGTGACGGTTGCTGTGCATTGTGCAGTTAGAACACGAGATAGTGACGGTTGTTGTGCTTTGTGCAGTTAGAACACGAGCTAGTGACGGTTGCTGTGCATTGTGCAGTTAGAACACGAGCTAGTGACGGTTGCTGTGCATTGTGCAGTTAGAACACGAGCTAGTGACGGTTGCTGTGCATTGTGCAGTTAGAACACGAGATAGTGACGGTTGCTGTGCATTGTGCAGTTAGAACACGAGATAGTGACGGTTGTTGTGCTTTGTGCAGTTAGAACACGAGATAGTGAGGGTTGTTGTGCTTTGTGCAGTTAGAACACTAGCTAGTGACGGTTGCTGTGCATTGTGCAGTTAGAACACGAGATAGTGACGGTTGCTGTGCATTGTGCAGTTAGAACACGATATAGTGACGGTTGTTGTGCTTTGTGCAGTTAGAACACGAGCTAGTGACGGTTATTGTGTTTCATGCAGTTAGAACACGAGCTAGTGACGGTTATTGTGTTTCATGCAGTTAGAACACGAGCTAGTGACGGTTATTGTGTTTCATGCAGTTAGAACACGAGCTAGTGACGGTAACTGTGCATTGTGCAGTTAGAACACGAGCTAGTGACGGTTGTTGTGCTTTGTGCAGTTAGAACACGAGCTAGTGACGGTTGCTGTGCATTGTGCAGTTAGAACACGAGCTAGTGACGGTTGCTGTGCATTGTGCAGTTAGAACACGAGCTAGTGACGGTTGTTGTGCTTTGTGCAGTTAGAACACTAGCTAGTGACGGTTGCTGTGCATTGTGCAGTTAGAACACGAGAGAGTGACGGTTGTTGTGCTTTGTGCAGTTAGAACACGAGATAGTGACGGTTGTTGTGCTTTGTGCTGTTAGAACACGAGCTAGTGACGGTTGTTGTGCTTTGTGCAGTTAGAACACGAGATAGTGACGGTTGTTGTGCTTTGTGCAGTTAGAACACGAGATAGTGACGGTTGTTGTGCTTTGTGCAGTTAGAACACGAGCTAGTGACGGTTGCTGTGCATTGTGCAGTTAGAACACGAGATAGTGACGGTTGCTGTGCATTGTGCAGTTAGAACACGAGATAGTGACGGTTGTTGTGCTTTGTGCAGTTAGAACACGAGATAGTGAGGGTTGTTGTGCTTTGTGCAGTTAGAACACTAGCTAGTGACGGTTGCTGTGCATTGTGCAGTTAGAACACGAGATAGTGACGGTTGCTGTGCATTGTGCAGTTAGAACACGAGATAGTGACGGTTGTTGTGCTTTGTGCAGTTAGAACACGAGCTAGTGACGGTTATTGTGTTTCATGCAGTTAGAACACGAGCTAGTGACGGTTATTGTGTTTCATGCAGTTAGAACACGAGCTAGTGACGGTTATTGTGTTTCATGCAGTTAGAACACGAGCTAGTGACGGTTATTGTGTTTCATGCAGTTAGAACACGAGCTAGTGACGGTAACTGTGCATTGTGCAGTTAGAACACGAGCTAGTGACGGTTGTTGTGCTTTGTGCAGTTAGAACACGAGCTAGTGACGGTTGCTGTGCATTGTGCAGTTAGAACACGAGCTAGTGACGGTTGCTGTGCATTGTGCAGTTAGAACACGAGCTAGTGACGGTTGTTGTGCTTTGTGCAGTTAGAACACTAGCTAGTGACGGTTGCTGTGCATTGTGCAGTTAGAACACGAGAGAGTGACGGTTGTTGTGCTTTGTGCAGTTAGAACACGAGATAGTGACGGTTGTTGTGCTTTGTGCTGTTAGAACACGAGCTAGTGACGGTTGTTGTGCTTTGTGCAGTTAGAACACGAGATAGTGACGGTTGTTGTGCTTTGTGCAGTTAGAACACGAGATAGTGACGGTTGTTGTGCATTGTGCAGTTAGAACACGAGATAGTGACGGTTGCTGTGCATTGTGCAGTTAGAACACGAGCTAGTGACGGTTGCTGTGCATTGTGCAGTTAGAACACGAGCTAGTGACGGTTGTTGTGCTTTGTGCAGTTAGAACACTAGCTAGTGACGGTTGTTGTGCTTTGTGCAGTTAGAACACGAGATAGTGACGGTTGTTGTGCTTTGTGCAGTTAGAACACGAGCTAGTGACGGTTGTTGTGCTTTGTGCTGTTAGAACACGAGCTAGTGACGGTTGTTGTGCTTTGTGCAGTTAGAACACGAGATAGTGACGGTTGTTGTGCTTTGTGCAGTTAGAACACGAGATAGTGACGGTTGTTGTGCATTGTGCAGTTAGAACACGAGATAGTGACGGTTGCTGTGCATTGTGCAGTTAGAACCCGAGCTAGTGACGGTTGCTGTGCATTGTGCAGTTAGAACACGAGCTAGTGACGGTTGTTGTGCATTGTGCAGTTAGAACACGAGCTAGTGACGGTTGTTGTGCTTTGTGCAGTTAGAACACGATATAGTGACGGTTGTTGTGCATTGTGCAGTTAGAACACGAGCTAGTGACGGTTGCTGTGCATTGTGCAGTTAGAACACGATCTAGTGACGGTTGCTGTGCATTGTGCAGTTAGAACACGAGCTAGTGACGGTTGTTGTGCTTTGTGCAGTTAGAACCCGAGCTAGTGACGGTTGCTGTGCATTGTGCAGTTAGAACACGAGATAGTGACGGTTGCTGTGCATTGTGCAGTTAGAACACGAGCTAGTGACGGTTGTTGTGCTTTGTGCAGTTAGAACACGAGCTAGTGACGGTTGCTGTGCATTGTGCAGTTAGAACACGAGCTAGTGACGGTTGCTGTGCATTGTGCAGTTAGAACACGAGCTAGTGACGGTTGTTGTGCTTTGTGCAGTTAGAACACTAGCTAGTGACGGTTGCTGTGCATTGTGCAGTAAGAACACGAGAGAGTGACGGTTGTTGTGCTTTGTGCAGTTAGAACACGAGATAGTGACGGTTGTTGTGCTTTGTGCTGCTAGAACACGAGCTAGTGACGGTTGTTGTGCTTTGTGCAGTTAGAACACGAGATAGTGACGGTTGTTGTGCTTTGTGCAGTTAGAACACGAGATAGTGACGGTTGTTGTGCATTGTGCAGTTAGAACACGAGATAGTGACGGTTGCTGTGCATTGTGCAGTTAGAACACGAGCTAGTGACGGTTGCTGTGCATTGTGCAGTTAGAACACGAGCTAGTGACGGTTGTTGTGCTTTGTGCAGTTAGAACACGAGATAGTGACGGTTGTTGTGCATTGTGCAGTTAGAACACGAGATAGTGACGGTTGCTGTGCATTGTGCAGTTAGAACACGAGATAGTGACGGTTGTTGTGCTTTGTGCAGTTAGAACACGAGCTAGTGACGGTTGCTGTGCATTGTGCAGTTAGAACACGAGCTAGTGACGGTTGCTGTGCATTGTGCAGTTAGAACACGAGCTAGTGACGGTTGTTGTGCATTGTGCAGTTAGAACACGAGCTAGTGACGGTTGCTGTGCATTGTGCAGTTAGAACACTAGCTAGTGACGGTTGCTGTGCATTGTGCAGTAAGAACACGAGAGAGTGACGGTTGTTGTGCTTTGTGCAGTTAGAACACGAGATAGTGACGGTTGTTGTGCTTTGTGCTGTTAGAACACGAGCTAGTGACGGTTGTTGTGCTTTGTGCAGTTAGAACACGAGATAGTGACGGTTGTTGTGCTTTGTGCAGTTAGAACACGAGATAGTGACGGTTGTTGTGCATTGTGCAGTTAGAACACGAGATAGTGACGGTTGCTGTGCATTGTGCAGTTAGAACACGAGCTAGTGACGGTTGCTGTGCATTGTGCAGTTAGAACACGAGCTAGTGACGGTTGTTGTGCTTTGTGCAGTTAGAACACGAGATAGTGACGGTTGTTGTGCATTGTGCAGTTAGAACACGAGATAGTGACGGTTGCTGTGCATTGTGCAGTTAGAACACGAGATAGTGACGGTTGTTGTGCTTTGTGCAGTTAGAACACGAGCTAGTGACGGTTGCTGTGCATTGTGCAGTTAGAACACGAGCTAGTGACGGTTGCTGTGCATTGTGCAGTTAGAACACGAGCTAGTGACGGTTGTTGTGCATTGTGCAGTTAGAACACGAGCTAGTGACGGTTGCTGTGCATTGTGCAGTTAAAACACGAGATAGTGACGGTTGTTGTGCTTTGTGCAGTTAGAACACGAGATAGTGACGGTTGCTGTGCATTGTGCAGTTAGAACACGAGCTAGTGACGGTTGCTGTGCATTGTGCAGTTAGAACACGAGCTAGTGACGGTTGTTGTGCTTTGTGCAGTTAGAACACGAGCTAGTGACGGTTGCTGTGCATTGTGCAGTTAGAACACGAGATAGTGACGGTTGCTGTGCATTGTGCAGTTAGAACACGAGATAGTGACGGTTGTTGTGCTTTGTGCAGTTAGAACACGAGATAGTGACGGTTGTTGTGCTTTGTGAAGTTAGAACACTAGCTAGTGACGGTTGCTGTGCATTGTGCAGTTAGAACACGAGCTAGTGACGGTTGCTGTGCATTGTGCAGTTAGAACACGAGCTAGTGACGGTTGTTGTGCTTTGTGCAGTTAGAACACTAGCTAGTGACGGTTGTTGTGCTTTGTGCAGTTAGAACACGAGATAGTGACGGTTGTTGTGCTTTGTGCAGTTAGAACACGAGAGAGTGATGGTTGTTGTGCTTTGTGCTGTTAGAACACGAGCTAGTGACGGTTGTTGTGCTTTGTGCAGTTAGAACACGAGATAGTGACGATTGTTGTGCTTTGTGCAGTTAGAACACGAGATAGTGACGGTTGTTGTGCTTTGTGCAGTTAGAACACGAGATAGTGACGGTTGTTGTGCATTGTGCAGTTAGAACACGAGATAGTGACGGTTGCTGTGCATTGTGCAGTTAGAACACGAGCTAGTGACGGTTGCTGTGCATTGTGCAGTTAGAACACGAGCTAGTGACGGTTGTTGTGCTTTGTGCAGTTAGAACACGATATAGTGACGGTTGTTGTGCATTGTGCAGTTAGAACACGAGATAGTGACGGTTGCTGTGCATTGTGCAGTTAGAACACGATCTAGTGACGGTTGCTGTGCATTGTGCAGTTAGAACACGAGCTAGTGACGGTTGTTGTGCTTTGTGCTGTTAGAACACGAGCTAGTGACGGTTGCTGTGCATTGTGCAGTTAGAACACGAGATAGTGACGGTTGCTGTGCATTGTGCAGTTAGAACACGAGATAGTGACGGTTGTTGTGCTTTGTGCAGTTAGAACACGAGATAGTGAGGGTTGTTGTGCTTTGTGCAGTTAGAACACTAGCTAGTGACGGTTGCTGTGCATTGTGCAGTTAGAACACGAGATAGTGACGGTTGCTGTGCATTGTGCAGTTAGAACACGAAATAGTGACGGTTGTTGTGCTTTGTGCAGTTAGAACACGAGCTAGTGACGGTTATTGTGTTTCATGCAGTTAGAACACGAGCTAGTGACGGTTATTGTGTTTCATGCAGTTAGAACACGAGCTAGTGACGGTTATTGTGTTTGATGCAGTTAGAACACGAGCTAGTGACGGTTATTGTGTTTCATGCAGTTAGAACACGAGCTAGTGACGGTAACTGTGCATTGTGCAGTTAGAACACGAGCTAGTGACGGTTGTTGTGCTTTGTGCAGTTAGAACACGAGCTAGTGACGGTTGCTGTGCATTGTGCAGTTAGAACACGAGCTAGTGACGGTTGCTGTGCATTGTGCAGTTAGAACACGAGCTAGTGACGGTTGTTGTGCTTTGTGCAGTTAGAACACTAGCTAGTGACGGTTGCTGTGCATTGTGCAGTTAGAACACGAGAGAGTGACGGTTGTTGTGCTTTGTGCAGTTAGAACACGAGATAGTGACGGTTGTTGTGCTTTGTGCTGTTAGAACACGAGCTAGTGACGGTTGTTGTGCTTTGTGCAGTTAGAACACGAGATAGTGACGGTTATTGTGTTTGATGCAGTTAGAACACGAGCTAGTGACGGTTATTGTGTTTCATGCAGTTAGAACACGAGCTAGTGACGGTAACTGTGCATTGTGCAGTTAGAACACGAGCTAGTGACGGTTGTTGTGCTTTGTGCAGTTAGAACACGAGCTAGTGACGGTTGCTGTGCATTGTGCAGTTAGAACACGAGCTAGTGACGGTTGCTGTGCATTGTGCAGTTAGAACACGAGCTAGTGACGGTTGTTGTGCTTTGTGCAGTTAGAACACTAGCTAGTGACGGTTGCTGTGCATTGTGCAGTTAGAACACGAGAGAGTGACGGTTGTTGTGCTTTGTGCAGTTAGAACACGAGATAGTGACGGTTGTTGTGCTTTGTGCTGTTAGAACACGAGCTAGTGACGGTTGTTGTGCTTTGTGCAGTTAGAACACGAGATAGTGACGGTTGTTGTGCTTTGTGCAGTTAGAACACGAGATAGTGACGGTTGTTGTGCATTGTGCAGTTAGAACACGAGATAGTGACGGTTGCTGTGCATTGTGCAGTTAGAACACGAGCTAGTGACGGTTGCTGTGCATTGTGCAGTTAGAACACGAGCTAGTGACGGTTGTTGTGCTTTGTGCAGTTAGAACACTAGCTAGTGACGGTTGTTGTGCTTTGTGCAGTTAGAACACGAGATAGTGACGGTTGTTGTGATTTGTGCAGTTAGAACACGAGCTAGTGACGGTTGTTGTGCTTTGTGCTGTTAGAACACGAGCTAGTGACGGTTGTTGTGCTTTGTGCAGTTAGAACACGAGATAGTGACGGTTGTTGTGCTTTGTGCAGTTAGAACACGAGATAGTGACGGTTGTTGTGCATTGTGCAGTTAGAACACGAGATAGTGACGGTTGCTGTGCATTGTGCAGTTAGAACCCGAGCTAGTGACGGTTGCTGTGCATTGTGCAGTTAGAACACGAGCTAGTGACGGTTGTTGTGCATTGTGCAGTTAGAACACGAGCTAGTGACGGTTGTTGTGCTTTGTGCAGTTAGAACACGATATAGTGACGGTTGTTGTGCATTGTGCAGTTAGAACACGAGCTAGTGACGGTTGCTGTGCATTGTGCAGTTAGAACACGATCTAGTGACGGTTGCTGTGCATTGTGCAGTTAGAACACGAGCTAGTGACGGTTGTTGTGCTTTGTGCAGTTAGAACCCGAGCTAGTGACGGTTGCTGTGCATTGTGCAGTTAGAACACGAGATAGTGACGGTTGCTGTGCATTGTGCAGTTAGAACACGAGCTAGTGACGGTTGTTGTGCTTTGTGCAGTTAGAACACGAGCTAGTGACGGTTGCTGTGCATTGTGCAGTTAGAACACGAGCTAGTGACGGTTGCTGTGCATTGTGCAGTTAGAACACGAGCTAGTGACGGTTGTTGTGCTTTGTGCAGTTAGAACACTAGCTAGTGACGGTTGCTGTGCATTGTGCAGTTAGAACACGAGAGAGTGACGGTTGTTGTGCTTTGTGCAGTTAGAACACGAGATAGTGACGGTTGTTGTGCTTTGTGCTGTTAGAACACGAGCTAGTGACGGTTGTTGTGCTTTGTGCAGTTAGAACACGAGATAGTGACGGTTGTTGTGCTTTGTGCAGTTAGAACACGAGATAGTGACGGTTGTTGTGCATTGTGCAGTTAGAACACGAGATAGTGACGGTTGCTGTGCATTGTGCAGTTAGAACACGAGCTAGTGACGGTTGCTGTGCATTGTGCAGTTAGAACACGAGCTAGTGACGGTTGTTGTGCTTTGTGCAGTTAGAACACGAGATAGTGACGGTTGTTGTGCATTGTGCAGTTAGAACACGAGATAGTGACGGTTGTTGTGCATTGTGCAGTTAGAACACGAGATAGTGACGGTTGTTGTGCATTGTGCTGTTAGAAAACGAGATAGTGACGGTTGTTGTGCTTTGTTCAGTTAGAACACGAGATAGTGACGATTGTTGTGCTTTGTGCTGTTAGAACACGAGATAGTGATGGTTGTTGTGCTTTGTGCAGTAAGAACACGAGATAGTAAGGGTTGTTGTGCTTTGTGCTGTTAGAACACAAGATAGTGTCGGTTGTTGTGCTTTGTGCTGTTAGAACACAAGAAAGTGATGGTTTTTGTGCTTTGTGCTGTTAGAACAAGACATAGTGACGGTTGTTGTGCTTTGTGCAGTAAGAACACGAGCTAGTGACGGTGTTGTGCTTTGTGCAGTTATAACACGAGATAGTGAGGGTTGTTGTGCTTTGTGCTGTTAGAAAACGAGATAGTGACGGTTGTTGTGCTTTGTGCTGTTAGAACACGAGCTAGTGACGGTTGCTGTGCTTTGTGCTGTTAGAAAACGAGATAGTGATGGTTGCTGTGCATTGTGCAGTTAGAACACGAGACGGTGACGGTTGTTGTGCTTTGTGCAGTAAGAACACGAGATAGTGACGGTTGTTGTGCTTTGTGCTGTTAGAACACAAGAAAGTGATGGTTTTTGTGCTTTGTGCTGTTAGAACAAGACATAGTGACGGTTGTTGTGCTTTGTGCAGTAAGAACACGAGCTAGTGACGGTGTTGTGCTTTGTGCAGTTATAACACGAGATAGTGAGGGTTGTTGTGCTTTGTGCTGTTAGAAAACGAGATAGTGACGGTTGTTGTGCTTTGTGCTGTTAGAACACGAGCTAGTGACGGTTGCTGTGCTTTGTGCTGTTAGAAAACGAGATAGTGACGGTTGCTGTGCATTGTGCAGTTAGAACACGAGACGGTGACGGTTGTTGTGCTTTGTGCAGTAAGAACACGAGATAGTGACGGTTGTTGTGCTTTGTGCTGTTAGAACACGAGCTAGTGACGGTTGCTGTGCTTTGTGCAGTTAGAACACAAGACAGTGAGGGTTGTTGTGCTTTGTGCTGTTAGAACACGAGATAGTGACGGTTGTTGTGCTTTGTGCTGTTAGAAAACGAGATAGTGACGGTTGTTGTGCTTTGTGCAGTTAGAACACGAGATAGTGAGGGTTGTTGTGCTTTGTGCTGTTAGAACACGAGACAGTGAGGGTTGTTGTGCTTTGTGCAGTTAGAAAACGAGATAGTGACGGTTGTTGTGCTTTGTGCTGTTAGAAAACGAGATAGTGACGGTTGTTGTGCTTTGTGCAGTTAGAAAACGAGATAGTGACGGTTGTTGTGCTTTGTGCTGTTACAACACGAGACAGTGACGGTTGTTGTGCTTTGTGCAGTTAGAACACTAGATAGACGGTTGCTGTGCTTTGTGCAGTTAGAAAACGAGCTCGTGACGGTTATTGTGTTTTGTGCAGTTAGAACACGAGATAGTGACGGTTGCTGTGCTTTGTGCAGTTACAACACGAGCTAGTGACGGTTGCTTTGCTTTGTGCAGTTAGAAAACGAGCTAGTGACGGTTATTGTGTTTTGTGCAGTTAGAACACGAGATAGTGACGGTTGCTGTGCTTTGTGCAGTTAGAAAACGAGCTAGTGACGGTTTTTTTTGCTTTGTTCAGTTAGAACACTAGCTAGTGACGGTTGCTGTGCTTGGTGCAGTTGGAACACGAGCTAGTGACGGTTGTTCTGTTTTGTGCAGTAGGAACACGAGATAGTGACGGTTGTTTTGTTTTGTGCAGTTGGAACACAAGCTAGTGACGGTTGTTCTGTTTTGTGCAGTTGGAACACAAGCTAGTGACGGTTGTTCTGTTTTGTGCAGTTGGAACACGAGCTAGTGACGGTTGTTTTGTTTTGTGCAGTTGGAACACGAGATAGTGACGGTTGTTCTGTTTTGTGCAGTTGGAACACGAGATAGTGACGGCTGTTCTGTTTTGTGCAGTTAGAACACAAGACAGTGACGGTTGTTTTGTTTTGTGCAGTTGGAACACAAGCTAGTGACGGTTGTTCTGTTTTGTGCAGTTGGAACACAAGCTAGTGACGGTTGTTCTGTTTTGTGCAGTTGGAACACGAGCTAGTGACGGTTGTTTTGTTTTGTGCAGTTGGAACACGAGATAGTGACGGTTGTTCTGTTTTGTGCAGTTGGAACACGAGCTAGTGACGGTTGTTTTGTTTTGTGCAGTTGGAACACAAGATAGTGACGGTTGTTCTGTTTTGTGCAGTTGGAACGCTAGCTAGTGACGGCTGTTATGTTTTGTGCAGTTGGAACACTAGATAGTGACGGTTCTTGTGCTTTGTGGTAGTTTTGACATGGATTACATTTAACTTTATGTTTCTTAAAGTGATTTTAATGCTTTTTACACATCAGTTCTGATTATTCCTTTAATAACTCCTCCAATATGAAAAATGATAGTTTCGGTCGTTTTAAGAGGCACGTCACGGTGTATTCAAATGCAAGTAAATTGTAATAGTGAAAAACTGTTGATGCCTTGGAACGGTAAATCGGAATACATTTATAAATTTGGGACAAGGTATAATAAGCATTTATTAACCCGGTCAGGAGAATATTTTATTAATTTCATGAATAATAAGGCAAGAAGGTCTCTAGGTCAAATCATAGAAATACCTTTTGAACACACTAGAGGCCGCCACATTTATAGCCCAATCTTGACCAAACTTGGTCAGAATGTTTGTCTACATGAAATCTTGACTGAGTTCATCATTTAACATGGCCAGAATGTTTGCCTTTGTCACTACAGTCGTCATATCTTATCAAAGAAAACGTCAGCACTTGGACATTTATTTCCGATAAAGATCAGTTTTCTTTTCATTGCTTGCATTTGAGAAACCCATCAGGAAGTGTGACGTTAGAGCTCTGTTTGTTTGTTTATTGGGTTTATCGTCCCACCAACAGTATTTCAGTTATCTGGAGACGGTGTCCGCTTGAAGCAGATATAGTGCTGCCTTCACTGTGTATAGCATGCCGCGAACACCTGGCATGATACCACACCCAGACACATTATCCTGACACCGGGCCAACCAGTCGTGGAACTACCCTTATATTTGCTTGAGCGTTAGCAAGGGAGCTATACCACTACCATTTTTAACGACTTTGGTATGTCGCGGCTCGGGATCGAATCGGGACCTCCCGTACCTGGAGCCGACGCTCTACCGATTGCGCTACCAGGTCCGGTCTTAGAGCTCTATAAAACCGGCTTAAGAACCCAAGTCGGTCCAAATTGCTGACTGACCAAAGCTGGAATTGCCGGGGTTGCTCTTTTTGTTACATGTCTCGTCACAGATTTGTTCTTACTTTTACTTTTGGCTTGCACATTTGTCCTGTGCCTTTTCAAATATTGGTATATATTGCAATGCTCATGGGACTTTGTCATAAATTCTTATCCATAGGAATTCTAACTGGAAATGTGCGAAAGTACGTTATTTCTCTCTTCTTCTAGTCTCCCATAGTAAATCCCTGGTCCTGAAAGGATCAAGAGGAAATCGTCGGATAATAGGTAATTCACCTTTCCGCGAGATCTAAAAATAGATATTACACATTGTGTATTAGCATGGAATTAGCCAATCACATCGCGTTGATTGACACTTTACCTGCGTTATGCTAATTCTCACTTACACATTGTCCCACAAACAATGATTTTGACAAGCGATCAGTTTAAATCTGTTTGAGCCTTTGGTTCAATTTAATAGCAACAGGATAGTTTGTTGTTTGTGGTTTGCAAGGAATCGTACGTTGCTGTAATCGCTTCTCTGTTTGCATCTTAATTTAGTTTATTGGATGAGGCTTGTCCATTTCTGCATCGAAAGGTAAAATCTCGCTGTAGCCAGCAACAACTTTCTTTCATAATTTTGTGTCATGAATGCATCATTAGGGTGAACCTTTCTTAATCTTCATCTAAACATCTCCATCACAAGCTCTTTGCATTTGGGAGATAACAAATTAAAATATTTTCGCGGATCTGTAAGATAATCTGTAAGATCTGCCACTTTAAACCAGGTTGTTTGTGGGCAAGTGGGGCAGAGCTTAAACTCTATTTTTAGACTCGCGGAAAGGTGAATTGACTGAAGTACTTAGCACTCTTTTTCATTTTTGTGCATTAACCAATTTACATTAGGTGTTGTCTTTATTTTATACACTGAAACATTTATTTTTAAAACTCACAGCAAAATAAAAGTGAAAACTGCGTAAATTGTAAAAGATTTTTGTAAAAAGAGAAAGAAACTCGTCGAATTTCACATAAGCCTTAAACTTTAAAAGTATTTGTGGAAAATAAACAAAGGCTTTTTTATTGTCGTTTGAATTAAAAGTATTTATAAAATCACTCTGCGTGTTCCGCATCTAAAGACCATTTAAACAATATTTAAAACAATATTAATTTAATCACACCTTTACTACATGTGTCCTAGCCGGTGTAGGAATATATTTAAACTTGTTCAATTACTCATACAGTTTACTTAAATCCCTCAATACCTACAGGAAATAACTAAATTATCCTAAGCCATGTCACTAACCTCAAATAGATACAGTGTCAATCAACAATAGATACAGTGTCAATCAACAATAGATACAGTGTCAATCAACAAAGATACAGTGTCAATCAACACACCGTTAGTTGACCAACCACTTTAAACCTTAATTGATTCGTTCGAGCATTTCTGTTACCCCTGCTGCTTTTCGTGACTAGGTCTGTGGATATCTAATTAATCCAGTGTTCATAGCAGAGTACCACATGTTGGTTCTTAGGCTAAATCTATAGTTACTCCCAGTGTTTCGGTGAAAAAGGGTCTGTGGTGATTTAATTTAGAATTGTTGAACACCAGATAGCAATCCTCTAACTTTATGTTTACATTTGTATTTGTAGTTTGTGGTCAGTGATTTACATAGACAACTGCTGTTTGGTTAATTAACCATAACACCTGAACACAATAAATCCGAACACCTCGGACAATTCGCGAATCATCTCTCGGATGTGTGTAGGTAGTCGGATAACCTTGGCCATTTCACTAAATGGCACTACCTTTGAGACTGACACAAAAAACAAAGATGACACCTCGGATGACAGATCATTACAGTACGATATGCCTGGAAATTTGTGCCGTCTTCAATTTAATTCATCCAACTTTAATGCACCCAGCGCAGCAGACAAACAGCTGTCAAACGATGCCATTGTTAATGTTTTCTGCGAACTACATTTTAATCATATTCTTCTTCCGACGTCCGGCGAACGATCGCCATTTCAAGTAAGCACCCGATACATCCGATGAATGATTGTCGCGAAGACGCAATTACCCGAGGAGATCCGATAGGAACGTGACCTGACCCCTTAGAATCGGCCAATGCCAGTAGTCCATCGTCAGAACTTGGATTCGCTCAATTTTCTGTGTTTATATTTGATGTTTTGTAAATTTCTGGCAGTTGCTCTGACTGTCCATATTGTCTAACGTAAATACAGCAGAGCTTATACACGCTAAGTTTTTGTAGTTGCCACCAAAGGATACAGGTGTATTTGCCCGAGTATTTAATTATCTTGTGGTTTATGGTTTATGCTGATTATGATTAAATGATACTTCATCGGATAAATGAGCAACAATACATAAATAGGCACGAGGGAAAATATAATGGAGATTCTCTTAGAAATTATGAAGAGAACAGAATAGAGATTTTATTTAGGATTTGTACATATAGTATTGTATATAATCTTTACAACATATGTACATATAGATAATAAACTAGTCACGTGAACAATAAAACGAAGAATTTTGCTTTATCAAAACTTCAAACATTAATGGTCAAAATGTATATAATTCAATGAAAAATTACCGTCTAAGAAAAGAAAATAAAGGTTTATGAATGGTAAGTCTTCTGTAGAGATTGGATCTAAAGCATTAAATCTGTGTAGAGATCGGTAATTATATCACTAAATATAACTGTCAATGCAGATGTAATCTAATACAAATGTATCTCTGATTCTCTTATACCTATATTTAATACATATCCGAAACCTTATCATTTAAATTAAAACTATATAATATTTTACTTGAACCGCGTTCATCGTCAAAAAATTCTGCATATACTTAAATGACAAGGTTAGCTGGTTCAGATAGAATATAATAGGGAAAGACGCAAAATTTCCTAGATCTATATCTAAATATATAACTCTTAAACTATTTACACTATATTTCTTTTTCATTTTAATGGTTAGTTTAATTGAAGATTCAGAAAAGGTTTCAGAGTTAAATTTAAAAAAAGCGTTGGCCACTTCTTTTTTTTGTTGTAAATTTGCTTATTTTGAAAAGTTGTGCCTCGGTTTCCTATTAAAATAACATGTTTACATTATATCGAACTCCTAGCTAAATGTCGCTATGTTTATTCTTATCTTGTGTCCGATGTACTAGGTTTGATAAATATCTGTAAAATATCTAATTACTTTATCATTAACCAATATTCTGTAGTTGTCTGTTGTCGTTGTTGAGTTTACATTTATAGCTCAACTGTGTTAATGGTTTGGATCAGCTATTGTGATCGAGTACCGTTCGTAGTCCGATGTCTGGCATCACATATCACGTATCCGTCAGCATTAACGACATCTCCTCTGAAACCCCTTGGCCAAATTCAGTTTTTCAACTTTCACAGAAGTTTCAACAGGCAGAGTGAATGGGAAGTTGTTAAAAGAAGTTTGATCCATAAAAAACACGGCCGCCATGCGTAGCCATTTTCAATATACATGTATGGCTATTTAGGAATATTCTTGTAAGAAATCACAAGAGCTAGAGCTTTGATATTTACTATTTAAATTTCTTTTTGCGTCATTGTATCAAGAGTGTTCAAAGAACTGTCAGCCGTTAAAACATGGCCGCTAGGGGTGAGTCCATTTTCCATATATAGCTACATAGGAATATTTCGAAAATCATTTTGTCAGAAACTACAAGAGAGATAGCTTTAATGTTTCGAAGGCATGTTTCTTAGGTCGTCCTCTATTAAGTGTGGTAAGCGAATTTTGATCCTTCAAAATACATGACGGCTAGGGGCAAGGTCATTTTCTATACATGGTCATGTATTATGTTGTTTGGTGGGCACTAGTTATCAATGAGATTACTACAAATATATCCGATAATTATCACAGATATACCGGGGAGTTAAGGAGATAACTAAACTGCCATTAAAATGCTTTTTTTCTGGCTCGGAGAGTTTATTTTAAACAACTTGAACTTCCTATATCACAATTTTGAGTATTAAAACTTTAAGAATTGCTGAACCCCGTGGATATGGTTTAAATAAAGTCTTTTTGATTGATATTATCTGTAAAAGGACGTCTATAACTAACCCTCTACCGTATATACTGCATTTTGCTACATTTTGCTCGACTTACTGGAACAGAGGTCTTCTCGCAGACAGATTAGCACTTCAAATTACCTTTCAGCAGGCCATGTTATATTAAGATGTATGCTGAGTCTAAAAATGTTTTCTGTAAATAGTAAATATTATTGTATTCGGCGCCGTAGGTCATATCAAGTGTCGAAGTGCCGTAAAACCCCAAAACGAATACAAGTTTTTTGTAAATATGTGGATTACTTTAGTTTCAACAAGTGAACAAATGTATTGGGTCTTAGTTTATACTTCTGGTCTCATCTTGATCACTTTGCATATGAAACATGTTTTAAAGTTTTAGATGCCACGAGAAATATTGGAAATAAATAAGACGTTTACAAAGTAGGTCAAAAGCTCTTTGCATTTAGCACAGTGGGCCATTTGGGGTTTTAAAAAACGCGTTGGACACACGTCATTGGTAAGTGCATTTTGTGTGTCCTAACATGTAATAAAGTAAACTGAAATATTTCCTGCCAACCCTGATATGCATATTTCAGCAATGTGGGTGATAAAGTGTTAAAGTACCACAAAAGCTCTTATCAAGTGTCGGTGTGCCGTAAAAAAACAAACACCAACGAATACAAAAATTCTCTGCTTGAAGCGCATGCGTTGCCTGTTACGCGTCATTAAATAGGTATTTGACTAAAGTGATAAATATTTCAAAATTAATCGTAAAGGTAAATAAAAGCTTGTTCATATCTGAAGGAAGTTTTTAGCGTTTGCAAGTAACTGCGAGTATTTGAAATCGCAAGGTTATAAAAAAGCATTGAAAATATAGTTCTACTTGCTTTTGATTTGTGTTAATAAACGATGGTACAAGTATATCCAGATGTCATTATAGTAGGCTTTCTTTAAAAGTATCATTATGTCTGTCCTAACCATTATTCATTGTACTGTCACATTATTCATTGTACAATCTCATTATTCATTGTATAATCACATTATTTATTGTACAATCTCATTATTTATTTTACAATCACATTATTCATTGTACAATCACATCATTTTTTGTACAATCAAATTATTCATTGTATTATCACATTATTCATTGTACAATCTCATTATTCATTGTATAATCACATTATTCTTTGTACAATCACATTATTCATTGTATAATCACATTCATTGTATAATCACATTATTTATTGTATAATCATATTATTTATTGAATAATCACATTATTCTTTTTACAATCACTTTGTTCATTGTATAATCACATTATTCATTGTACAATCTCATTATTCATTGTATAATCACATTATTCATTGTATAATCACATTATTCATTGTATAATCACATTATTCATTGTATAATCACATTATTCATTGCAGTCTCATTATTTATTTTACAATCTCAATATTCATTGTACAATCACATTATTCGTTGTATAATCTCATAAATCATTGTACAATCACATTATTCATTGTACCATCTCATTATTCATTGTATAATCACATTATTTATTGAAAAATAACATTATTCATTGTATAATCACATTATTAATTGTACAGTCTCATTATGCATCGTACAATCACATTATTCATTGTACAATCACATTTTTCATTGTATAATCACATTATTTATTGAAAAATAACATTATTCATTGTATAATCACATTATTATTGTACAGTCGCATTATGCATCGTACAATCACATTATTCATTGTACAATCACATTATTCATTGTATAATCACATTATTCATTGTACAGTCACATTATTCAGTTTACAATCACATTATTCATTGTACAATCACATTATTCATTGTATAATCACATTATTCATTGTACAATCACATTATTCATTGTACAGTCACATTATTCATTGTACAATCTCATTATTTATAGTACAATCACATTATTCATTGTATAATCAAATTATTCATTGTACGATCACACTATTCATTGTACAATCACATAATTCATTGTACAATCACATTATTCATTGTACAATCACATTATTCATGGTACAATCACATCATTCATTGCACAATCACATTATTCATTGTACAATCACATTATTCATTGTACAATCACATTATTCATTGTACAGTCACATTATTCATTGTACAATCTCATTATTTATAGTACAATCACATTATTCATTGTATAATCAAATTATTCATTGTACGATCACACTATTCATTGTACAATCACATAATTCATTGTACAATCACATTATTCATTGTACAGTCACATTATTCATTGTACAATCTCATTATTTATAGTACAATCACATTATTCATTGTATAATCAAATTATTCATTGTACGATCACACTATTCATTGTACAATCACATAATTCATTGTACAATCACATTATTCATTGTACAATCACATTATTCATTGTACAATCACATGGTATTTGCATAATAACACAAGAACAATGTTATTGCTTATTTGTTTATTTATTACATCGCACCGACTCAATCATAGTCGGATTTTAAACATGCTTGCTTTCTAAACGGTATTCTTAATAAATATTTTTTTATTATTATTCATAATCATAACCTGTTTTAAATTACAATTTATCTTATCGATTCATATATTTCTACCTACGTATTTTAGTTTTACTCTATTTATACTTTACCTACATTAAAAGGACTGAAAGATCGCCGATTATATTAAACTTGTTTAAACATAATTTATGTTTAAGTGCAAATTTATCTTTGTACACTTACACTAGTGTATCTTATTTTTCCCAGATTAAGACACGTAAAGAACAGCCAATCAACTGAATGTATAATAACCGTTTAAATGGTAACAGAGGGTACACTTGTTTTGTTTTTTATCTAATTAAAAAAAATGTCCGTGCATCTGTTTAATTAAGGAATAATGTAGCATTACAAACTCATAATCAATATTAATTAGAAACACCGATAATAAATGTAGTTGTCTAAAATAAATGGCCCAAGGCAAGACATTTACATTTAAAGTTTCGAATTTTAATTCACTGCGAATACTTATTACAATGTGGATCAGGGCATTGGCCACCTATCAATGATTCTAGCGTCTCCAATCACTAAGACACTTTCGCCAGGTTTTGCCTCATGATAACTGAAATACAAACTTGTTTTTGCCAAATGTTGTCTGATTTGAAACATCTCTATATGACTAGTGGTGTGATTTTTAGTCGTGAATTATCAATACTATACAAGTAAGAGCGTATGTATTACAGTGTCCGATTCTAAACTTGTTTGCTTCCTAAACAAGATTGATATTGTTAATAAGTTATAAGATTTTTAACTGGTTAATAATTCTTACATGTCTGTAATTACTATTCACATGTTTACGTATTTTAATTTTAACCCAATTAATCTTCTTTTCCGTGTTACCTTCTTGTATTTGGCTCTGTTTGGCCTACCAAGTGCTTATGTGTCGTAAAACCCAAAATAACATATAATAACAAAGCCTATTTTTGCTTTAACATGTTTACTTGCATTAAGATTATAATGATGTTTGTTTTTGTAATTCTAAGCAACTGAACATTCATCTCAGCCAAGATGTCAATTTATTATCTGAGCTATCAGCTGCTCAGTTTACTCGGCCATGATTGATTTAATTTCTGGTTTATCAAATGCTCACTTAAGTCAGCCATTATAGTTGACTGAATATCTGAGCTATCAGATTCTAACTTGACTCAGCCAAGATTGTTGATTGGATATCTGAGCTATCATTTGCCCAGTTATCTCAGCCAAGAGTGTTGATTTAATATCTGAGCTATCAGGTGTTCACTTGAGTCAGCCAATATTGTTGACTGAATATCTGAGCTATCAGATGTTCACTTGAGTCAGCCAATATTGTTGACTGAATATCTGAGCTATCAGATGTTCACATGAGTCAGCCAATATTGTTGACTGAATATTTGAGCTATCAGATGTTCACTTGAGTCAGCCAAGATTGTTGATTTAATATCTGAGCTATCAGATGCTCACTTGAGCAGCCAAGATTGTTGATTTTATATCTTAGCTATCAGATTCTCACTTGAGTCAGCCAAGATTGTTGATTTAATATCTGAGCTATCAGATTCTCACTTTAGTCAGCCAAGATTGTTGGTTTTATATCTGAGCTATCATATTCTCACTTTAGTCAGTCAAGATTGTTGGTTTTATATCTGAGCTATTAGATGCTCACTTGAGTCAGCCAAGATTGTTGATTTAATATCTGAGCCATCAGATGCT
The DNA here is from genome assembly GCA_007844125.1 of Sinonovacula constricta. Lineage (NCBI taxonomy): Eukaryota > Metazoa > Mollusca > Bivalvia > Cardiida > Solecurtidae > Sinonovacula > Sinonovacula constricta. Next base: position 19,702,471 of record CM017564.1, read on the forward strand.
CACTTGAGTCAGCCAAGATTGTTGATTTAATATCTGAGCCATCAGATGCTCACTTGAGTCAGCCAAGATTGTTGATTTAATATCTGAGCCATCAGATGCTCACTTGAGTCAGCCAAGATTGTTGATTTAATATCTGAGCCATCAGATGCTCACTTGAGCAGCCAAGATTGTTGATTTTATATCTTAGCTATCAGATTTTCACTTGAGTCAGCCAAGATTGTTGATTTAATATCTGAGCTATCAGATTCTCACTTTAGTCAGTCAAGATTGTTGGTTTTATATCTGAGCTATTAGATGCTCACTTGAGTCAGCCAAGATTGTTGATTTAATATCTGAGTCATCAGATGCTCACCTGAGTCAGCCAAGATTGTTGATTTAATATCTGAGCCATCAGATGCTCACTTGAGTCAGCCAAGATTGTTGATTTAATATCTGAGCCATCAGATGCTCACTTGAGTCAGCCAAGATTGTTGATTTAATATCTGAGCCATCAGATGCTCACTTGAGCAGCCAAGATTGTTGATTTTATATCTTAGCTATCAGATTTTCACTTGAGTCAGCCAAGATTGTTGATTTAATATCTGAGCTATCAGATTCTCACTTTAGTCAGCCAAGATTGTTGGTTTTATATCTGAGCTATCAGATTCTCACTTTAGTCAGTCAAGATTGTTGGTTTTATATCTGAGCTATTAGATGCTCACTTGAGTCAGCCAAGATTGTTGATTTAATATCTGAGTCATCAGATGCTCACTTGAGTCAGCCAAGATTGTTGATTTAATATCTGAGCCATCAGATGCTCACTTGAGTCAGCCAAGATTGTTGATTTAATATCTGAGCCATCAGATGCTCATTTGAGTCAGCCAAGTTTGTTGATTTAATATCTGAGCCATCAGATGCTCACTTGAGCAGCCAAGATTGTTGATTTTATATCTTAGCTATCAGATTCTCACTTGAGTCAGCCAAGATTGTTGATTTAATATCTGAGCTATTAGAATCTCACTTTAGTCAGCCAAGATTGTTGGTTTTATATCTGAGCTATCAGATTCTCACTTTAGTCAGTCAAGATTGTTGGTTTTATATCTGAGCTATTAGATGCTCATTTGAGTCAGCCAAGATTGTTGATTAAATATCTGAGCCATCAGATGCTCACTTGAGTCAGCCAAGATTGTTGATTTAATATCTGAGCCATCAGATGCTCACTTGAGTCAGCCAAGATTGTTGATTTAATATCTGAGCCATCAGATGCTCACTTGAGTCAGCCAAGATTGTTGATTTAATATCTGAGCTATTAGATTCTCACTTTAGTCAGCCAAGATTGTTGGTTTTATATCTGAGCTATCAGATTCTCACTTTAGTCAGTCAAGATTGTTGGTTTTATATCTGAGCTATTAGATTCTCACTTTAGTCAGTCAAGATTGTTGGTTTTATATCTGAGCTATTAGATGCTCACTTGAGCCAGCCAAGATTGTTGATTTAATATCTGAGCCATCAGATGCTCACTTGAGTCAGCCAAGATTGTTGATTTAATATCTGAGCCATCAGATGCTCACTTGAGTCAGCCAAGATTGTTGATTTAATATCTGAGCCATCAGATGCTCACTTGAGTCAGCCAAGATTGTTGATTTAATATCTGAGCCATCAGATGCTCACTTGAGCAGCCAAGATTGTTGATTTTATATCTTAGCTATCAGATTTTCACTTGAGTCAGCCAAGATTGTTGAATTAATATCTGAGCTATTAGATTCTCACTTTAGTCAGCCAAGATTGTTGGTTTTATATCTGAGCTATCAGATTCTCACTTTAGTCAGTCAAGATTGTTGGTTTTATATCTGAGCTATTAGATGCTCACTTGAGTCAGCCAAGATTGTTGATTTAATATCTGAGTCATCAGATGCTCACTTGAGTCAGCCAAGATTGTTGATTTAATATCTGAGCCATCAGATGCTCACTTGAGTCAGCCAAGATTGTTGATTTAATATCTGAGCCATCAGATGCTCATTTGAGTCAGCCAAGATTGTTGATTTAATATCTGAGCCATCAGATGCTCACTTGAGCAGCCAAGATTGTTGATTTTATATCTTAGCTATCAGATTCTCACTTGAGTCAGCCAAGATTGTTGATTTAATATCTGAGCTATTAGAATCTCACTTTAGTCAGCCAAGATTGTTGGTTTTATATCTGAGCTATCAGATTCTCACTTTAGTCAGTCAAGATTGTTGGTTTTATATCTGAGCTATTAGATGCTCATTTGAGTCAGCCAAGATTGTTGATTAAATATCTGAGCCATCAGATGCTCACTTGAGTCAGCCAAGATTGTTGATTTAATATCTGAGCCATCAGATGCTCACTTGAGTCAGCCAAGATTGTTGATTTAATATCTGAGCCATCAGATGCTCACTTGAGTCAGCCAAGATTGTTGATTTTATATCTGAGCTATTAGATTCTCACTTTAGTCAGCCAAGATTGTTGGTTTTATATCTGAGCTATCAGATTCTCACTTTAGTCAGCCAAGATTGTTGGTTGTATATCTGAGCTATTAGATGCTCACTTGAGTCAGCCAAGATTGTTGATTAAATATCTGAGCCATCAGATGCTCACTTGAGTCAGCCAAGATTGTTGATTTAATATCTGAGCCATCAGATGCTCACTTGAGTCAGCCAAGATTGTTGATTTAATATCTGAGCCATCAGATGCTAACTTGAGTCAGCCAAGATTGTTGGTTTTATATCTGAGCCATCAGATGCTCACTTGAGTCAGCCAAGATTGTTGATTTTATATCTGAGCTATTAGATGCTCACTTGAGTCAGCCAAGATTGTTGATTTAATATCTGAGCCATCAGATGCTCAGTTGAGTATGGCGACTCCAGCTCAATGATTGATTATATCCAGACCAAAAGACATTATCTGTGTAATACATGTATCGTATTGTTATGATTTATTCATGATGTGAACAGACACGGTGTTGATCTCTCACTGGAACTCAGGGATGATGAGACTCAGCAGGTTTTCTTAAGATCTTGAGCTTCTGTGGTATTTCCCACAATTAGTGTCTAGTTTCTGAACGAAAATATGAAACTCAAAACTACATATTTATGTCATATACAATAAATTTAAATAAAAAATCTTTCAATTGATCAATATATGTATATGGAGAAGGACAATGCAATAATGGTATATAATCGGTGAACAAATCGAGGAAGAGCCACAATATCATATTTAAAACGGGGTTACAACAAGACTACCGAAGAACTGTCAGTTTATATATCTTTATGTATTTAAAACATCAGTAATCGAACAATTTGTAAATGATTCGAAGTTCTTTTAATTAAATGAAATATTTGGGGAAATATTCTTACTGCAAATGGATGCAAAAAGGACTCACCTTCTTATGTTTTTGTAATAATGTTGATAAGGATGATCAAAGAACAACAGATCATTCCGACAAGCATGATCAAAGAAGAACAAACCATTCCGACAAGCATGATCAATGCACAACAGATCATTCCTACAAGCATAATAAAAAAACACAGATCATTCCGACAAGCATGATCAATGAACAACAGATCATTCCGACAAGCATGATCAAAGAAGAACAAATCATTCCTACAAGCATGATCAAAAAACACAGATCATTCCGACAAGCATGATCAAAGAAGAACAAATCATTCCGACAAGCATGATCAATGAACAACAGATCATTCCTACAAGCATGATCAATGAACAACATATCATTCCTACAAGCATAATCAAAAAAACACAGATCATTCCGACAAGCATGATCAATGAACAACATATCATTCCGACAAGCATGATCAATGAACAACAGATCATTCCGACAAGCATGATCAATGAACAACAGATCATTCCGACAAGCATGATCAAAGAACAACAGATCATTCCGACAAGCATGATCAAAGAACAACATATCAATAATAGGGTGTCAGATTGTGTGATTGTATGTGTAGTGTGAGTCTGACAGGGATTTGTTGCTGTGGGTGCAGAATGAAAAGTTTATCAAAACAAATTAGTGGGAAAAAGAGGGGTCCGATCTTGGAATGGGAGTGTCTGGTTTGTGTCTGGGTCAGAGTATGTCAATGTGCATGTGAAAAGTGCAAGTCAGTTCAGCTCAGTTCCTGGTGACATACGGAAGTGTGTTTGGAGTTTTATTGGTCGACCACATTGCTGGTCAGTGGAAAGTGGAAGTTTCCCCCCTCATTGTGAGGTAGAACTTTAATGCTAAAAGAGCTCTTTAAACCACAAACGTTCGATTCGTGCTTAATGTTCTGGCTTTGAGCTCTTAGAAGAACGTCTAAACCTCATGATAAGTTACCGTGCTAGTGTTATTTATAAATAGACATAGACAAGTTGGTTTCATTGTATTTTACATTGCAATCATAGGAAACATATTTTTGTCTTATTAAATAAGTTTCCGATTGGGTCGCTGTAATTCTGCATCTGACTGTAACTGAATTCATATGCATGTTATAGTGTAAAAGTCACAGAATTTAAAATTAAAACCTTAAAATCAAATCATCTTAGCCAAATACATATGTTCTTCTAACACCTGTATTGCAACTATGATCAAAGAACAAGAAATCATTTCGAAATGCTTGTTCAAAGAACAACAAATCATTCTTAAAAACATTATCAAATAACAACAAATTATTCCTACAAACATTATCAAATAACAACAAATTATTCCTACAAACATTATCAAATAACAACAAATTATTCCTACAAACATTATCAAATAACAACAAATTATTCCTACAAACATTATCAAATAACAACAAATCATTTCGACAAGCATACAGAAGTAAACCTATTTGAGTGTGACTGTTTTTCAAAATAAAACCGCACCGCAGGACACTTGCTAGGTTAATGTGAGTGCTAAGTTAATGTAAATGCTAGGTTAATGTAAATGCTAGGTTAATATAAATGCTTGGTTAATGTAAATGCTAGGTTAATGTAAATGCTAGGTTAATATAAATGCTAGGTTAATGTAAATGCTAGGTTAATATAAATGCTAGGTTAATGTAAATGCTAGGTTAATATAAATGCTAGGTTAATGTAAATGCTAGGTTAATATAAATGCTAGGTTAATGTAAATGCTAGGTTAATGTAAATGCTAGGTTAATATAAATGCTAGGTTAATGTAAATGCTAGGTTAATGTAAATGCAAGGTTATTGTAAATGCTAGGTTAATGTGAATGCTAGGTTAATGTAAATGCTAGGTTAATGTAAATTAAAAAGAAAAGTCGATTAATGCAGTGAGGACCCGTCAGTCAAATGTAATTTTAGGAAATGGTGTCACATGCAGTCGTGTGAGAATACATTATGTCTCTAGTCTGCTGGCGCTCCCATGGGAAATCACTGGTTTTTATCGGCTCAAGGAATCAAATCAATCGGAACACGTCGGGAAATTCCGTCTAATTGCTTCGGATGACAATCGCAACTCATCAGGTTATTGGAAACAATAGAATAAATACATATGTTTACATAAGACCTCCATTTAATGTCATTGTCGGTGTAAAAAATAACAATCAGCCACCAAAGCAATAAATTAAAATGCGATATCACCATGTGAAACGAAAACCTATATCCAAAACGTTGCTGAAATCTCAACTTTAACCATTGCTTTATTGTAGAGACCCTACTATCTTTTTAGTTGCCGTCCTGCTGTTTTTTCCAACACCATGTTTTTCCGTTACTACTTACGTAAATATTTGATTAAATCGGTGGACATAGCGCTGTGTCCCTCACTGATGCTAAGCAATCGTATTGTTATTCCCATTGTTTCAATTCAACAATTATGTTAGAAGTTTAATTTAGTCTTGTGGAACACGGTTGTTGAATTATCTTTGTACGTGTTTAATTTAAGTATTGGCAGTGTCTCACGGAGATACCTACTGATGTTTTATTATTTTGTACACCTGAACATCACGAGTCATCACACAACCCGCCGAGAAAGATGTTTCATTAGCAAGATTAGGATTCACCCAATGTTGTACTGTAGGTTTGTGGTTGTACTTTTCGTACAATAATGCACCTTTGGTCACCGTGTGAATTATTGTGTTCAGATGGTAATCTCCGGAACCAAGAATAAGTTCCCTCAATGTTTTACTATAATGCCATGTTTATTTTTGTACAATGGCGTGTGTGGGTGAGTCTGATATATGTGTCTTATGTCCCGGGTAGCGAGTTGGCCCTGTTTCGGGAATGAAAGCACAATGAAATACAAAAATAAATAAATGTTTATAAAAATAACAGTGGCGGTTTTTAGCAGGCTGACCTTCTTAGTCGATGAATGTCTAGGTTTTAATGTACTATCTGTACGTTACGTTAACGTCTCTTTATAATCGTGTAGATCGTCCCCTAATAAATTACCAGGCTATCGTCAGATCGAGACTTCGCTAAATGCAATATTGCACGTTTATGTACATTGTTGCTGTGCAACTCTATCGGCACATTAGTTACAGGATAAAAATCCATCGAACCTGAATTCGCTATATGCATTGATTTGACGTTCGTGTCTCATGTGTTGAACAATTCTGTCACATATGTCTCCATTAGACTTTCCTGGATTTGTAGAGTAGCCAAGCCTGAAACAACTAACTGGGCTATAAGAATTTATATTGTCACAATTGTGGTATATTCTCAGTCTCATATTCAAATTCGCATTTCAGTTTTATACTTTATTTGCGTTACACCGTATTGTATTTGGCGCCGTACGACTTATCAAGTGTTAGTGTGATGTTAAAGCCAAAATACATATTGCCAGTTCTTCTGGATACTTGATTGGAAACATAGAATGATCGTACCGGACCTGGTAGCGCAATCGGTAGAGCGTCGGCTCCAGGTACGGGAGGCCCCGGGTTTGATCCCTGTCCGCGACATACCAAAGTCGTTAAAAATGGTAGTGGTATAGCTCCCTTGCTAACGCTCAAGCAAATATAAGGGTAGTTCCACGACTGGTTGGCCCGGTGTATAATGTGACTGGGTGTGGTATCATGCCAGGTGTTCACGGCATGCTATACACAGTGAAGGCAGCACTATATCTGCTTCAAGTGGACACCGTCTCCAGATAACTGAAATACTGTTGGTGGGACGATAAACCCAATAAATAAAAATAAAAATAGAATGATCGTGTTTATTACACTGATAACAACGTGAACGAGTCTGATACTTTAGACATTGACTTCTATATCTACTTTTAAATGCCTTTAAAGCCACCCATTAGTTCAAAATCACCTAAATAAAAGCAGATCAAACCTATTACATGCAAAAATATAGCTCTCCATTTGAAGATGTTCAAAATTTGAGCATAGTAGAACGTAAATTAGACCCCGATTGCAATCGATATATATCCCAATATTTGTTTGTGGTGGAAGTCTTCCGACATTGTACGAATCATCATCGCGTACGATCGACGAGCCCGTGAAAATCCCGATATTCTCGCCACATAATCATTCATAACGCATGCGCAGTTCATCGCTAGCGCAATGGTGAATGTATAAACATGGCCACGCTGAATCTATTGTTTGACTGAATTGAAGAGATAGTGTCGATAGAAAAATGTGCTAGGATAAACAAATAAGACAGGAAAATTCAACAGAACTTGAATCAGTCGTAGGACGAAAGTAGAAAAAAGGATTTTATGCAGCTGACTCAGCTAGACGCTATCAGCATACAACAAGTAGGTCAATGTTCTACTTTCGCTTTCTCAGTTTCTGAAAACTTGTTAAAATCTTTCTGTATGCATACGATTTTTTCCTAATGGTACGTGTTTCTTTGTTGTTGGACCATTATAAAACGTGTTATCATTGCATGCCGATGATTGCTCACATCTGTGACGTAAATCTTTCATAAAATATAAATGATCGTGTAAGCAAAATTGAAATGCTAATTATTAATGTTTTTCAAACTTCAAGTTACCGTATTACTGCCACTTAATAATAGTTGTTTACAATTAGCAGGTCCCACGGTTATCAAACCAAAAGAAACTGGGATGGATCGGTTGGTGGGGGTGGGGGGGGGGGGCGTGTGCATCACCGCCACTAACCAGAAAAAAAGAGTTGTAAAAACACATGCATGCAAGCTCAAGTAATGCGTGATATTAAACAGTGGTATATTGTAGAACCTGGGATGTGATTCAGGGTGAACATCTTTTTGCTAGAAGAGAAGTGTAGCGGTTTCACTGCAGGGGCGGATCCAGAAAATGTTGGTGGGTGGGGTTTTAATCAAGATCAATTCAACTTAAGCGCAGCAAATACTAGATGTATATACACAGTAAGGGACCCTATCTTCGACCTAAGCAGACCCCCCACCCCCACCGCATCTATTGGTCGCTGGTAGTTTATTCACTTAACCTCTTTAGCTCAGTTGGTATTGTGATCTGCTAGAGTTGGGAAGGTCTTTAGTTAGAATCTTGAGGTTCACTTTTTTCCTCTCCTTTACATTGTAAATGAGTGTGTAAACACAATATTAAATAAACAAATTCAATAAATCAGAGTATTGTCATTCTCATAATAAGTCCAAAGCTTTAATATAATTTTCATATGTGTTCACAGGAAATGAAAGCCTGATGCAAAAGATGACCTGATCAAATGCGAGATAAATTAGTGCCGGAGTATGCAATGTGCAGTGACCAATCAGGAAAGGTAAGGATGAATTTTATTTCAATCACTCAGACTGTATGATGATTAAATTTAGAAACCTAGAAATGAGATCAAGTGTTTGCTGCCACTGGCCCCCCCGAGTCAAGTCCTTCATTAAAAGATGCCACTAAAAGCAACTAACTGCACAGCTCATATTTTTTTCTGACTTTGAAATGCAACACAAAGATATAGATGTGCTCATGATAATGATGTCCTGGTGTCAGGATAATGTGACTGGGTGTGGTATCATGCCAGGTTTTCACAACATGCTATACACAGTGAAGGCAGCACTAAAACTGCTTCAAGTGGACACCGTCTCCAAATAACCGAAATACTGTTGGTGGGACGATAAACCCAATAAACATGATAATGATGTCCAGCTACAGTGGTGCAGTCAGACCCTAGACAAATGTCCCGGTCGAGTCACCGGTGTACTGCAGCCCAAAGGAATTTTATGTTTATGTTAAAAGTGATTCCATCTTGTCAACTAGAGAACAAAAAACAGTACATCTGTCTTATAGCCTCAAAGAATGGTCTGAAGACTATATTGACATATTTTGTACTTAAATAAAAAACAAGTTTGTGACTAAGATTATAGTCTAAATCTGACACATGTTTTGTTTTGCGTAGTAATTTTTTTCTTTTTTTAGAGCTGCCAATATAGCCAGCTGGGTTTTCATTTCATTCCCTTATATTTTGGCACATTACTGTACATGGTGATAAAATGTAAAAAAATCTTTTACATTGTTTCTTTAAATTTTGTTGTGCTTAAGGAGCACCCAAGGTCAAATACATGACTTTATCCTGCATGGCATGGGTTTGCATTCCATTGAGTGACAACTTCATAACATAATCAATTAAAAAATATTTTTTATTGTCTTTACATGGAAGTTGTGTTGTCTCCCAACGATTGCACATATTTTATTAAAATGTGGATTTATGAGAACAACAGGCCTAGTTATTATTATTTTTCTCGTTAACTTAATGAACCAAAATGTAAAATATGTTGTTTCTTTTCTTTACTTTGCAGACTCGAAAGAGACAGAAGTTACTGGTGCGATGATTGTGGGTTGTATATCAACGTAGAGAAAACAGCAAACTGTTTCTATATTCTATACTGGTGACTGCTGAAGGCAAAATGATGAGAAGGAAGTTTGACGTGGATGAAAAGGTCGCCACAAAAAATAAACTGGTTCATGTCCTAAAAGAGGAGTTCAATGATAACCTGAATGTGTGCTAATAACTTGCCCAATCAAATGGACATTGATTTCACACACATTACTTTACTATGAAAATCATCTTTTGTAAAAAATAAAACAATAACATTAATACTTTGTTTTATTTATTTTTCAATAAGCACAACCTAAAACATGACAATAAGATTAAAACTGCAATTTAGTTAAGCCTTCAATCAATCCCCCTGATATTCACTTACTTGCAATGTTATTAAAAAACAAACATATTTAAATTCTAACTTAAGTTTTCAATCTTCTATCGACATGTCTATCTCAAATACTCATATAGATACTATTTACTATGTTACATAAATTTGAAAATCAAATAAATATTAAACAAATAACATAACAAATTTCATGACATCTAAATATAAACAAGACACAGAGCGTAAACATGAATACAAAATGTCTTATGTCTGCTTGCACTCATTTTAATCCTCTTGAACAACCTTATTTAAAGCCCTGACCCTCATCATGACTACATGTATATTGCATGTGCATGTAAGAATTTGATTTGCCATAGTGGTTTAGAAAATAGAAAAGACAGCTGTAAATTTGTTTTTATTGCTCCCTGCTTACCTATTAGCATGTAAACAAGGTTTAAAGCAAGTGAGTCTGCCATTTTGTCTTAATTACCCGTAATCTTTTTATACTGACACTACATTGCTATCCACCTTTTAATAGTATTATTGATAACTGAATAATGTTGTTTTTTTTTGGTGCTGTACACGGTTATTTCAAGACCCACGAACATTTAAAATACAAATGCGTTGTAACATAAGTCAGGATGATGTTTTGCAATGGCTTGCCTGGATGTTTATAGTACCTATATAGGAAATTAAAAAGTAATGAGAATCACTTGACTTTGTAATTTCCAATATAGGTACAATAAGCATTTGTAAACTCTAACACGAGAAAATCAGAACATTTTGAGAAAATACATGTTTACACATAAACATGAAATAAGCATTTATAAAGTAAGCATTTATAAAGTAACCCAATATTATTATTAAATAAATTTTAACAAAACCATTGCACTAAATTCTTTATATAAACATAGTAAACAATCTTTTATTACTCTCAGTACAGTACTAGATTCTTTATACAAACATAGTAAACAATCTTTTTTTTACTCTCAGTACAGGTCTGTACTTTCTCCATGTTTTCCTATATTTATCAAATTGTAACTAAAGTGATTTAATGCATATTTGTGTCCCTCTAATAGGCTTCATTAAATAAATAATACAATTAATACAAAAATAAATAAGTATGAACAGATAAGTTACAATTTTTAATCCCTAGCAGACATATTTATGAAAAATGTAACATTCTTAGTACTACACAGTAATTGAGCTGGTCTAATTACTTTTTTTGTAAGGTAAATAATACAAGTTAGCAAACTTATAGTAATTGTTTAACAAAGTAAATTAACAATGAAATTTTTTTCTAAAAGGTATTTTTGTCCGCATAAAAGGAACTGAATACTTTAAATAACATGTAAAATAATTCAAAATTAATATGGTGGGTGACTTAAATCCACAGAAACCCAAACACAGGCTAACAATATTCTTTAGATGGTATAATGTTATATACAAATGTGATTTAACAGGTACATTAGATTAGTTTCCTTGCCAATGGTAGAAGGGACACACAGGTCCCTTATTTTTTTACAAATAACTGTTCATTCCAAGAAGTCAGTCTTCTGTGTTGACAGGGTTTTTTGTTCATAATGTTGCTCTCCTGAAAAATGCCTGCCAGGGAAAAGTTACTGTCATTCCTGAATGATCATCCCATAAGCAACATGCCTTCCTCTGTCAACAACATCCCTTCTTCTGACCGTTGTCTCAAAATCACTAAAACAATAAACCAATCAAATCAAATCAAACACTCTCAATGGAAAAATAACAACATACATATCTGCTATATTTATAGAAAATAAGTTTCATGACAATATAGTTTTTTTTACACTAGTGTCCCCTAATGATACTACACTATCATGTGTGTACACTACTCACGTAATGCAGGCTTCCTACTGCCTCTTCACAAAAAGTATGACAGAAGTAGGGCATGTTTTTACAAAAAAGTAGGGCAAAGTAGCAAATTTCATGAGTAAAAAATAGGGCTAAACAAGGAATTTATTACTAGTTCCATTCAGAATTACCATTATTTCATAGGTAACTGTAATGATGATGCCCAACATAAACCTTTGTTCTGTCCATGCTTGAAAGACAGGCACCTCTGACCAATATGTCTGGACTGACTGGCCAAGGGACCATGTTGCTTTATAGGATGGACATTCCAAGGAGTACCCACGAGCACATCTTAACTGCTATTCACAAGAAATGGAGAAACTGAAAATACAAGTAATGGAATATTTTGAGGTTCATGTTATATTTTCTTTTCTAGAAGCAAAAAGTAGGGATAATAGGGCTATTTCTGAAAAAGTAGGACTCCGTTGAAAAAGTAGGAAAAAAATAGGAAAAGTAGGGACCAGTAGAAAGCCTGTATAATGAGAGCATTGGTAATAATGATGGACTAGCACATTTTCAAAGACTTTGGCATGACATGTTCTATGATGGAACCATGAGCCAACAGGGCTTGAACACAGTTAAGTGACAGTAATATTCACATTTGGACTTTTTTGTGAGCCATGCATCATACATGTATTTCAAATACATCATAACAGTCTGGCACATAATTGTACTATTTATGAGTGACACATTAAGTTGACATAGTTGCATGCTCAAACATGGATCAAATAATATTTATAAGATCATTAAGCCTCTAAAAAAGAAAATAGTTTGAAAATTGTTTCAACATATTGATTCTCCCAACCTGAAGACATCATGAAAGGTAGCATAGTCACATATCAATATGTTTTCAGTGGTGGTGATATTGTAATCCATTATTGAGTTTTAACATCTTTTGTTTGTACTGTTTTTCAATAGATATAACATGGCAACCATATAATGATTACTAAGTTACCATAGTGATATTCAGTTATGACCGTGAAGGAGGGCCCAGATTGGGTCAGCCGACAGACCCTTCCACATGAATATTTTCATTACAACCAGGACTAAAAACACGCAGTGAGCCACCAAAGACACTGGAGTAATAGCTGACGACACATTCACTTGCTCACATTCCAAAACTTTTATGAGTAAACTGATCAGCTATCAATTTTAAAACTGGTTGCACTAGCACTAGTTTCATTTTAAATTTAAGTCAGCATATGGGCACAGATTATATTACCACTAATTAATACACTACTTGTCATTATAAAGGAGCATTTCAGTGTGGTGTAGTGATTTTTCAAGTTAAAAGAATGTGAATAATGAAAATATAGTAAGTGGCTAGCCTCATTGTGAGCTTATGAACTGATCTGATAACAAATTTGTTGCGGACCATAAATTTCTAGTAGTACATATTCTACATGTAGTTCAAAAACTTACCCAAAACACAAATTACACAACTAGTTAGCTGGTGCTTGGCTGGTTGTCATGCATAACAAGAGGTAATCTGTCCCTCCCTTTCTCTCTAGGTCTGTTCCCATGGATTGGTCCAGCAGTGGGATGGTCTAAAACCGTCTATGGTAACAAGGTGACTGCTACTCTACAAAATTAATATAATGCATCCTAATATAAAGTGAATACCATGTTTAAAGAAATATGAATGTTGTCGTTATCAAATTTGCTTTGTTTAAAGAATGGCCTGCCAGAATGTACGGTTAAAAAACGACCCAAAACGGCAGTTTTATTTGATTACGAAAATACATGGGTACGAAAGACCAATGTCCGTTTATACTAAAATGTTGTTTAGTGTCAACTATGACATCATAATGAATTTGAAAAGCAAAATATACACATGTTGAAAGAAAAGGAAATCGGTTGCGTTGAAATAAACTATAATCTCTCCGATACTCTGGAGCCATAGGCGAGCGGAAAGTGAAAGTTGAACGGTAAAAAACAACAACAGTACTGTCAACTAATGTCAAGGAAACAGGCTAATTCAGTTCAAACCATCACATGTGCTCCCCAAACTAGGAAGCGTAATAGCGAACGAATCAATAACATACAGCAATCATACATGTTCATTAGAAAATGTGCATAAATAGAATAACAATACTCACCGTTGAAGACGGAATCTTGTCAAAACATTTTTCAACATGGCGGGCGTGGCTTCGTATGTAAAGTAGTTGGTTCTCGGCCAAGCTTCGACATATTCCGTAAACTATCGATATTTCCCGTTGAAATTCGTTTGTTGTTTATATTGTCGATTGTTGTTTATATTGTCGATTTGTGTAAAAGATTATTACCCGGTTGGAGACATTTTTTTGGCTTGTTGGTAACATGAATGTTTAAGTTGATGCTTTTATTATTATATTATGGCATAAAACATTAAATTTGAGTTTTCAACTAATTTAGTGCGACCGAACTAATGGGTATCTTTAAAAGCCATCTTTCTTATAATGTCTCAGGTTTTGTTTTGTAATGGTAGTGACAGCTACGATTGTCTGACGACGATAACCCATTTGATGTGTTTGATGTGTTTATCATCCCCTTGCTGATATCACAGACCAATGAATGTCCGGGCCTGCAATAAGATCCAATATCTTTATCATCATACACTCATAAGTCTGTCTGCTTCACATTTAATTGACTTTTAACGTTATTTACTTTTTTTCAATAAACATTATGCACAAAAGTAATACATCAACAAACTTACAAGAATCTGCCAGATGCTTTAATATATTTATGAATGTAATTACTAAATTTTAATATTTTATCACTCATACAATAATAATGTTATTAGAAGGTTCTATTGCCCAAAAGTGAGGGGACCGGTCGCAATAGCTCAAACGGTAGAGCGTCGGCTTGCAGATCGGAAGGTCGCGGGTTCAAACCCCGGCCGAGTCAAACCAAAGACTTTAAAGTGGCTTCCCTCCTAACGCTTGGGGATAAGGGGACAACATTACGCCTGACTCGTCGGTGTCAGTATAATGTACCGAAATGTCGCTGCACAGTATCGGCAAAAAAGAAAATGCCGGCAAATCCCAATCCCAAATTGTGAGGGGTACCAGAACGCTTACACACTTTACACACTTTACACACTTTATCTTTATTTCATCTTCATTTCTATAAAACATGTTAGCTTAATTTATCACAATCAACATTATGTTTGTATCAACTACACATAATTATACGTATTTCTTTTTTTCCATATCATGATATATCATCTTGATGTAAAAATTTAAAGGAAGGGCAACGTGTTAAGTTGTTAGAATTTGTTGCCCAACAGCATTTAAATATAAATTAATAAATTAAGTTTCAACTTACATTATTTACACTATAGAATTTAGCACGTCTAAGTCAGTTTAAACCAATTTATTACTTAAATACAACAAATAACATTTTTAACTTAAGAAAGCGATACAAAGGATAAATACAACAAGAAAAATGAAGAAATAAAGATTGTAAAAATACACATAGAACATATGAAAGTATGTGTTGTAAAAATCAGTTGTACAAACATGCAAGATCTGCCTCACTTGTGTGGATCCTTGGTTTCTACAAAGCTGTGACATTAGTATTGGTATACCATCTCTCTGATACCGTCAGTGTTTAGAGGTTGTTGTTCCTTGTCAAAATAAGGTAACGCGTTTTACATGAGATTGCTATTATTTCGTTTGGAACTGTTATCTTGCCGGAACTTTTATATCCTGTACATATACATGTATGTTGATAGTTAACTATCATAATAGTTTTTATTGTTTGTATATAATATACTTTTATCCCTTTGTAACTCCCGATGCATGTGCTTGCTGCTATTTGCATATTTTATTTACACTGAGTAAAACCCCTCAGGAAGTGAGAGATTAGAGCGCTCCACAAACCAGGTGTAAGCAACCCGCTCGGTCCTTTGACCGTCCAAGGCGGTAACTGTTTTGTGTGTGTATGTGTGTGTGTGTGTGTGTGTGTGTGTGTGTGTGTGTGTGTGTGTGTGTGTGTGTGTGTGTGTGTGTGTGTGTGTGTGTGTGTGTGTGTGTGTGTGTGTGTGTGTGTGTGTGTGTGTGTGTGTGTGTGTGTGTGTGTGTGTGTGTGTTTCTTTTTGTGTGTAATATCTCGTTTCTGTGTTGTTGTTGTTGTTGTTGTTGTTGTTGTTGTTGTTTTACTTTTTGATTTACTGTATGCTTTTATCGAGTGGTAGCTCAAATTTTAATATCTGTGGTAATTCCTGTCCTAGGTCCTTATCTATTTTACAGGTTGATATGAAATCTCTGTAATAACGAGTGTAACTATTACAAAGTAACACAAACTATTTAAGTCGCAGCATTTTTATGAAATACATCACCTGTAACGAGTGCAAGAACATTGAATTTTATGTTTTTATCATTTACTTGGTTCTTTAATATTCGATTGACGACTATTTTATTGTTTCAATTAAAGGACATTTGGTACATTAAGTACAAGTTGTTTGTCTGATGTTACTTGGCTGTATAAAATGCATATCGACGTGTATTTATACATGTTTCTGCTTGGTTAGATGGATTGTACTTATACCCGGTCTCCAGGAAACAGATGCAATCATGCAACCTTATCGACAGCCATGCTGCATCCGCACACTAGACATATGGAAAAATCAATGTGTCCACATCATTTAAGGATAACTTGCATTTGACAGCAAAACTGTATTACTATCTTTGCATCTGAAAATATGTTAAAAATAGAATATTATATAAATATGTTTTGTCCGGAGAATATAGTTATCCTAATATGTAACATGTGTATGTATGCCTGTGTACAAGTCTAGTACATTTAACCATTAATATATTAGCATCCCTCTGCATAGAAATATTCATATTATTCTGAAGATAACAGTGTATAACACATACTTATAACTGTCTATAGTTTCAATGCTTTTCAGTCATGTTAAATGGTACAATTATGGGCAATGTTCTCTACTGATTTGGCTTTCAAATATTACATTTGTAAACTACCCTATTAGCCCAATAGGTAGAGTGCTACCGTCATATACGAGAGCCACGAGGGGTTAAACTATTGCCGCGACATACATGTACTAAGTGGTAGTTGTGTTACGTAAGTCCCAATAAAAATGTTTTCATTCTCCCTGTAAATGGAAATAGCCTTTCCGCACACTATGTCCAAACGCTGATTAATGCATAATGTATCAAAGGAATGCCTAATTAAATGTCAAAAGTATCTTCGAGTTTTTTTTAAATACATCGCAACGACCAATTATGATCATTATAGCCACGTCTATCTTTTGGTGGATGAATGTTGCAGACAAATATTTGGGTTGAACCACCATCGCACTGCATATCATTAAATCCTTCGCCCTGGACTCGAACCTTGGCGATGAGAGGCTATGCAGTAAGAGGTGTTGGAAATCGGCGACTCTCCACTACGCCACTTGCTCTCCCGAAGCTCCCCGCCAAGTATTACGAGAGCCCATGTTTTGTCGGAGGCAGTATGGCTATCAGCATAGAACAAAACAGAAAAGAACAGAAATTTTATTTAAGATTTGTACATATAGCAGTGTACATCATCTTTACAACATATATACATATAGATAATAAACGTGTCACGTGAACCAAAACGAATAATTTTGCTTCATCAAAAGTTCAAACAGTAATTGGTCAAAATGTATATAATACAATGAAATACTGCCGTCTAAGAAAAGAAAAAAGTTTATGAATGGTAAATCTTCTGTAGCGAGTGGATCTAAAGCATTTAAATATGCGTAAGATCTATAATTATACATATTCACTGTCAATTATATCTGTCAATGTAGATGTAATCTAATACAATTGTATCTCTGATTCTCTTGTACATATATTTAATACATATCCGAAACCTTATCATTTAAATTAAAACTATATAATATTTAACTTGAACCTCGTCCATCGTCAAAAAATTCTGCATGTACTTCAATGATAAGGTGAACTTGTTCGTCTTACTCTTTAGATCCAGTTACATCTTGAATAAGGTAATTGTATTGTACAACAATACTGTTGACAAATAATGAATGTATAGATGAACATTAAGACGAACATGAAGAAATAAAGTTTCTCACTGCACAGCCATTCTTCTAGAGAATCTACTTACTTTTCTCGCAAGTTGACAAGCGAATGCACTTTCACAACAGTAAAAATTATTATTATAGATTCGAAGTTCAGAAACCCAAACCATCCTGTCAGGAAACCCGCATTAATCCTTATAAATGTGTCTGAGCCAGGTCTCATGTTGATGACCTTGTAGATGGAGTGTTGTTGCTGTTATCAATGTGTGAACAGTTTTTCTGTTAATGCTTTTAAAGGATACAGTTCTGAGTGGGACGGTGTTTCATTCCATGTTGATTCATCGCTGTGTAACGTCTAAATAAAAGTGAAAAATATCTTGTTCCAAACAACAAGCTTCAAGGTTTAGTGTACATATATTTTGATCAGCTAAATTGTTACGTAGTCAATACCTTTTTTGGAGAGAAGAGGTCTTAAATGTAAGTGCAAAAACTACACGATATTTTGCTAAGTTCTCATGGACAAATAGTGCTAAAAGCTTCCCGAACTATTTTGTATTGGCATTTTCAATTAATGTTAGATAGGAGATATTAGAGGTATGATGTGTTTTCTGAACATAGTTGATTTGAAGGAAAGTTTATATGATTCTCTACCAGACTTCTGTTTAATATTCCATTACTAATTTTAAGATATTCTTCAAAAATTAAAATAAACTGTATTCACAATATATTGCTGCACCTTAATTGAAATTAATTTTATATTTTTTTCTGATTGAATTTAAAACTTCAGGAATCGTAAGCTGTTTAAACAGGGACGTTTATTTTTACTTTCACTAAGATCTAAGACATTCCATTAGATAGTTCGAAATATATTCTCTTAGATATATGAAAGTTTCATTTATTAAATAACATTTAATCTAAGAAATGTCTCAATACTTTTCAAACTTTAAAGACATTTTCTAACTTTAAGTAATAGACAATAAGTTATCAATACGATACCACGCCTATTATAAATCAGCGCTTATAAGCTTGATCCCCTTCTCTATATGTACACTATATTAAACTGTTAACATGAACTGTTCTTATAGCAAAATATATGTGTTAGCAATATTATTTTGCATTGCATGGTGCTCTTACTGTAAGCATGAACTGCTCATCAAATTCATAAAACTTGTAGCCATAAGTTAACACGCCTTCATTCTTAAAACTTTTTTTTTTTTTTTTTGATGACATTTTGCTGGTTTTAATGTATGTCGCTGGCATCCAAATGCGGGAGACGGATGTCCATTCGATTTACTACTTAATTGACATTTAATGACATTTAATTAGTCTTTCCTTTAATACATTATGCATCAATCAGCGCTTGGACATTTTTATTCATAAAGATCGGGTTACTTTTCATCTTGCATTTGAGAAACCCCTCAGGAAGTGCGAGGTTAAGGCTCTATAATATCGGTTTACGAACCTAAGGCGGTAACTGTTGGGTTTGCTCTTTTTGTTAAATGAATCATCACAGATTTGTTCTTACTTTTATATTTGGCTTACCTTTTAATACCTTTGTCATGTGCCTTTTCAAATGTTGGAATATGTTTCAATGCTCATAGGACTTTGTCATATATTCTTATTCTGAATTGTTTGATTTTATAACGTATTTTTGCTTATTCTTCTTTTATTGTTGTTGTTGTTGACAAATCGTGGGTCTTATCTTTTGCACACTTAACTTAAGGTAAACAACGCTGAATACTAGTAATTTAATCGCTGATTTTACCTTGATATATGTTAATATGTTTGTTTACATTTATGGCTTGTGTTTCGTTTGGCAGAATTGAATCATATCGGTTTTCAAATTATTTTGCCGTTACAATCTACGTTGAGCAGCATTGACTGACTCATCAAGTGAATGATTCTTGTACAAACAGAAACGATAGAACGAATACGTTGACACTGAAAGTAGCGTGCAGACTTTTTTAATTGAAAAAAAGTCTGAGATCTCAGTACTGTGTATCGAATATCGTTTCATAGTTTCAGTGTTCCGAATACAAGCTGAATGTAGGAACGATGTAGTTAATGGATATGGCTCTGATACATATGGTTGGTTCTTATATAATTAGTACATGATCGCTTTTAGAATTTATAATTAGATTCTGCCTACATGTCAGGTCATGTATACTTTTCAATTAACAACCACACCTATTTTACCAGATACTTATCATTCAGTACAAAACAACGACCGTTCTGTATTGAGAAAGTATTTGGCATATTTACAATGCAAACCAATTACTTAATTACTTAAGATTGAGTTTCATTAAGAGTGTGTCTACATAGCGAACGTTTTATGCACATTTTCTGGCTTAAAAAAAAAACTTTCTATTTTTTAATTCATCGCACCGACCAATTATTATCATTATAGGGACCTCCAGCTAATTTGGTGCAGAAAGACTCCAGATAAATGTCTGGGTAGAACCACTGGCGCACCGCAGGTCAGCTGGAAGACCTTCCTACATTAAGTCCTTCTCCAAGAATGGGACTCGAACTCACACCGTGGGAGGCTAAGCAGTCAGAGGAATTAAAAGTCAGCGACTCTACCACTACGCCACTGGCGCCCACGCACATTATAAGATAGATCTGGGTTTTCCTTTTTTCAGGGTGAACACCAGATCAATCGACAAAAATCGTGCACACTAAATAATGAATATATTTTACAGCAGCCATGATCCGATTGATTGCATCATTACTTCTTAATTAGGCGTTAAGATTTCACCAGTGATTGAAAATACACCAACAGTTTCTTTGATGCATCTAGTGTCATTATTTATATCTAACATCGCGCTGAGCGTTCGATTTCCTTGCTGTTTTAACCTTCAGTACAAGGTTTACAAGTCATGTACCCGAGCAACAACTGCAACATTGACCGGTAAGAAGACGTGTATGGCTTATGAATAAATAAAATTGACAGACGTCATGCTGTTCTTACATTGGTATGCTATCTCCCAGGTAAATAGGTTGTATTATTTTCTTGTTGTTTGTCCTGGTATTGCTCCTAATATTGGGCGCTTTAATAATATATGTACATAACAGAACTTTTACAAGCGGATGTTAAAATGTCGTTTATTTGATATTCTGCCCAATGTATAAGGCCAGTATTCACCAATGTTTCTTAAGTAAGAATTGCTCAAGTCATGGATTTCAATCCATAATATTTTGTTTTAAGCTACATGTCTGTATTTTTCCATGACACTTTTACTTTGCTACTTTCAGCTTAAAATCTCATTAAAACTTCATAAAAAGCTTATTTTTGTTGGTATAAAAATTGTGACATAGGCTTAAGTCATGACTTAGGTTTAAGAATGGTTGGTGAATACGGGCCTAAATACATAAACAATCTAATGACTGCAATATTGTAAATGGAGCGGTAGGTTCCTTACAAACACAAAACGTAGACCCAAAACATTCAAAGTACAAATAATGAAAAATAACCTTCACCACCCGGAAATAACACAAACATGGGATGATCGGAAAAGTAAAACAGTTTCAAATTAATTGCAATCAGGGAAAGACCCAACCAAAACATTAGATATGTTTATCATTGTTGCATTGTGTGGGTAGGTTATAACAAACAATGGCACGTCTACCATTTCCGTTGGTTCCGATCAATATTTTCTTGTATCATCTTATTTTGTTATTTGTTTATCATTTAAATTGGCTCGATTAAAACAAATTAATTTTAACTGCTTCCTTCTTGACACGAGGATGACACATGATTGTGTCCATTGTGTCAAAGCTGAAATACTCTTGATGTTTCCAGCAGGCGATGTACAATTATATTGACGTTCTGGTCCGAATACAGTGTCAAGGCTACAGGTATAAAGATAGCATTGACACAACATCTCGTGGTAATGGCGATTACATGACCTGATAATCCTCTGGTGGTAATGGTGATTACATGATATGATACATCCTCTCGTGGTAATGATAATTACATAACATGATACATCCTCTCGTGGTAATGATAATTACATGACATGATACATTCTCTCTTGGTAATGATAATTACATGATATGATACATCCTCTTGTGGTAATGATAATTACATAACATGATTCATCCTCTCGTGGTAATGATAATTAATTCAATATTCAATATTTTATTGGCACAAACTTATATGTTTTTTGCCATACATGAATAAATAAATATGGCGACAAAAATACACATATAAATAATAATAAATTGCATACATGTTAAGCATAGAGAAAAGTATGTAGCAAATGTATAAGGTATGTGTATACTATTAAGTCAAGTACAATTATATGTCATGGTAACATGGAAGTAAAAAAAAACAATAAATAAATTTAAGAAAAATAACTACTATACATTTTTTCTTTCACAATATGCAAGGTATACAAATCTAGCTAGTCGTTTAGTTAATCCTGTTTGGTTGCATTTCATTAGTTGTTTAAATTTAATAATACTTGGCCAAGAGCAAAAATAGTTTGGTAATATACTCATTCTTAATTCGCTATAAAAAGGACATACCAAAACAAAATGATACTCGTTTTCGATGACATTCATTCGACAATAAATACATTTCCTATCCTGTTTATCAATGTTTCTAAATCTGCCTTCTTCTGTTGCTAGTTTATGGGAAGAACATCTCAATTTAGATAAGGCTCCTCGATGAAGAGGGTTATCAACTACCATCAGATATTTTTCAAATTCAAAATTTTTCTTAAATATGCAGTATGTTTCTAGCTTACTAGAATCATTAATCGAATAATGCCAACATTGTACATAATGGTCAATAATTCTCTGTGTTATTAAGCTTATGTTATCCCTGTTGTAAGACTCATTAAAAAATAGGTAGCCTAATCCAAGGTTTTCAAAAATGTCTTTAACACTTAATGTCCATTTCAAAATATAATTACCGTCATTATTAGTTAAATGAGCCAGTTTGTATTGCAAGGAATTAGGATGTTTGTTTAATTTAATCCAATATTTAATAATACGAATCCTGCGAGTGAAAACTAAAGGCAATCTACCCAGTTCTCCATACACTGAAGCACTGGCCGTTTGTTGCCTAACAGATAATACATGTTTTAGAAATTTTAGATGAATACGGTCAATGTCAGGGGCTTTGTGAAAACCCCAAACTTCACATCCGTAGCATAATATTGGGAGAATCATTGCATCAAACAATTTAAGTTTATCTTGGACATGTACAGATATTTCATCAAATAAGGAATGTAAGGAAAACAAGGCTTTAAGAGCACATACAGATAAACGTTTCTGTGACGTATAAAAGAACAGTTAGCCTTTAATGTAACTCCTAGATATGTAAACTCATTCATACTTTTAATTTGCTTTCCATTATAAGTTATATTTATGTTTCTTCTAGTTATGCCTTTGCCAAAAACTACAATAGCTGATTTCAAAACATTTACTTCTATGCCCCAAGTATTACAATAATTCTCAAGTGCATTAACCTGATTTTGTAAGCCTATAGCTGTTCTAGAAAATAATACTGTGTCATCCGCAAATAGTAGCATAAACAAATTCATTTCAGCAAGTGATATTGTGTCTAGAACATTGTTTTCATTGTTTGAAATAATGTAATCATACATGTCATTAATAAACATTAGAAAAGGTAACGGAGATAAAGTTTCACCCTGCTTAACGCCAGTAGAGCTATCAAAGAAATCAGAGCATTTACCATTTAAACGTACACACATTTTAACAGTAGCATACATAGATTGCAAAAACTGTACAATTTTGGAAGAACATCCATTTCTTATTAATTTAATAAATATACCGTTCCTATAGACTAGATCGAAGGTTTTTTTAAAATCAACAAAACAACAATATAAATTACCATTTTCATTATTAACTACTTTATCAATTATACAGTTTAAAACAAAAATACAATCTATCGTACTTCGATTCTGTCTGAAACCATACTGAAACTCATTTAAAATGTTGTTAGCTTCCACCCAATCAGACAAACGTTTATTGATAATATTTGAAAATATATTAGAGAAAATACTTGTAAGCGCAATACCTCTGTAGTTATTTAAGTCTGAAAGCAAACCTTTCTTTGGAACAGGCACAATAATCCCTTTAGTCCAGCTTGCAGGATACACACCAGCTGTGAAAATATAGTTAAACAGTTTACATAGTAAAGGTGAGATGAAATCTATGCAATCAAGAAAGAGTTCTGGTATAAGTTTATCATAGCCACCACTTTTTCCTCTCTTTAATGAAGAAATTGCGTTTTTAACTTCATGTATTTCGAAAACCTTATCTAGGGATTCAATATTTTTTGTGAAGTTCGAGGTATCTAACTCTTCTTCAACAGTATTATTTTTAAACATGTTTTCGGTCGAAAACAAATCCTTAAAATGTTTAAACATATCATTTAGATTAATCTGATTTTGATAACAGTCTGACTTTTTTCTATATTTTTTAATCACATTCCAGAACTGTTTAGGATTAGAAGAAGCTAAATCGTGTAAATTACGCGTTTGTATTATATTATATTTTGTTTTAGCTTTATTTATGACTTTACGGTATGACTTACGCTTTGCCTTAACAATACACAAGTCAACGTCTGTTTTGGACTTTCTATATTTATTACATGTGGCTCTAAATTCTCTTTTCGCTATAACGCATTCTTCATTAAACCATTGATTTTTACTTTTACGACTATTGTTTACTTTAAGAGCATTACTGTGAAATAAAACTTTACCATGCACGTCACATGCAATATTATATAGTTTTTCGGAAATATAATCCACGCCCTCGTCGATTGTCAAACTCTGTTTGCATACTCGATCAACAATATTATATAAATTATCTCTCTCCTGCCGCAAGGTTTCATTAAAAACATGTACCTTAGAACTATCATATGATAGTTTACTACTAGTTCCATGTGTGACATCATCTGTCTCATGAGTATTATATAAGCAAAAATTTAATTGAATTGGAGCATGAGTAGAGCATACTTGCATATCATGCACAATAAAATTATTTATAAATTATAAATGTAATGATAATTACATGACATGATACATTCTCTCTTGGTAATGATAATTACATGACATGATACATCCTATCTTGGTAATGATAATTACATGACATGATACATCCTCTCGTGGTAATGATAATTACATAACATGATACATCCTCTCGTGGTAATGATAATTACATGACATGATACATTCTCTCTTGGTAATCATAATTACATGACATGATACATCCTCTCTTGGTAATCATAATTACATGACATGATACATCCTCTCGTGGTAATGATAATTACATGACAAGATACATCCTCTCGTGGTAATGATAATTACATGACCTGTTGCATTCTCTCCCGTGGTATGAACTATGTATGTGTGTTTTACTTTATTTGTATAAAGACGAATTTTGAAGTAGTATAAATATTTAAACACATGCTCGTTAATACTAATTAAACACGAGCTTGTGAAAAAAAATCCAAATAAAAATGGATGAAGTGTGTTATGATAATCTGATGTCAATTCTTAAACAGGAGAGTCTTTTAGACCAGGTGGTACTTGCTTGTAGGGCCCAAACACGCACAGCAGACAAAATTCATTTATTATTAATAGTACAATGTAAATATTTATTGCATCAAATCCTACCACGTTATAAGGTCATATGAATATGGAAACGGCACTGCGACAGTCGCTAGTTACATTAAAATTGCATTACGACGAAGCTCACACAAGCTAATGTAAAAGTGTCAAAACCATATAACGTGACACAACCAACACGGAGAAATCCAGCAGTTAACGCCTTGGAACGGTCAGTCGGCAAAAGGACCGACCTGGTTTAAGGGCCGCTCGAACCACGCCCTTCCTACAAGGTTTTTTCAAAGTTAAACATTGTCTTTGAAAGAAGTCCATTAAAGTCGAACATAGTACAGAAAAAAACTCTTAAAGGATTGGGTAGAGAGGGGCGATGTAATGTCTTACCTTGCGCGCGTGTTTTTTGTTTGTTGTTGTTGTATGGTTTTTATTGTGTTTTTTGTTGTTGTTTTTTTGTTTTTTTGGGGGGGTGGGGGGTTGCTTTGTTTTTAAGTTTTGTTGTTATTGTTGTTGTTGTTATTGTTGTTGTTGATGTTAGTTTGCGCTCAGACCATGGCATTCTCCTGTGTTGTAATGTTGTAACATATGTCTTGAAAGTATATATATTTATATATTGTTGCAGTTTTCAGGATACACATATGAACAATCAGATGAAATCATAAATACTATAAAAAGTAGATCTTATCTTATTAAATTAACTATTGATAGTAAGATCGGCCTTAAATAATATAAAGGTAGAGCAAATGTAATGCAGCACCTCCATTTGAACAGTTACAAACTTAGGGTTAAAATTCTTCAAAACTGGGGATTGAGGGTTCGAATCCCGGTATAGGCACGAATGGTCAACTTTTTTCCTTCCACTTTTTTCACTTTTACAATAAAATGCATCAATCTGTTATCAAATTAAGAAGGAAACATGTATAATTTTTTATTTTACTTTTGAAAATTAATTTTAATTGTTTGATTTGTGCTAAATTTGATTAGAAATTCTTTACCTGGTATATTCAATGTCTAAAAAAATTTATAAAATGTGGTGAAATTATTTATTTTATTTTGCAGCTTCAACCAAAATACAGTATAGAACAATTTGGGCATCTCTGAAATAAATCGTGTGGCTATCAAGAGCTCGGTGATTTTAGGGATAAAGTGCAACAAGCAGAAAAATCGGGAAAATTAGTCTTCAACGCATTTGGTTTGTAAACAATGAATTACGTATTTGGGATAGCTTTAGTCAAACCAATCAAGTAACATGTTTGGTTGGTTTGTATAATATTATATCTTGTTTCCAAATGATATTCTATAGCAAAACACTTCTCCTAAAGAGGATATAACATAATATTTGGAGTTTGCTTATTTCTGAAAAGGAGACACATTTGATATCAATTTTAGAAACAGAATATCCAAAAATTCAAAATTGAATGAAGAGTTTTCTTAAAATTCGGCATACGCGTTTACATTAAAGTATACAACGCATCCGTTGTGTTAATTTTCAAATTATATATATATTCTATTACAATTGCTTTACCATAATAATTCACTAAGCATGGAAATAGACTAAGACACTTCTAATTAGAATTATGCAGTTGTGAAGTCCATTTCTAATTGCTTTCATTATTTATATTAAAGCGAACGTGCTGTATTCGATTTTCTTTTCGCTTTGCTAGTAAAGTTTGATGAGTCACGTGACAACACAGACGTTGACCTAGCACGATTCAGATGGCTAATGAAATATTGAATTGACAGCCTCCTGCAATTCTCAACTCGCATGAAAGCTCCTGCATAAAAATACTATGTTTTATTCGTTCTTCGTTGCTATGGCATTGCCCACATCAATGGAACATATAAGAATACAAAATGGCCAATCTATATAAAGCGCATGTACATATGAGTCGAATAATTTAAGTTGAGCCATTATATAAACAGTCTTACGTTTGCTTAGATATAACGCTCCGTTGCATACCGTTTAAAATATGTTTCTTTAATAATTGTCGGACACACTACAACAATTTACAAGAAAATGGCGGGTTATAGCTGTAACAAACACAGCAAGAACTCTTCTGTGGCGTCGACAGGAAACGAATTGAATAAAATGCGAAATCGCCAAATACTGACTTCTATATTTTTGCATTTTTAAAGCAGGTGGAATATATTGGTATTAAACGCAGAAGCACAGAAGCTGAGCATGTTAAAGCGATTTGTTGCAGTTGGTACATTTTGCGATTTGTATTAAAAAATATAGAAAATCGCGTCTACATAGTAAAGGACCTTCGACTTTAGTAGTCAACAGACAATATTATACTGTATATTTAGTATTTACTGAATTAAAGTTTAATGGATCTTGATCCATACACGCCCTCGCCTTTAAACCAGATTTTCACGATCCGCCCCTGTTCTTAGGGTTAGAGAATCAAAAGATTCGTGACGTTTCTCTGAACATAAACAACGCAATGTATCATCTCCGTATGTCTTTGAATTATGAATGAGATTACTTTAAGTACATCGTCGGCAACCACAGTACTTTCTTCCGTTACACTCCATACATACCATGGGAAATTTGACTAGCAAAATCTCGTTTTCATGAATATGCATGAGGCAGGGGAGACCAATCTTCTTCCAATGAAATCGCATGCTACAATTAAATACTCTTCAATCTCAATGACGTCATACTGGGTTTTTCTTACTAAAAATAGAAACCAACGCACATGTTTACTCATGGAGGTCGCCATTTTGAATGGTAAACCGAACCTTAGATATAAAACGTAGTTTCATTGGCTAGTTGTCCATGGTGGTTTCCTTTTGGCACCAATGAAGCTGCCTCATTAATTATTCATGACTACGAGATTTTCCTAGCCAATTGTCCCACGGGTACATAACGCAGCATAGCGGAGTAATGTAACGGGGGATAACCGACGATGTTTTAAGTACTGAACATAACTATCAGTGAATATACATGCAACAACAGGAAGTGACGTATTTAAAAGATCAATTAAATGATAGCAAAGATAACTTGCACAGTTAGACTGTTACGGCCGCCATATTGCACAGGTAACATGGCTGTAATCAAGAATAAGGAAGTATGACAAGGTCATATGACTATTGCAACATACATTAAGTGTTAAAAGGCACTACACAGGTATTAACAACATGGCAGCCAATTAAAAAATGTTGCAACAAAACTGTGACAGCATAAAAAAGTGCAAACTCAGCAATTATCGCCTTGGGACAGCCAGTCGGCAAAAGTGTTTTAACATGCGAAGGATATATGTTTTTATGCCGTTTTTTTTATTTATTTATATTTTTTAAGTTTTCAGTAATAATTTTGTTGTTGTTTCATGTCATTTTTAAACCAATAAATTTTGAAAATGCCATTTATGGCTTCATTAAAATTGTGCAGAAAGAGTATTTACGAACCTATCGTAGTTTCCAAAATGCAAATATTAGCGAATTATAGTATATTTTATATTTATGTAGCAAACTGGCTTGCGTGGAGGTACAACTTAAAATTTAAAAAATAAATAAAAAATGGAACGGTAACAAATAATTATTTTCAGATTAAACTGTCTTATTTAAAAGAAAAAAAATGTAATAATTATGTTATACCAATATATATCAATCTTATAAATTGCGTTCAAATAGCCATAGGCACGAACCTATTAAAACTGCTGACAATGAAACGTTTGAAGCCAACACCTTCATACCCGTGTTTATTTTACACATTTTATATGCTTTAATTTAACGCTCATTTCTACAAATATGAACACTAATTTGAACACAAATTACAAGAGGCGAAAAGTAAAACCAATTTTAATTATTTTCGGAGTTTTGTGGAAGAAAAAATTGTATTCGTATTTTATTCACTTCACAAACACTTTAATATGCAGAAGTCCTAAAACCCCTAAAAGACTACTTGTGAAACGTCATAGTATAGAGATGGCTTGAATCTAGGGAAGTATCCATCTATGTACAGAATCACTGGCGATGCGCTGGAGCGCGACGCCCTTATCAAATGCTCACTGAAATTCGCACAGGGGGAAAGTTTTCAATAACCCTGATAAATACGGATTATAATTCGGTACATGTAGATTTTTTTATTTATTTATTTATTTATTTATTTATTTATTTATTTATTTATTTATTTATTTATTTATTATTGTATTATTTACTTATTTCATGTATTTGATTAAAGACAATAGCCTGATGCAATCTTTAATTGAGTTTTAAACGTCACAACTTCTTTTAAATTGGTTTAAATCGTCTGCGTCGCCTTTGATGCTTCGCATCAACGGTTTTCTTGTACTAAAATCGTAAGGTAATATATATATGTGATTATATATTATGTATATCCTACGTCAATAAATGTAAAGCCCCGGACATTTACCTTCTAAGTCCATAGTGTACTCACGAATTAATAAAGAAAACCTCTCCAGTAGAACTTTCTGCTCACCTTCCGCGTGCATGAACAAGTTGTACCTTGCTCCAGGGACAAGTTGGTTTTAATTTGAATATTCATTCAGATTTCGGGTCTTACGATACTGACAAGACTATTAACCTTACAACGAGCAAAAACCGAATGCAGATTTTTTTTTAATTTATGCCTCCTTCAATTTTTAACTTTATCTTATATTGAGGATTCGCTTCCTGCCACTTCATAATCCGCGACAATCTGCCACTGGTTGCATGTGTCGATTGGGAAAGTTCTAGTGCTGTTCATGCCGTAGAAATGGTCCCTAATGGATCGTGATCATCCACCATTTAATCATCGTTACATATCATGGCAGGATCTAAATTAAGTAAGCGCTTGGTAACAGGGTCGTCATATTTTTCATAAACTGTACTGTCACAAAAGTGAATGTCAGGGGAGATAATTTGATACCTTGCTGTTACATTATATTTATTATACATTGTTCATTTTATTTCAAACATTTGTCGCACTGTCACTAAGGTAAAGATAAAAAGAACCCAATTAATGTCTGTAAGGATTTGAAGCGTTCCCATAAATACGTTTTAAGTGGTAGGAAACGTATTTTTCAAACTGGTGACATTTAGACAGTTTTCTAATACATTTCTAAAAAAAAAGTTTTTTTTTTTTCTGCGTAGCTGTGCAACCTCACTTTCGAACCTACTTAAGAAATGCTGACTTCGGGTCAGCCCAAATAAATATCAGAGTGTCTCGCATTAGTAGAAATTCCTGACAACACCATATATGGTATTGTTTCTATTAAAAGTCCTCGGGGAATGTGGTTATTAAAGTCATAAACAATTCTAAATCAATTCTCTGCAGTTATGTGTGTGT
The DNA here is from genome assembly GCA_007844125.1 of Sinonovacula constricta. Taxonomy (NCBI): domain Eukaryota; kingdom Metazoa; phylum Mollusca; class Bivalvia; order Cardiida; family Solecurtidae; genus Sinonovacula; species Sinonovacula constricta. The sequence continues at coordinate 19,733,294 of CM017564.1, forward strand.
TTAATGCATACAATGTCATTAAGTCGTACGTTCTGTTAAACGTAATCTCATATTAATGTCATATGCCACAAAGCATATCGTTCACACCCGACCTGTCTCACTGCTTCGTAAATTTTATAGTGTTTTTCATGTGAGGAACTTCAAAATAATGGGCGCAGATGGAGCGAGCGACTTGTATAAAAATGTATAATATTTTGGTATCTTTGTTTGTACAAATTTAGTTTCTAAAAAACAACATAAAAACGATACAAATGTGTAAGTTAATGCCTCACCAACGGCGCATATCTTTTTAACGATTTTTCTAGTTATCAATTGTATTACAGTTACACTGAGCTTTAGATTACTTCTTGACAGGTGAAATGTTCCTCCTGGGTCTGTTTAAACACGTGAAATATATGTTAATATTCCCACATGAATATTTCTTTGAAAACTGTTTTTAATTGAAAGTAAATATATATTGCAGGCGTCTGAAGTCCTTAAAATGAAATATGACCAGAATAGAATTATTGCTTTTTGAGCAAATTTGACATTTGAATATTTTAACTTCCATCGAGTCGTGCATTACGGAGACTTTGAAGATGGGACATGTATGTTAAAAGGTACTGTTTTGTGATTAAGGAAGTATTAAAAGTTCTAAAACTGGGTAACAAATGTTTACCTTGAAAAACAATGTTGCACAACACCTCGAAAATAATAAATATTGACTTTGCTTTTCGCCTCTTGTAACTTATATGTAAACACATTTATGCTGCTGATTACAATTAAGCTTTATATGCTCCTGTTAACAAAAAGATGCGATAAAAAATTAAGTAATGATTATAACATGACCCATCTTTTAGCACTCTCTCCAGTATCATAAGTACAGATCGGGCAACGCGGTTTTGTTGATATTCCCCCCCCCCCCCCACCCCCACGCATTAATAAACAGAAATTTACGAGCCCGCTTAAAATAATGGAAGTGTTTATGATTCTCTACCAGACTTCTGTTTAATGTTCCATTACTTATTTTAAATTATTCTTCAAAAATTAAAATAAACTTTGTTTACAATATATTGCGGCACCTTAATTGAAATTAATTTTATATTCTTTTTATGATTGAATTTAAAACATCAGGAATCGAAAGCAGTTTAAACTTAAACAGGGGCGTTTATTTTTACTTTTACTTTGATCTAAAACATTCCGTTAGATAGTTCGAAATACTTTCCCTTAGATATATGAAAGTTTCATTTAGTAAATATCATTTAATCTAAGAAATGTCTCAATACTTTTCACACTTTTAAGACATTTTCTAACTTTAAGTTATAGACAATAAGTTATCAAAACGACACCACCCCTTTTATAAATCAGCGCTTATAAGCTTGATCCCCTTCTGTAATATATTATATTTACATTATATTAAACTGATAACATGAACTGCTCTTATAGCAAAATATAAGTGTTAGAAATATGATGTTGCATTGCATGGTGCTCTTACTGTAAGCATGAACTGCTCTATCAAATTCATAAAACTGGTAGCCATAAGTTAACATGCCTTCATTCTTAAAACTTATTTTTATTCCTGATGACATTTTGCTGGTTTTAATGTATGTCGCTGGCATCCAAATGCAGGAGACGGATGTCCTTTCGATTTACTACTTAATTGACATTTAATGACATTTAATTAGTCTTTACTTTGATACATTTTGCATTAATCAGCGCTGGGACATTTTTATTCATAAAGATCGGATTTCTTTTCATCTTGTATTTGAGAAACCCCTCAGGAAGTGCGAGGTTAAGGCTCTATAATATCGGTTTACGCACCTAAGGCGGTAACTGTCGGGTTTGCTCTTTTTGTTAAATGACTCATCACAGATTTGTTCTTACTTTTATATTTGGCTTACCTTTTAATACCTTTGTCCTGTGCCTTTTCAAATGTTGGAATATGTTTCAATGCTCATAGGACTTTGTCATATATTCTTATTCTGAATTGTTTGATTTTATAACATATTTTTGCTTATTCTTCTTTTATTGTTGTTGTTGACAAATCGTGGGTCTTCTCTTTTGCACACTTAACTTAAGGTAAACAACGCTGAATACTAGTAATTAAACCGCTGATTTTACCTTGATATATGTTAATATGTTTGTTTACATTTATGGCTTGTGTTTCGTTTGGCAGAATTGAATCATATCGGTTTTCAAATTATTTTGCCGTTACAATCTACGTTGAGCAGCATTGACTGACTCATCAAGTGAATGATTCTTGTACAAACAGAAACGATAGAACGAATACGTTGACACTGAAAGTAGCGTGCAGACTTTTTTAATTGAAAAAAAAGTCTGAGATCTCAGTACTGTGTATCGAATATCGTTTCATAGTTTCAGTGTTCCGAATACAAGCTGAACGTAGGAACGATGTAGTTAATGGATATGGCTCTGATACATATGGTTGGTTCTTATATAATTAGTACATGATCGCTTTTAGAATTTATAATTAGATTCTGCATACATGTCAGGTCATGTATACTTTTCAATTAACAACCACACCTATTTTACCAGATACTTATTATTTAGTACAAAACAACGACCGTTCTGTATTGAGAAAGTATTTGGCATATTTACAATGCAAACCACGCAATTACTTAAGATTGGGTTTTATTAAAAGTGTGTCTATATAGCGAACGTTTTATGCACATTTTCTGGCTTAAAAAACTTTCTATTTTTTAATTCATCGCACCGACCAATTATAATCATTATAGGGACCTCCAGTTATTTTGGTGTAGAAAGACTCCAGATAAATGTCTGGGTAGAACCACTGGCGCACCGCAGGTCAGCTGGAAGACCTTCCTACATTAAGTCCTTCTCCAAGAATGGGACTCGAACTCACACCGTGAGAGGCTAAGCAGTCAGAGGGATTAAAAGTCAGCGACTCTACCACTACGCCACGGGCGCCCCCGCAAATTACAATATAGATCTGTGCTATCCTTTTTTCTGGGTGAACACCAGATCAATCGACAAAAATCGTGCACACTAAATAATGAATATATTTTACAACAGCCATGATCCGATTGATTGCATCATTACTTCTTAATTAGGCGTTAAGATTTCACCAGTGATTGAAAATACACCAACAGTTTCTTTGATGCATCTAGTGTCATTATACATATCTAACATCGCGCTGAGCGTTCGATTTCCTTGCTGTTTTAACCTTCAGTACAAGGTTTACAAGTCATGTACCCGAGCAACAACTGCAACATTGACCGGTAAGAAGACGTGTATGGCTTATGAATAAATAAAATTGACAGACGTCATGCTGTTCTTACATTGGTATGCTATCTCCCAGGTAAATAGGTTGTATTATTTTCTTGTTGTTTGTCCTGGTATTGCTCCTAATATTGGGCGCTTTAATAATATATGTACATAACAGAACTTTTACAAGCGAATGTTAAAATGTCGTTATTTGATATTCTGTCCAATGTTTAAGGCCAGTATTCACCAACGATTCTTAAGTAAGAATTGCTCAAGCCATGTATTTTGATCCATAATATCTTTATTTTGTATTAAACTACATGTCTGTATTTTTGCATGACACTTTAACTTTGCTACTTTCAGATAAAAATCTCATTAAACCTTCATAAAAAAGCTTATCTTAAAAAAAGACCCAACCAAAACAATAGATATGTTTATCATTGTGTGCATTGTGTGGATAGTTTAAAATTTATATAACAAACATTGGCAAGTCTACCATTTCCGTTGGTTCCGATCAATATTTTCTTGTATCATCTTATTTTGGGTTTTTTGTTTATGTCGTTTCAATTGGCTCGATTAATGCCGTTTAATTTAAACTGCTACTTTCTTGACACTAGGAGTAGAACGATTGTGTCCATTGTGTCAAAGCTGAAATACTCTTGATGTTTCCAGCAGGCGATGTACAATTATATTGACGTTCTGGTCCGAATACAGTTTCAAGGCTACAGGCATAAAGATAGCATTGACACAACATCTCGTGGTAATGGCGATTACATGACCTGATAATCCTCTCGTGGTAATGGTGATTACATGATATGATACATCCTCTCGTGGTAATGATAATTACATAACATGATACATCCTCTCGTGGTAATGATAATTACATGACATGATACATTCTCTCTTGGTAATGATAATTACATGATATGATACATCCTCTTGTGGTAATGATAATTACATAACATGATACATCCTCTCGTGGTAATGATAATTAATTCAATATTCAATATTTTATTGGCACAAACTTATATGTTTTTTGCCATACATGAATAAATAAATATGGCGACAAAAATACACATATAAATAATAATAAATTGCATACATGTTAATAGGGTTGGACACCGAAATCCGGTATCGGTATTGGACCGAATAGTAGTTTCGTAAAATACCGGTATATACCGTTTCGTGAAATACCGGTATTTTTTTCGGTATTTTCACATTTTATATACAGTTGTTGTGATAAATAAATACTAAAACTGTAAAAAAAGAAAAGAAAAAAAGAAACAAAAATATAGCACGTCGTATGATTAAATATTGTATTAATCTCCAACGCAGTGATCTCCCTTGGTCAGGGGAAGTAATCCTGTCGAGAGTTTGTAGCTAGACGCATATTCGTAAATAAAACCATCGTGTAACTTAGTGCATAACCATCATATTTTTTATTCTTTTTATCTGCAATATACAAGCCAACCACTAACTTAATATTTACTTGATAAAATTGTTTAATATAAATTTGTTTACAAATACGCACATGAATCATCACAACGAATTTTAGCTCTGCATGTAGACGTTGTTTACTTCTAAAATGGTCGGTGTCGGAAACCGTACTAGAAATTCTAAAGTTTGGTCGCATTTTCTGCGACAAACCGACGGTGGAAAGTGCAACCTTTGTGATAGCGTGGTAAAAGGAAAGGGTGGAAATACGAGTAATCTTGAAAAACATCTTCGGTTAAAACACAATTTGATTTTGAAGCAATGCACACTATTTAACACCCCACCAATCATGCAACAGCCGCAGGTCACGTCCAGCCAGCAATCAGCAACAGGTAGGCTAGCATACATTATTATCATATCATTTAGTCTGAATATTTCTCTCACTACTAAAACTAATTTTAAGCTTGTTTTATGTAGATTATTTACATTGTGGTTGAGGCAGATCAATTCACACAATTATACTATTGTCATGTCTTGTGAATAAACATAAACATGCATAAAAGTTACACATGCCATAGACATACTGTTGATATGCCCGCATAAACAATTATCTAATTTAATATCTTGTGAATACCGAAGTTGTAATGGCTGTGGAAATTTTATTCGAAAAATTTTATTGCATATTAATATAACTACCTACTATTCAATACATGAATACACCAGGTATTAGTTGACATGTGTGCTACTTAAGCCTATGGCTACTTGCAAGCAAACAGAACACTGGTGACTTGTGTAGGATTACAAACCCTCCTACGAAAAAAAAAAACAACAACATAAAAAAATGAAAATTGACAAATTATAACAATCAATAAAATGTTCATAAAACATTGCTCTAGCTCATATTTTCTATCAACTGCTGACAGATTCTTTGCAATATTTTTAAACACTGTTTGCTTTGAACAAACATGTTATTTAAATCAAACTGTACAATCATCCTGTGAATAAAATGCTTATTCAAATTTTAATATTTTTCTTTTTTCTTTCCATATGACACTTAAAATTTGATGATTCATAAACCTAAACATTAAAAAATAAAGGCTTGGTCTTTTTTTCATTAATACTGATCTAAATGAGCTGAAAAAGGAACACACTACATGTATTTGCCGTTAGACAAAATTGCATTGTAATGTTTGTTTTTGTATTTTACAATATACCAAACAACTTCTGATTTTTTTCTTTCAGTTAACAGTAGTAGTGTCGCTGGTTCTAATGCCACAGCTGGTGAGATGTCTACCCTTGAGTCCACATCTACGACTGATTTTGACCCACCACTTCCACAACTTGAGCCGCAATCCAAACCCTGTGTGCTTTCTCAACTTGAAAAGGGAAAACGGCGTCTTTCACAGCCTACGCTGGACGATGTGACTCGAACAAAAAATGCTATAACTAATGGTTTAAAACTTTGCTATGCCTGATGAGTGATGGGTAGGCCTAGTGGTTGGACAATTTCGGTACTGTTCTAGTCATATTTCAAAGTTGATCTCATTCTCGTATAAGATGACAGGGAAAAAATAAAAGTTATTCAGTTTTCTAGATTGCTTTTGTTTCATTCTATACTAAAATGTATGTATATGTATTTAAACTCTTATTACTAGAACATAAACACCATAGTAGCGTCCTGAATAACTAATGAAACAGTGCAAATTGGTTACCTAATTATCACCACAAATGACATCAAAAAGTATAGAAAAATATCGTTAAAATACCGTATCGTTTCGTCAATACCGGTATCGGTATCAGACCGTTTCGTGCTCAACGATATCCAACCCTACATGTTAAGCATAGAGAAAAGTATGTAGCAAATGTATAAGGTATGTGTATACTATTAAGTCAAGTACAATTATATGTCATGGTAACATGGAAGTAAAAAAAAAACAATAAATAAATTTAAGAAAAATAACTACTATACATTTTTTTCTTTTACAATATGCAAGGTATACAAATCTAGCTAGTCGTTTAGTTAATCCTGTTTGGTTGCATTTCATTAGTTGTTTAAATTTAATAATACTTGGCCAAGAGCAAAAATAGTTTGGTAATATACTCATTCTTAATTCTCTATAAAAAGGACATACCAAAACAAAATGATACTCGTTTATGATGACATTCATTCGACAATATATACATTTCCTATCCTGTTTATCAATGTTTCTAAATCTGCCTTCTTCTATTGCTAGTTTATGGGAAGAACATCTCAATTTAGATAAGGCTCCTCGATGAAGAGGGTTATCAACTACCATCAGATATTTTTCAAATTCAAAATTTTTCTTAAATATGCAGTATGTTTCTAGCTTACTAGAATCATTAATCGAATAATGCCAACATTGTACATAATGGTCAATAATTCTCTGTGTTATTAAGCTTATGTTATCCCTGTTGTAAGACTCATTAAAAAATAGGTAGCCTAATCCAAGGTTTTCAAAAATGTCTTTAACACTTAATGTCCATTTCAAAATATAATTACCGTCATTATTAGTTAAATGAGCCAGTTTGTATTGCAAGGAGTTAGGATGTTTGTTTAATTTAATCCAATATTTAATAATACGAATCCTGCGAGTGAAAACTAAAGGCAATCTACCCAGTTCTCCATACACTGAAGCACTGGCCGTTTGTTGCCTAACAGATAATACATGTTTTAGAAATTTAAGATGAATACGGTCAATGTCAGGCGCTTTGTGAAAACCCCAAACTTCACATCCGTAGCATAATATTGGGAGAATCATTGCATCAAACAATTTAAGTTTATCTTGGACATGTACAGATATTTCATCAAATAAGGAATGTAAGGAAAACAAGGCTTTAAGAGCACATACAGATAAACGCTTCTGTGACGTATAAAAAGAACAGTTAGCCTTTAATGTAACTCCTAGATATGTAAACTCATTCATACTTTTAATTTGCTTTCCATTATAAGTAATATTTATGTTTCTTCTAGTTATGCCTTTGCCAAAAACTACAATAGCTGATTTCAAAACATTTACTTCTATGCCTCAAGTATTACAATAATTCTCAAGTGCATTAACCTGATTTTGTAAGCCTATAGCTGTTCTAGAAAATAATATTGTGTCATCCGCAAATAGTAGCATAAACAAATTCATTTCAGCAAGTGATATTGTGTCTAGAACATTGTTTTCATTGTTTGAAATAATGTAATCATACATGTCATTAATAAACATTAGAAAAAGTAACGGAGATAAAGTTTCACCCTGCTTAACGCCAGTAGAGCTATCAAAGAAATCAGAGCATTTACCATTTAAACGTACACACATTTTAACAGTAGCATACATAGATTGCAAAAACTGTACAACTTTGGAAGAACATCCATTTCTTATTAATTTGATAAATATACCGTTCCTATAGACTAGATCGAAGGCTTTTTTAAAATCAACAAAACAACAATATAAATTACCATTTTCATTATTAACTACTTTATCAATTATACAGTTTAAAACAAAAATACAATCTATCGTACTTCGATTCTGTCTGAAACCATACTGAAACTCATTTAAAATGTTGTTAGCTTCCACGCAATCAGACAAACGTTTATTGATAATATTTGATAATATCTTAGAGAAAATACTTGTAAGCGCAATACCTCTGTAGTTATTTAAGTCTGAAAGCAAACCTTTCTTTGGAACAGGCACAATAATCCCTTTAGTCCAGCTTGCAGGATACACACCAGCTGTGAAAATATAGTTAAACAGTTTACATAGTAAAGGTGAGATGAAATCTATGCAATCAAGAAAGAGTTCTGGTATTAGTTTATCATAGCCACCACTTTTTCCTCTCTTAAATGAAGAAATTGCGTTTTTAACTTCATGTATTTCGAAAACCTTATCTAGGGATTCAATATTTTTTGTGAAGTTCGAGGTATCTAACTCTTCTTCAACAGTATTATTTTTAAACATGTTTTCGGTCGAAAACAAATCCTTAAAATGTTTAAACATATCATTTAGATTAATCTGATTTTGATAACAGTCTGACTTTTTTCTATATTTTTTAATCACATTCCAGAACGGTTTAGGATTAGAAGAAGCTAAATCGTGTAAATTGCGTTTGTATTATATTATATTTTGTTTTAGCTTTATTTATGACTTTACGGTATGACTTACGCTTTGCTTTAACAATACACAAGTCAACGTCTGTTTTGGACTTTCTATATTTATTACATGCGGCTCTAAATTCTCTTTTCGCTATAACGCATTCTTCATTAAACCATTGATTTTTACTTTTACGACTATTGTTTACTTTAAGAGCATTACTGTGAAATAAAACTTTACCATGCACGTCACATGCAATATTATATAGTTTTTCGGAAATATAATCCACGCCCTCGTCGATTGTCAAACTCTGTGTGCATACTCGATCAACAATATTATATAAATTATCTCTCTCCTGCCGCAAGGTTTCATTAAAAACATGTACCTGATAATCCTCTCGTGGTAATGGTGATTACATGATATGATACATCCTCTCGTGGTAATGATAATTACATAACATGATACATCCTCTCGTGGTAATGATAATTACATGACATGATACATCCTATTTTGGTAATGATAATTACATGACATGATACATCCTCTCGTGGTAATGATAATTACATAACATGATACATCCTCTCGTGGTAATGATAATTACATGACATGATACATTCTCTCTTGGTAATCATAATTACATGGCATGATACATCCTCTCTTGGTAATCATAATTACATGACATGATACATCCTCTCGTGGTAATGATAATTACATGACAAGATACATCCTCTCGTGGTAATTATAATTACATGACCTGTTGCATTCTCTCCCGTGGTATGAACTATGTATGTGTGTTTTACTTTATTTGTATAAAGACGAATTTTGAAGTAGTATAAATATTTAAACACATGCTCGTTAATACTAATTAAACAAAAGCTTGTGAAAAAAAATCCAAATAAAAATGGATGAAGTGTGTTATGATAATCTGATGTCAATTCTTAAACAGGAGAGTCTTTTAGACCAGGTGGTACTTGCTTGTAGGGCCCAAGCATGCAGAGCAGACAAAATTCATTTATTATTAATAGTACAATGTAAATATTTATTGCATCAAATCCTACCACGTTATAAGGTCATATGAATATGGAAACGGCACTGCGACAGTCGCTAGTTACATTAAAATTGCATTACGACGAAGCTCACACAAGCTAATGTAAAAGTGTCAAAACCATATAACGTGACACAACCAACACGGAGAAATCCAGCAGTTAACGCCTTGGAACGGTCAGTCGGCAAAAGGACCGACCTGGTTTAAGGGCCGCTCGAACCACGCCCTTCCTACAAGGTTTTTTCAAAGTTAAACATTGTCTTTGAAAGAAGTCCATTAAAGTCGAACATAGTACAGAAAAAAACTCTTAAAGGATTGGGTAGAGAGGGGCGATGTAATGTCTTACCTTGCGCGCGTGTTTTTTGTTTGTTGTTGTTGTTTGGTTTTTATTGTGTTTTTTGTTGTTGTTTTTTGTTTTTTTGGGGGGTGGGGGGGGTTGCTTTGTTTTTAAGTTTTGTTGTTATTGTTGTTGTTGTTATTGTTGTTGTTGATGTAAGTTTGCGCTCAGGCCATGGCATTCTCCTGTGTTGTAATGTTGTAACATATGTCTTGTAAGTATATATATTTATATATTGTTGCAGTTTTCAGGATACACATATGAACAATCAGATGAAATAATAAATACTTAAATAAAAAGTAGATCTTATCTTATTAAATTAACTATTGATAGTAAGATCGGCCTAAAATAATCTTCAGGTGGAGCATATGTAATGCTGCGCCTCCATTTGAACAGTATCAAACTTAGGGTTAAAATGCTTCAAAACTGGGGGTTGAGGGTTCTAATCCCGGTATAGGCACGAATGGTCAACTTTTTTCCTTCCACTTTTTTTCACTTTCACAATAAAATGCATCAATCTGTTATCAGATTAAGAAGGAAACATGTATAATTTTTTAATTTTATTTTTGTAAATTAATTTTAATTGTTTGATTTGTGCAAAATTTGATTAGAAATTCTTTACCTGGTATATTCAATGTCTAAAAATTTTTATAAAATGTGGTGAAATTATTTATTTTATTTTGCAGCTTCAACCAAAATACTTTATAGAACAATTTGGGTAACTCTGAAATAAATCGTGTGGCTATCAAGAGCTCGGGGATTTTAGCGATAAAGTGCAACAAGTAGAAAAATCGGGAAAATTAGTCTTAAACGCATTTGGTTTGTAAACAATGAATTACGTATTTGGGATAGCTTTAGTCAAACCAATCAAGTAACATGTTTGGTTGGTTTGTATAATATCATATCTTGTTTCCAAATGATACTCAATAGCAAAACACTTCTCCTAAAGAGGATATACCATAATATTTGGAGTTTGCTTTTTTCAAAAAAGGAAACACATTTAATATCAATTTTAGAAAACAAAAATATCCATAAATTCAAAATTCAAAGAGTTTTCTTAAAATTCGGCATACGCGTCTACATTAAAATATACAACCCATCCGTTGTGTTAATTTTCAAATAATATATATTTTCTATTACACTTGCTGTACCTTAATCATTCATTCACCAAGCATGGAAATAGACTAAGACACTTCTAATTAGAATTATGCAGTCGTGAAGTCCATTTCTAATTGCTTTCATTATTTATATTAAAGCGAACGTGCTGCATTCGATTTTCTTTTCGCTTTGCGTGTAAAGGTTGATGTGTCACGTGACAACAGACGTTGACCAAGCACGATTCCGATGGCTAATGAAATATTGAATTGACAGCCTCCTGCAATTCTCAACTCGCATGAAAGCTCCTGCATAAAAATACTATGTTTTATTCGTTCTTCGTTGCTATCGGCATTGCGCACATTAATGGAACATATAAGAATACAAAATGGCCAATCTATATAAAGCGCATGTACATATGAGTCGAATAATTTAAGTTGAGCCATTATATAAACAGTCTTACGTTTGCTTAGATATAACGCTCCGTTGCATACCATTTAAAATATGTTTCTTTAATAATTGTCGGACACACTACAACAATTTACAAGAAAATGGCGGGTTATAGCTGTAACAAACACAGCAAGAACTCTTCTGTGGCGTCGACAGGAAACGAATTGAATAAAATGCGAAATCGCCAAATACTGACTTCTATATTTTTGCATTTTTAAAGCAGGTGGAATATATTGGTATTAAACGCAGAAGCACAGAAGCTGAGCATGTTAAAGCGATTTGTTGCAGTTGGTACATTTTGCGATTTGTATTAAAAAATATAGAAAATCGCGTCTACATAGTAAAGGACCTTCGACTTTAGTAGTCAACAGACAATATTATACTGTATATTTAGTATTTACTGAATTAAAGTTTAATGGATCTTGATCCATACACGCCCTCGCCTTTAAACCAGATTTTCACGATCCGCCCCTGTTCTTAGGGTTAGAGAATCAAAAGATTCGTGACGTTTCTCTGAACATAAACAACGCAATGTATCATCTCCGTATGTCTTTGAATTATGAATGAGATTACTTTAAGTACATCGTCGGCAACCACAGTACTTTCTTCCGTTACACTCCATACATACCATGGGAAATTTGACTAGCAAAATCTCGTTTTCATGAATATGCATGAGGCAGGGGAGACCAATCTTCTTCCAATGAAATCGCATGCTACAATTAAATACTCTTCAATCTCAGTGACGTCATACTGGGATTTTCTTACTAAAAATAGAAACCAACGCACATGTTTACTCATGGAGGTCGCCATTTTGAATGGTAAACCGAACCTTAGATATAAAACGTAGTTTCCTTGGCTAGTTGTCCATGGTGGTTTCCTTTTGGCACCAATGAAACTGCCTCATTAATTTTTCATGACTACGAGATTTTCCTAGCCAATTGTCCCACGGGTACATAACGCAGCATAGCGGAGTAATGTAACGGGGGATAACCGACGATGTTTTAAGTACTGAACATAACTATCAGTGAATATACATGTAACAACAGGAAGTAACGTATTTAAAAGTATGAAGTGTATTGTGGTAATGTAGAAATGGAATCGAAGTTCCAAGGTCTAATGTCAAAGAAAAATGCACGTAACAATCCTTAGAAGATTAATTAAATGATAGCAAAGATAACCTGTACAGGTAACATGGCTGTAATCAAGAATAAGGAAGTATGACAAGGCCATATGAGTATTGCGACATACATTAAGTTTTAAAGGCACTACACAGGTATAAAAAACATGGCAGTCAAAAAACAATGTTGCAACAAAACTGTGACAGCATAAAAAATAGTGCAAACTCAGCAATTATCGCATTGAGACAGCCAGTCGGCAAAAGTGTTTTAACACGTTTTTTTTTTTATTTATTTATAGTTTTTTTTTAGTTTTCAATAATAAATTTGTTGTTGTTTCATGTCATTTTTTAAACCAATTAATTTGAAAATGCCATTAATGGCTTCATTGAAATGGTGCAGAAAGAGTATTTACGAACCTATCGTAGGATCCAAAATGCAAATATTTGCGAATTATAGTATATTCTATATTTATGTAGCAAATTGGCTTGCGCGGGGGTTACAACATAAAAGTTTTAAAAAAAATGAAACGATAACAAATAATTATTTTCAGATTAAGCTGTCTTATTTAAAAGAAAAAAATGTAATAATTATGTTATATCAAGATACAAATGTACCAGTACAAGCCCTTAATAGTCTGAGTAAATGCGCTCAAATAGGCATAGGAACGAACCTGTTAAAATTGCTGACAATGAAACGTTTTAAGCCAACACCTTGATACCCGGTATTGTTTTACACATTTATATGCTTTTATTTAACGCTAATTTCTACAAATATGAACAGGAACTTGCTTATACTATAAATCGGAAAACAAATTATAAGAGGCGAAAAGTAAAACCAATTTTAATTATTTTCGTAGTTTTGTGTAAGAAATGTATTTGTATTTTATTTACTATACATATTTATTCAATACACAGAACACTTTAAAATGATCAATAAATATAAAGCCCCGGACAATTATCTTCTAATTCCATAGTGTACTCACGTATTAGTAAAAACAAAGCTCTCCAGTAGGACTTTCGGCTCACCGTTGGCCTTCCGCGTGTATGAACAAGTTAAGCCTTACTCCAGGGACAAGATGGCTTTTAAGATCATTTGAATATTCATTCAGATTTCGGGTCTTATGATACTGGCAAGACTATTAACCTAACAACGAACAAAACCGAATGCAGATTTTTTTTAAATGTATGCCTCTTTCAATTTTTAACTGTATCTTATATTGAGGATTCGCTTCCTGCCACTTCATAATCCTCGACAATCTGCCACTGTTTGCATGTGTCGATTGGAAAAGTTCTATTGCTGTTCATGCCGTAGAAATGGTCCCTAATGGGTCGTGATCATCCGCCATTTAATCATCGTTACATATCATGGAAGGATCTAAATTAAGTAAGCGCTTGGTAACAGTGTCGGCATATTTTTATTCACTGTATTGTCACCACAGTGAATGTCAGGGGAGATAATTTGATACCTTGCTGTTGCATTATATTTATAATACCATGTTAATTGTATTTCAAACCTTTGTCGCACTGTCACTAAGGTAAAGATAAAAAGGACCAAATTAATGTCTGTAAGGATTTGAAGCGTTCCCATAAATACGTTTTAAGTGGTAGGAAACGTATTTTTCAAACTGGTGACATTTAGACAGTTTTCTAATACATTTCTAAAAAAAAAAATTTGTTTTTTTTTTCTGCGTAGCTGTGCAACCTCACTTTCGAACCTACTTTAGAAATGCTGACTTCGGGTCAGCCCAAATAAATATCAGATCGTCTCGCATTAGTAGAAATTCCAGACAACACCATACATGGTATTGTTTCTATTAAAAGTCCTCGGGGAATGTGGTTATTAAAGTCATAAACAATGCTAAATCAATTCTCTGCAGTTATGTGTGTGTATAATGCATAAAATGTCATTAGATCCTACGTTCTGTTCAACGATATCTCATATTAATGTCATATGCCACAAAGCATATCGTTCACACCCACCCTGTCTCACTGCTTCGTAAATTTTATAGCGTCTTTCATGTGAGAAACTTCAGAATAATGGGCGCAGATGGAGCGAGCGACTTGTATAAAAATGTATAATATTTTGGTATCTTTGTTCGTACAAATTTAGTTTCTAAAAAACAACATAAACACGATACAATTGTGTAAGTTAATGCCTCACTAACGGCGCATATCTTTTTAACGATTTTTCTAGTTATCAATTGTATTACAGTTACACTGAGCTTTAGGTTACTTCTTGACAGGTGAAATGTTCCTCCTGGGTCTGTTTAAACACGTGAAATATATGTTAATATTCCCACATGAATATTTCTTTGAAAACTGTTTTTAATTGAAAGTAAATATATATTGCAGGCGTCTGAAGTCATTAAAATGAAATATGACCAGAATAGAATTATTGCTTTTTGAGCAAATTTGACATTTGAATATTTTAACTTCCATCGAGTCGTGCATTACGGAGACTTTGAAGATGGGACATGTACGTTAAAAGGTACTGTTTTGTTAATAAGGAAGTATTAAAAGTTCTAAAACTGGGTAACAAATGTTTACCTTGAAAAACAATGTTGCACAAAACCTCGAAAATAATAAATATTGAATTTGCTTTTCGCCTCTTGTAACTTATATGTAAACACATTTGTGCTGCTGAATACAGTTAAGCTTCATATGCCCCTGTTAACAAATAGATGCGATTAAAAATTTAAATAATGATTGTTACATGACCGACCTTTTAGCACTCTCTCCAGTATCATAAGTACATATCAGGCCACGAGGTTTTGTTAGTTTTCTCCCATAGCATTAATAACCAGAAATTTACGAGCCCGCTTCAAATAATCGAGTGTTATTGTCGGTAAATGATAACTGTAATATTGTAAATCGATGGTGTTTATTATTCCATTGAGAGGAGACCTAATTTGATGATTCTATTTACCAATTTAACATATAATCTGTTGTAAACACAAATCTTTGCATCCCACACACTGATTTTAAACCACTTATTAACCGACATATTTTAACCAAGTGGCAAACAAGTTGGGACAGTATTGTTTGTAACAAATTACACCTAATTAAACCTAACGTCGGTGCCAATGTCTCTGCTTGCAGAGAAAGTCGACGAGAAGACGTAGCTCTTACCTTCTGTCGCATTGGACAGACTAGATTAACTCATTCATATCTTTTAAAAAGAGAAGTCCAACCTGTATGTGTTCCTTGCCAGAAACCAGTGACAGTCAACCATATTTTATTACAGTGTATCGACACAGACCACATACGGTCGATGTATTTTACTGTCATAACATGTACGCACTTTTTAGGACAGTGTCGGATTCTAAACTTGTTTGCTTCTTGAACGAGATAAGTATTCTTAATAAGTTATAAATGTTTAAACTGTTCATTTACCAACCGTCATACTTTTTAAACCGTTGTATGCGTTAACCTGTTTTCAATTATAATTTATTTATTTATTTTTATAACCTGATAGTTTTTATATTTTTCTATATTTTACTTGCGTAGTTTGGTTTTAACCTGATTATGCTCTATTCACATTTAACTTTGTATTCGGCGCCGTATGACCTGTTAAGTGTCGGTGTGCCGAAAACCCCAAAAAATAAATATTAAAATCTTAGATCTTTTCATTTTATTTTTATTTTATTTTAAGTTTTAATTGATTTTTGTAAAAGATGCATGGTACGAGTTCGACTTTCATGTTATTCGTATCAAGGTTCAGGGTTTGTATATGAAAGTTATATCAACATATCAGTATATAGTATATATGCAACCTACAAAAGTGCTTCATACCTTTAAAACATGATGTATTTGTGTCGGTGCGCGGTAACAAAAATAAAACAAAGCTTACACAAGTGTCGGTTGGTATTTTATTTATTTTTTATTTATTTGTTTGACCTGACGGAAACATGTAGGCCTATCGATAAATATAACCATTACCCTTTCAAGCCACTTTTGCTCATAAAAATGTATATACAATGTTTGTTAAGGATGGTTCGCTATAACCTCTAAGATAACAAGCTTTTTACTTCATACACATAATACCATAGTGCAGTATTTCTATCTTTTCAATCTTGTCATTTCGTTAAATGAATCGTCTGTCATTCGCGCATTACTGTTACCAATCAAACATTCCAATAATCCAATTTCAGGCTCAGACTGATTTGACGGTTTTGGGCCAGAAATCCAATTTATTTTCTGTGTGCGAGGGGAAAGCTAGAATCCTAGGATTCTCGTTTCCAGTAGCAGTTTTTCCAATGGATGATTAATTTACTTATGTATCGTCTCCTTTACGCCTTATGTATTGGTACAAATGGATTGAAATTTTAAGTGAAAAACTACCAAGTTTTTTGGGATGGGATGGGATGGAATCAGCCGGCATTTTGGCCGATAGTGCGCAGCGAATTTCTATCATTTTAGCACAGGGGCACTTAATGGATGCCCAGGGATTGAACCCGGCTGGTCCATTATACTGACACCGACGAGTCAGGCGTAATGCTGTCCCCTTAGCCCCGAGCGTTAGGAAGGAAGCCACTACTACCAACTTTAAAGTCTTTGGTTTGACCCGGCCGGGTTCGAACCCACGACCTCCGGATCTGCAAGCCGACGCTCTACCACCAAATGTTTTGTTGTACAAACATTGTCTAAGTGAGTTGATAAAAAGTGTGGTTAAATCCGATTAGTCTATTCAACAGAAGATATCTTATTTTAAATTCTTAATCGATATATTGTGGTGTAGCTTTACTTCTGCTTAATCTTGCAAAGGTAAAAAGAAGAACTAAAACACCTGCGGCAGCTAAGTAAGATATCCCATGCAAATGAAAAAGATTGTTTCTTTGAAATGGCAATCATTGTGCTGTAACGATGTAGACAGTCTGATAGATTGTATAATTGCTTGTGAGCTCTACACGTACGTAAATCCTCGATATCCCGTTCACTCTACAAACAATAGGATTAATTCAACAGTCGTGTTACAAACGCCGTCATAACGCGTTAAGGTGTAAGCCAAGAAGACAATTGTGCAGACGTATCTGATATATAGGTTAATAAGAAAAGTTCCTATAAGAATTACCACATACATTTATTTTATTTATTAATTCGGGTTTAACGGCACACCGACACTTAACAAGTCATACGGCGCCGAATACAAAGAAGTTTAATGCGAACAGAGAATAATTAGGTAAAAACCAAACTGTGTCAGCAAAATATAGAAAAATAAATCTAAACTACTAATCTAGACTAGACAAAGGTAAACATGGTTAATGTAAAAGTGACAAAAACACAGAGACGATACATAACATAAACAGATAAAACAACAGTTACCACCTTAGAATATTGATATTTCTCATGTTTGATATAATATTGCGTGTTGTGTCCGATTACATTTTGCTTTCCTCTTAGGCCATCATAAGAGTTCACAAGCCCGACGCCAAACCCAGTCGACCCTGCTCGGGAGACGATAAGAAAGCTGACCAATCATTTATTACAACAGACTCCATGTTATACTTGCAGAGCAATGGTGCATCCCTCGTAAAAATTACATAATTCACTTTTGGTATTGAACATATTATTTAAAAGAAACAGAACTCTTACCACCGGAAGTAATATGTCTTCTAAACCATATACTACTTAGTATATATGTAAAGAAACAATCTTATTCTAATGACTGAAATCATGTTCGCGGGACGGATGATCCTTTGCAAAGAATGTAAAATATACACATTACAAAAACACGACAAGACGAGCAACATGTACGGATAAAACAGGTCTGTCACAACCAGAAATGGTCAGTTATACTGCAATTAGACAAAGATATTGGCAATTATTCTAGCAGTTGTAGCACTGTTATCTGTTTATAAACGTGTAAACCTCAACCATAACACATCGCCCTTTACCGTCTTCTACACGATACTAACAAAGCAAAGGTCTTGTAGCGCAATCGATAGAGCATCGGCTCCATGTGGGAGGCCCCAGGTTCGATCGCGGGCCGCGGTATAACAAAGTCGTTAAAAATTGTAGTGATATAGCTCCCTTGCTAACGCACAAGCAGATATAAGCTTCAAGTGGACACCGTCTTAAAATAGCTAAAATCTGTTGGTCAGACGATAAACTGAATACACAAACAAGCTAGACACAGTGCAAGCAGCACTATATCTGCTTCAAGTGGACACCGTCTGAAGAAAATTGTGTATTTTAATACTATTTAAAGCTCACTAATACCAACACGAAAATGACTCAACGTCCGTTTTTACTTAGGGCACACACGTGTGTTTTAATTAACATGTGCAAGAAAAGATTGTTCTTTGAACTCAAACTGTCCCAAATGCAGGACTCAATGCTTGTCGTTTACTTGGTATCGCTTATCTGTCATAAATGCTTTGTTTAGGACAACATTTCCTTTAAATTATTTTGACATTTTTCATCGTTGACTTGCTCCTTATTTCATTATATGTCATTTATGCAAACACCAAATAAATGTAGCATTAACAAAGAATCACAAAGAATCATATAGTAACGAAAAGAAAGTGAATTTGAAAAATGTCATGTCCGTGTTGTAAGATAGGTTTTATTGATTAAGTGCATGTCCGTGATGTAACATAGTTTTCATTGATTAGGTGTATGTCCGTGTTGTAACACAGTTTTAATTGATTAAGTGTATGTCCATGTTGTAACAGATTTTATTGATTAAGTGTATGTCCGTGTTGTTACACAGTTTTAATTGATTAGGTATATGTCCTTGTTGTAACACAGTTTTAATTGATTAAGTGTATGTCCATGTTGTTACAGTTTTAATTGATAAGTTTATATCCGTGTTGTAACATAGTTTTATGGGCATTATTTTTCGATGACGTCACTACTTTCGTAATAACGTATAGAAAATATCAGCGCATGGACATTTTGTTTTCAAATAGATCGCTTTTCTTTTCGTTGCTTGCATTTGAGAAACTTGTCAGGAAGTGCGAGGTTAGAGTTCTGGAAAACCGGTTTAAGAACCCCAGTCGGTCCATATTGCCGACTGACCGTTCCAAGGCGGTAACTGTCGGGTTTGCTCTTTTCCTTAAATGACTCATCACGAATTTGTTCTTACTTTTCGCTTGGCTTGCATGTGAAATACCTTTGTTCTGTGCCTTTTCAGAGTTTGGTATATGTTACAATACTCATAGGACTTTGTCATATATTCTTATTATTGATTAGGTGTATGTCCATATTGTTACATAGTTTTTATCGATTAAGTATATGTCCGTGATGTAAAATAGTTAATTTTATTAGGATCTACTTATAAATGAAACCCTCCAGTATCTTTCTTTCAATCAGCCCTGACCTCTTCATGGTGCATTATTCAGTTTTACTAACGTTCACCAGGTGACACTTAATCACTTTAGGATATCCAAATCCCGTCCGGTCTCGCGAGACAGGCAAGATTCAGATCTAGTTCGCGTAGAGCAGTGAATGCTTTATATTGAACTCGTTCGCAGGATGCTCCCTTGTTGATTGTCGGTTCAATAATGAATCAACACAAAAATCGCAAGATCTCCAAAGTCAAAACTCGACACGAGAAACCTTATTTATTTGATGCTGCTTTTAAAGTCTGTCATTTATAGAGACGTGTCAAATTTGCGGTGTTTTTTTACTTTAGGATTAGTCCTTTTATCAACTTATGACTAAATAATTGTGTTTCGCAATCAATTATAATTGTTAACTTAACAAAACAAAACGCTATGTATATCATGCCACATATTGAGTGAGATGATACCAGTAAGTTCTGGGAGCACCCTTGACGTAGTGGAAGAGTCGCCGGCTTGTAACTCCTCGGACCGCTTAGCCTCTCACCGCGTGGGTTCGAGTCCCGTTGGGGGCGAAGAACTTAAGTTAGGAAGGTCTTCCGGCTGATCTGCGGTGCGCCGGTGGTTCTACTCAGACATTTGTTTGGGGACTTCATCCATCAAAATAGTTGGACCTCTCTATAAGGATCCCAATTGGTCGCTGCGATGTATTTTTTATATAGTAAATTATTTTGGATGAAAAGTCTCTAAATAATGCATTTAATAAAAAATATTTGTTGCATTTAAATGTCCAACAATAAAACAAACAAACACATATCGGTGTGCGCAGTGACTTTAAGATTGACTAAATGTTTAATAAGCACATAGGCTTTCATTGACTTTGTTTCTATCACGTTGTACTAAATTACAACTACAATGCGACACTTTGCCTTGCGTGAGAATATATATATATATAACTATATTGTCTGGTTTTATTTATTGTATTATTTTCATTAGTTATTTTCATATAAATTATTCCAATTCATTGTAAGAGAATTAGTAGTAATAACCGGGCCTGGTAGCGCGTCGGCTTTAGGTACGGGAGACCCCGGGTTCGATCCCGGACCGCGACATACCAAAGTCGTTAAATTTTGGTATATGTTGCAATGATCATAGGACTTTGTCATATATTCTTATTTGAAATTAGTTTTAATGCGATACAATAAATCAATGACGATAAGCAACAACAAAAATGGAGAGAAAGAACGGCGTTAAATGCAATCTAGTAACTTTAGACATACACTCGTGACAACGTCTTGCATACAAAATGAATGTAGCGATTAGTTACGCATATCCGTCATGTGATCTGTGACCAGACGACAATCTAACAACGTGTTTATTGGTCGTTTAGGTCAACCCAATGACTGTTTACGTCCGTCGTGGGTCATTTATATCCGCCATTTAGTCATAAGTGAAGTCCGATTATACTGGCGTTTGGTGACTGTGTCTGACATGCTTTCATCATCATCATAACAGTAAATGACAGAGAGAGAAATTATGTGTTGGTGTCTCTTTTCTGTAATTTTCAGAAAATATGGATTTAAAAATATGTTTCTTTAAATTAAGCATATTTATTTCCTTTTTAAATGATGTGTATTCTTTAATATATATATTATCATATTATATTATACACTCATGTGACAGCAATGCATAACATTATCGCGTCCTTGGTTGAAGGTTTGGGGGCGCATGGCCACAGCCTTGTAATTAATTCCCCGGGCCCCTAATGAGGTCTTTAAGCTCACTTTTCAATCTTTGTATAAAAATCGGTTGCTTCCATCTTCTACGTTGTATAAAACCCCTTGTCCATGGGTTATATGCGTTTTCAATCGCTCCCATCACACTAAGTCAGTTTTGGTCGGTATCGTCCAGAGTTATGAGAAAGCTGGATTTCAGAAGCACACAGGATTGACCCTAAATGACCTTGACTACTCGCGGTCAGTTATTCATGCCTGGGTAGAAGTAGTGCGTATGCAGAACAAATATGTATGTCTACGGAGAATAGGCGCGTCAATTGTCCAAGCTTGCCTCCAATGTTAACATTAATATTGTTAACTGTTTAGGCTGAAAGGTCATAGTTATATTGTGTAATTCAGATGTACGCATGGAACTTTTTCATGTTTTCTTTTGGAAATAATTCACTTCTGAACGAAAATATTCTGATTTTTTACTCAGTAACAAACGTTATCGTGCCCAATAATTCCCATAAAGTTATGTTCTACCGCTTGTAACTTCTTAAAATTCTGTTAGTTAAGGAAAATCAGTAGTTTATCAGGATGTTCTTTATTCAAAAGACCGAGCCGTCTTGCAGAGTTCATTCTCATTTGAATAGCGCTGTTGCTCAAATTTTGAATTCTCGATATTTACTTATGACGTATCTTTTACACTTCATTTTTACGGGATTTGTGATAAAGTGTTATTGCTATGTTAATGGGGTTGAATAAATTGGAACTGTAACATTGTTTTCATGAAAAAAAGTGTTCTGGAAAAGAAAAAAACAGCTTGAGAAAACATTAGAAATGTTTCTGCAAGTGAGTTGGCATTAATCTCATTCAAACATTGGGATCTCGTCTGGTCTCGCGGGACTGATAAGACTCAGAACTTATCAATCAACAGAGAGCACAAGAAACATTTACATTAAAAGGTTTCTGCTGAATCCTGTCTCATCGTATATTCATGCATTCAGAACAAAAATTACAGGAACCAAAACGTCATTTCGAACCTTATGAAATATGAAACTAAATTTATTGTTTATTTATTGGGTTTGTCGTCCCACCAATAGTATTTCAGTTATCTGGAGACGGTGTCCACTTGAAGTGCTATATAGATATAGTGCTGCCTTCACTGTATATAGCATGCCGTGAATACCTGGCATGATACCACACCCTGTCACATTATCCTGACACAGGGCCAACCAGTCGTGGAACTACCATTGTATTTACTTGAGCGTTTGCAAGGGAGCAATACCACTACGATTTTTATCGACTTTGGTATGTCGCTGCCCTGGATCGAACCCGGGGCCTCCCGTACCTGGAGCCGATGCTCTACCGATTGCGCTACCAGGTCCGGTAAATTAAAATTTAATTGCATGTACAGCAAATATGTTGAAGTCTTTGCTCTGGGTTTTGATAATCTAGGCTTCAGACAATTATGTTAATGTTCTGCTCACCCCTGACCCACTCCGTGCATTATCGAGTTGTCCTTTACCCAAGGGACCAGCTGACAGTTTTACTCCTAGTGATAGTCTTCGGTGCAATGATTAAGACATATACACCGATACTCAAAGCACTAATTGGCACGTCAGTTCATTTGAATATCTAGATCTCGTCTGGTCCCAAGAGACCAGCTAGACAAACAACTTGTCAACAAGCATAGGAAATTACATAAAACAACACCTACGCATATTGTCGATTCTAGCTCCTCAAGTAAAAAACATCGCAAGATCGTTGTAACGAAAATACGGCGATCTTTACAATACCCTTAGGAAAGCTAAATCTAGGTTTCGTGTTATATTCCTCGACCCAATTGTCAAAACATTACCTTTCTGTTTCAAATGTATGCTTCGTCGACCCAGAAAATACTAGAACGCAATGACAACAAAATCACAGGTTTCTTAACCTTTTGGTTTCTTACCTCTCCTTTCGGAAAGTTTTTTTATGCTTCCGCTGATTTTAACTGATTTTCTTACTTTCTCACAAGTTTTATCGAGTCAAACATCAACTTTTCTATATTTGAATATTATTGGAATACTTTCATTATGTCAATATTTTAAACAATGTTTCATTATTGTTGTTGTTCTTGTTGATGTAGTTGAACATCTTATTATGCTGTATACTGACATTAAATCACACTAGTAACATACTATAGCCTGACTTTGCAAGTCGTTGAGAATGTACTGTTATTGTGTGACATTGCAGACTTGCGAGACTTGCAATGTATATTCCAGTTTAACAAACGTCAGTTGCTCTTTGCTAAATATTTGCATATTTCCAGGTTTATTTAGCTGCTTCTTTGTTCTTGTTGTTGTTTTTTGTTGTTGTTTTTTTGTAGTTTGTTTAGTTCACATTCAAAGTACGGTTGTTGTGTACGACTTAATTAGAACCATCAAAGCGCCATTTACGTACTATACCAATTAGGCAATCACACATCCATATGAGTTAAAGGTGCAACGTTTACCAATTCTACTCTCTTATGTTGCGTGAACATGCGACAATCTACTACTGTGTCTGTTGTTATTTAATGAAAACTTCATGGCCCTGAACGCCATAAAACGTCAATCTAGTATCATGGATATGAGCCATTTAGTCAGCAGCTATTTGTATCTAGGCTGGATCTAAATTTATGTGTCTCTTGATTACTTTGCCTGCAATTTGTTGATTAACAGTGATCAGTGTCGGGCTGAATGTCGTGTTTTTTGTTAATGAGTCTGTTTCGGTGAGAAACAACACTTATTTATGGATATTGAGTAATTGTCAAAATACTGCTAGAACACCATCGTTAAAACATCGTGTCATGCATTAGATTTTTTACAACAATAACAGTTTTTCTTTAATCGGTTTTTCATGGGGTGTGTAGAAGACTACATGGATATAAGCGCTATAATATCCCACTTTATCAGTTTTATCAACTGATATTTTATCATCTGTCATTTCTGATTTCTTTTGTTTAGTTTTTTAGCTAGCTGGATTGCAGCGACCCATTATGACAACAATAGCAACGTCCAGCTGTTTCTGATAGAGAAAGACCCCTGACAAATGTATGTTTAGGTAGAACCACCGGCGCACCGCAGGTCAGTCAGCTGGAAGACCTTCTTACATTAAGTCCTTCGCCCCTTGTGGGACTCGAACCCACGCAGTGGGAGGCTAAGCGGTCAGGAATTACAAATCGGCGACTTTACCACTACGCCAGGGTGTTTTTGTTCTGGCAGATTTGAGATGATGAGAGGTTTGGTGATTCGGTCACCAAAATGTTGGATCTACAATTCTCATTGTCGCGGGTCGACAGATGGATACAAGAAAAGTCGGTGATGCGAAGCATCAAAGGCGACGCAAAAAGTTGAAGATGTTAAGAGATTAAAGCAATATGGCAGTGAGTAACAAAGACACTTGAAACATTACGGTTTTTATTTGAAAGTTTTCAGTATACTATAATTTTTCTAGAAAAAGCCTGTATAACTTATATTCCTGAGACCATAGAATGGTTTAAAACAAAATAAAAAGCAAAACCCGACATCGTTTAACAGGTTGTTTTCTAAGATGTTACATATGCAGGAAAAAAATATTATAATTAACTATAAAGCTAAAGTGTACTAGCAGAAAATGCGCACGATCCTTTGCAAAGAATGTAAAATATACACATTACAAAAACACGACAAGACGAGCAACATGTACGGATAAAACAGGTCTGTCACAACCAGAAATGGTCAGTTATACTGCAATTAGACAAAGGTAATGGCAATTATTCTAGCAGTTGTAGCACTGTTATCTGTTTATAAACGTGTAAACCTCAACCATAACACATCGCCCTTTACCGTCTTCCACACGATACTAACAAAGCAAAGGTCTTGTAGCGCAATCGATAGAGCATCGGCTCCATGTGGGAGGCCCCAGGTTCGATCGCGGGCCGCGGTATAACAAAGTCGTTAAAAAGTTTTTACTTAGGGCACACACGTGTGTTTTAATTAACATGTGCAAGAAAAGATTGTTCTTTGAACTCAAACTGTCCCAAATGCAGGACTCAATGCTTGTCGTTTACTTGGTATCGCTTATCTGTCATAAATGCTTTGTTTAGGACAACATTTCCTTTAAATTATTTTGACATTTGTCATCGTTGACTTGCTCCTTATTTCATTATATGTCATTTATGCAAACACCAAATAAATGTAGCATTAACAAAGAATCACAAAGAATCATATAGTAACGAAAAGAAAGTGAATTTGAAAAATGTCATGTCCGTGTTGTAAGATAGATTTTATTGATTAAGTGCATGTCCGTGATGTAACATAGTTTTCATTGATTAGGTGTATGTCCGTGTTGTAACAGATTTTATTGATTAAGTGTATGTCCGTGTTGTTACACAGTTTTAATTGATTAGGTATATGTCCTTGTTGTAACACAGTTTTAATTGATTAAGTGTATGTCCATGTTGTTACAGTTTTAATTGATAAGTTTATATCCGTGTTGTAACATAGTTTTATGGGCATTATTTTTCGATGACGTCACTACTTTCGTAATAACGTATAGAAAATATCAGCGCATGGACATTTTGTTTTCAAATAGATCGCTTTTCTTTTCGTTGCTTGCATTTGAGAAACTTGTCAGGAAGTGCGAGGTTAGAGTTCTGGAAAACCGGTTTAAGAACCCCAGTCGGTCCATATTGCCGACTGACCGTTCCAAGGCGGTAACTGTCGGGTTTGCTCTTTTCCTTAAATGACTCATCACAAATTTGTTCTTACTTTTCGCTTGGCTTGCATGTGAAATACCTTTGTTCTGTGCCTTTTCAGAGTTTGGTATATGTTGCAATACTCATAGGACTTTGTCATATATT
Organism: Sinonovacula constricta; assembly: GCA_007844125.1. NCBI lineage: Eukaryota > Metazoa > Mollusca > Bivalvia > Cardiida > Solecurtidae > Sinonovacula > Sinonovacula constricta. The sequence goes on from CM017564.1 coordinate 19,759,962, forward strand.
CTTATTATTGATTAGGTGTATGTCCATATTGTTACATAGTTTTTATCGATTAAGTATATGTCCGTGATGTAAAATAGTTAATTTTATTAGGATCTACTTATAAATGAAACCCTCCAGTATCTTTCTTTCAATCAGCCCTGACCTCTTCATGGTGCATTATTCAGTTTTACTAACGTTCACCAGGTGACACTTAATCACTTTAGGATATCCAAATCCCGTCCGGTCTCGCGAGACAGGCAAGATTCAGATCTAGTTCGCGTAGAGCAGTGAATGCTTTATATTGAACTCGTTCGCAGGATGCTCCCTTGTTGATTGTCGGTTCAATAATGAATCAACACAAAAATCGCAAGATCTCCAAAGTCAAAACTCGACACGAGAAACCTTATTTATTTGATGCTGCTTTTAAAGTCTGTCATTTATAGAGACGTGTCAAATTTGCGGTGTTTTTTTACTTTAGGATTAGTCCTTTTATCAACTTATGACTAAATAATTGTGTTTCGCAATCAATTATAATTGTTAACTTAACAAAACAAAACGCTATGTATATCATGCCACATATTGAGTGAGATGATACCAGTAAGTTCTGGGAGCACCCTTGACGTAGTGGAAGAGTCGCCGGCTTGTAACTCCTCGGACCGCTTAGCCTCTCACCGCGTGGGTTCGAGTCCCGTTGGGGGCGAAGAACTTAAGTTAGGAAGGTCTTCCGGCTGATCTGCGGTGCGCCGGTGGTTCTACTCAGACATTTGTTTGGGGACTTCATCCATCAAAATAGTTGGACCTCTCTATAAGGATCCCAATTGGTCGCTGCGATGTATTTTTTATATAGTAAATTATTTTGGATGAAAAGTCTCTAAATAATGCATTTAATAAAAAATATTTGTTGCATTTAAATGTCCAACAATAAAACAAACAAACACATATCGGTGTGCGCAGTGACTTTAAGATTGACTAAATGTTTAATAAGCACATAGGCTTTCATTGACTTTGTTTCTATCACGTTGTACTAAATTACAACTACAATGCGACACTTTGCCTTGCGTGAGAATATATATATATATAACTATATTGTCTGGTTTTATTTATTGTATTATTTTCATTAGTTATTTTCATATAAATTATTCCAATTCATTGTAAGAGAATTAGTAGTAATAACCGGGCCTGGTAGCGCGTCGGCTTTAGGTACGGGAGACCCCGGGTTCGATCCCGGACCGCGACATACCAAAGTCGTTAAATTTTGGTATATGTTGCAATGATCATAGGACTTTGTCATATATTCTTATTTGAAATTAGTTTTAATGCGATACAATAAATCAATGACGATAAGCAACAACAAAAATGGAGAGAAAGAACGGCGTTAAATGCAATCTAGTAACTTTAGACATACACTCGTGACAACGTCTTGCATACAAAATGAATGTAGCGATTAGTTACGCATATCCGTCATGTGATCTGTGACCAGACGACAATCTAACAACGTGTTTATTGGTCGTTTAGGTCAACCCAATGACTGTTTACGTCCGTCGTGGGTCATTTATATCCGCCATTTAGTCATAAGTGAAGTCCGATTATACTGGCGTTTGGTGACTGTGTCTGACATGCTTTCATCATCATCATAACAGTAAATGACAGAGAGAGAAATTATGTGTTGGTGTCTCTTTTCTGTAATTTTCAGAAAATATGGATTTAAAAATATGTTTCTTTAAATTAAGCATATTTATTTCCTTTTTAAATGATGTGTATTCTTTAATATATATATTATCATATTATATTATACACTCATGTGACAGCAATGCATAACATTATCGCGTCCTTGGTTGAAGGTTTGGGGGCGCATGGCCACAGCCTTGTAATTAATTCCCCGGGCCCCTAATGAGGTCTTTAAGCTCACTTTTCAATCTTTGTATAAAAATCGGTTGCTTCCATCTTCTACGTTGTATAAAACCCCTTGTCCATGGGTTATATGCGTTTTCAATCGCTCCCATCACACTAAGTCAGTTTTGGTCGGTATCGTCCAGAGTTATGAGAAAGCTGGATTTCAGAAGCACACAGGATTGACCCTAAATGACCTTGACTACTCGCGGTCAGTTATTCATGCCTGGGTAGAAGTAGTGCGTATGCAGAACAAATATGTATGTCTACGGAGAATAGGCGCGTCAATTGTCCAAGCTTGCCTCCAATGTTAACATTAATATTGTTAACTGTTTAGGCTGAAAGGTCATAGTTATATTGTGTAATTCAGATGTACGCATGGAACTTTTTCATGTTTTCTTTTGGAAATAATTCACTTCTGAACGAAAATATTCTGATTTTTTACTCAGTAACAAACGTTATCGTGCCCAATAATTCCCATAAAGTTATGTTCTACCGCTTGTAACTTCTTAAAATTCTGTTAGTTAAGGAAAATCAGTAGTTTATCAGGATGTTCTTTATTCAAAAGACCGAGCCGTCTTGCAGAGTTCATTCTCATTTGAATAGCGCTGTTGCTCAAATTTTGAATTCTCGATATTTACTTATGACGTATCTTTTACACTTCATTTTTACGGGATTTGTGATAAAGTGTTATTGCTATGTTAATGGGGTTGAATAAATTGGAACTGTAACATTGTTTTCATGAAAAAAAGTGTTCTGGAAAAGAAAAAAACAGCTTGAGAAAACATTAGAAATGTTTCTGCAAGTGAGTTGGCATTAATCTCATTCAAACATTGGGATCTCGTCTGGTCTCGCGGGACTGATAAGACTCAGAACTTATCAATCAACAGAGAGCACAAGAAACATTTACATTAAAAGGTTTCTGCTGAATCCTGTCTCATCGTATATTCATGCATTCAGAACAAAAATTACAGGAACCGAAACGTCATTTCGAACCTTATGAAATATGAAACTAAATTTATTGTTTATTTATTGGGTTTGTCGTCCCACCAATAGTATTTCAGTTATCTGGAGACGGTGTCCACTTGAAGTGCTATATAGATATAGTGCTGCCTTCACTGTATATAGCATGCCGTGAATACCTGGCATGATACCACACCCTGTCACATTATCCTGACACAGGGCCAACCAGTCGTGGAACTACCATTGTATTTACTTGAGCGTTTGCAAGGGAGCAATACCACTACGATTTTTATCGACTTTGGTATGTCGCTGCCCTGGATCGAACCCGGGGCCTCCCGTACCTGGAGCCGATGCTCTACCGATTGCGCTACCAGGTCCGGTAAATTAAAATTTAATTGCATGTACAGCAAATATGTTGAAGTCTTTGCTCTGGGTTTTGATAATCTAGGCTTCAGACAATTATGTTAATGTTCTGCTCACCCCTGACCCACTCCGTGCATTATCGAGTTGTCCTTTACCCAAGGGACCAGCTGACAGTTTTACTCCTAGTGATAGTCTTCGGTGCAATGATTAAGACATATACACCGATACTCAAAGCACTAATTGGCACGTCAGTTCATTTGAATATCTAGATCTCGTCTGGTCCCAAGAGACCAGCTAGACAAACAACTTGTCAACAAGCATAGGAAATTACATAAAACAACACCTACGCATATTGTCGATTCTAGCTCCTCAAGTAAAAAACATCGCAAGATCGTTGTAACGAAAATACGGCGATCTTTACAATACCCTTAGGAAAGCTAAATCTAGGTTTCGTGTTATATTCCTCGACCCAATTGTCAAAACATTACCTTTCTGTTTCAAATGTATGCTTCGTCGACCCAGAAAATACTAGAACGCAATGACAACAAAATCACAGGTTTCTTAACCTTTTGGTTTCTTACCTCTCCTTTCGGAAAGTTTTTTTATGCTTCCGCTGATTTTAACTGATTTTCTTACTTTCTCACAAGTTTTATCGAGTCAAACATCAACTTTTCTATATTTGAATATTATTGGAATACTTTCATTATGTCAATATTTTAAACAATGTTTCATTATTGTTGTTGTTCTTGTTGATGTAGTTGAACATCTTATTATGCTGTATACTGACATTAAATCACACTAGTAACATACTATAGCCTGACTTTGCAAGTCGTTGAGAATGTACTGTTATTGTGTGACATTGCAGACTTGCGAGACTTGCAATGTATATTCCAGTTTAACAAACGTCAGTTGCTCTTTGCTAAATATTTGCATATTTCCAGGTTTATTTAGCTGCTTCTTTGTTCTTGTTGTTGTTTTTTGTTGTTGTTTTTTTGTAGTTTGTTTAGTTCACATTCAAAGTACGGTTGTTGTGTACGACTTAATTAGAACCATCAAAGCGCCATTTACGTACTATACCAATTAGGCAATCACACATCCATATGAGTTAAAGGTGCAACGTTTACCAATTCTACTCTCTTATGTTGCGTGAACATGCGACAATCTACTACTGTGTCTGTTGTTATTTAATGAAAACTTCATGGCCCTGAACGCCATAAAACGTCAATCTAGTATCATGGATATGAGCCATTTAGTCAGCAGCTATTTGTATCTAGGCTGGATCTAAATTTATGTGTCTCTTGATTACTTTGCCTGCAATTTGTTGATTAACAGTGATCAGTGTCGGGCTGAATGTCGTGTTTTTTGTTAATGAGTCTGTTTCGGTGAGAAACAACACTTATTTATGGATATTGAGTAATTGTCAAAATACTGCTAGAACACCATCGTTAAAACATCGTGTCATGCATTAGATTTTTTACAACAATAACAGTTTTTCTTTAATCGGTTTTTCATGGGGTGTGTAGAAGACTACATGGATATAAGCGCTATAATATCCCACTTTATCAGTTTTATCAACTGATATTTTATCATCTGTCATTTCTGATTTCTTTTGTTTAGTTTTTTAGCTAGCTGGATTGCAGCGACCCATTATGACAACAATAGCAACGTCCAGCTGTTTCTGATAGAGAAAGACCCCTGACAAATGTATGTTTAGGTAGAACCACCGGCGCACCGCAGGTCAGTCAGCTGGAAGACCTTCTTACATTAAGTCCTTCGCCCCACGGGGACTCGAACCCACGCAGTGGGAGGCTAAGCGGTCAGGAATTACAAATCGGCGACTTTACCACTACGCCAGGGTGTTTTTGTTCTGGCAGATTTGAGATGATGAGAGGTTTGGTGATTCGGTCACCAAAATGTTGGATCTACAATTCTCATTGTCGCGGGTCGACAGATGGATACAAGAAAAGTCGGTGATGCGAAGCATCAAAGGCGACGCAAAAAGTTGAAGATGTTAAGAGATTAAAGCAATATGGCAGTGAGTAACAAAGACACTTGAAACATTACGGTTTTTATTTGAAAGTTTTCAGTATACTATAATTTTTCTAGAAAAAGCCTGTATAACTTATATTCCTGAGACCATAGAATGGTTTAAAACAAAATAAAAAGCAAAACCCGACATCGTTTAACAGGTTGTTTTCTAAGATGTTACATATGCAGGAAAAAAATATTATAATTAACTATAAAGCTAAAGTGTACTAGCAGAAAATGCGCACGTGCAGCAGCCTCACATTACACAAATAAGTATTGTTCAGATAATATTTTTCTCGAACGTAGTATGTTTTTCAGTATCTTATTGTTTATTTTCAACGTTTTTTTTTTTTTTGTTTTTTTGTTTTTTTTTTTGAAAGTTACAGACACACAAAAATAAATATAAAAATAAGAGGATAAAATAGAACACCTTTTACCGAATTAAGACCCGTATTGGTCAGGTTTGGAATGTCCGCAAAACAAACTTCACCCATGTGCAAATTTCAGTAAGCATTCCATAATATAAGCGTCGCGCTCCAGCGCGTCGCCAATGATATGTTGGTGTGATGTTGTAGTTATTGTTTGCGTTTTGTGATTGCTCAGAGAGATGTCTATAACCAAGCTTAGACACACAACTGTTAATGTCCTAAACTGATAAAATAGAATAACGAGTTCTATCTTAATGCACCATATATTTATTAATGTATTAATTTAACATGCACACTTAAACACTTATTATATTATTATCGTCCGTTATTGTTCGTTTTTTAAATTAGAAGTCGCCCTATATTTGTAGTCAGAAGCTATGAAAATTAAAATTCCTCAGCAATTTATTTCAATAGAACTCCTTTCTATTTTCTATTTTACAATGAACAAAATAGATCGATCTATTTTACTACATGGTTTGATTTTCAACTGCTCATGTGCAACGAACCACGCATTCTGGCTTGACTCCTCCCCATGTGTCAAGACGATTGACAGTTTGATTGACAGTCTTATGGGGCGGATTACATGTCATTTTGGTAGAACAGGCAGAAGTGAGGCAGGGACTTCTAAGTCGGATAGATCTCGTTTCGGCTTCTATTTTCTAAAGAAACGTCTTAATAGACTCTATTCTATACATAGAAGAAAACACACGTGTTAATCTCACACGACATTTTCGAGACAATTATTTAGCAATTATTCCGCGATATTAGGAAATTCTATCCTGTGTTAATGAGTCGTTAATAAAAGCCCCGAGACTATTTACGTCATTAAATAGTCCCTCGATGGTCATATCGATTTTTTTCATCCTTCAGTTGTATCATTGCTGCATCTGATTAAAGGAGTCGCTTTATGGCTTCATCAGCAATATGTTGAACAACAATTATCATCACCAGGGTAATGCTTCAGAAACAATGTTTAATTTTTTGCGCGCAAAAGGGTTCTAAATGAGAAATCAAATAGCAAAAATGCATGATTTTTGTCGCATATGGTTGCCTTACCAACACACACACATACAAATAAAACCAAATGTGCTTACGTATACATTGTATAACTATATTCTTATATTGTATCGCTGTGCAATTATAAGGCACGCTGCACAATTTTACTTTAATTTCAGGAAAGTCAACACTTGCCGTTGCGCATGCGCAGACGTCAATGTAAAATCAGTGTATTCTACTGTTCGGAAACATAAATTGCAATCATAAATCTAAGGCAATGATGCATGTATAACGCATATATGTGCACGCAATATAAACATTTCTGACCTTATTTCAAACAAAATATCATATTATACCTTTTTCGGATTAGAGCAGTTGTTTGCTTTTAGAATATATAGGTCGAGCGAACATAGCCATTTTTAATATGATGACGCCATTTGCTGACTGACTTTCCAAGGCAGTAATTGTTGGGTTTGCTCTATTTTATGTCCCATCACAGTTGTGCCTTTTACAACTGATTGGTTTGTGAATGCCTTTCTCCTGTACCTTTTCAAATGTTAATATATGTTGCAGTACTTATTTGATTTCAGCATTTGTTCTTATATCTAATATTGAAGGTTTCTAAAAATGTTTTGATTTCAAACTGACCCGTCGCAGACCATCTGAACGACTTTCTTACAAGGAATTAATGTTTTCTGATTTTAATTAGCATAGCGTGTGTGTGTTTTTTTTTTTCATTGGATTCCTTTTATCATTATTTAGCAATGTTTAAATTTTAGTTTAAACAAAGTTTTGCATTTTTACTCAATCTTTTAAAAAAGAACATTGTGACCAGGCACTTGTACGTAGTGTCGGGGGAATTGTACTCTGGAGACATTGTGTCTCGAATTATAAGTGTAGGTTTGGGGTTCTCATCTGTTTAACATCATAGATTGTCTCAACTGGAAGTCGCCATCAATATTCTTATATATTATTCATAGCACCACCACCATACCCACTGTACAAGCCTACAAGCCAAGCCGACATTACATCAATGAATTTCTCGTGGGGAAATAAAGTGTTCACCAATCGAGTTTAATAGGCAAAAATATATAAACGTTTTTATATTTTGGTTCACATTTGACATCATCATTAGGAGCATATCATCATCATCATCATCATCACCATCATCAAGGAGCAGCATTAACAGCAGTAGAAATATCAGCAGCTTCATCATCATCAGTTTCTTCTTCATCATCATCAGCTTCTTCTTTTTTACCGTCATCATAATATTATCATCTTTATCATCATCTTTAACATCATCATAATCATAATCTTTATCATCATCATCATTATATTCATCACCACCATCATCATAAACATCATTACCATCAATAGCTTAGGTGGTAGAGCGTCGGCATGCGGATCGGGAGGTCGTGGGTTCGAACCCCGGCCGGGTCTAACCAAAGACTTTAAAATTGGTAGTAGTGGCTTCCCTCCTAACGCTCGGGGCTAAGGGGACAGCATTACGCCTGACTCGTCGGTGTCAGTATAATGGACCGGCCGGGTTCGGTCCCTGGGCACCTCATAAGTGCCCCTGTGCTATAATGATAGAAATGTCGCTGCGCAGTATCGTCAAAAATGCCGGCTAATCCCTAATCCCATCCATCAATATCATCATTATCATTACTATTATCATCTATGCCGTCATCATCATCATCATCATTATCATCATCATCGTCGTCGTCCTCGTCGTCATTATCATCATCATCGTTATGTCATTGATGTCATTGTTGTCATTGTCATTAACCAAGGTATCATTACCACCAATTAGCACTGACAATGCTTCATAATAAACACGATATTAATCAATAATCCTCAATTAATAAATAGCGCTACTTTATTAATGTGTTAACTGTATTGGCAATAATAGCACATAATATATATTGTTTTAATCAATATACAGGGACAACGAAACAAGGGTTTCATTGCTATTTTAATTTTACTTACTTTATTCTTACATAATTACAACTCCATACATATATATGCAATTGTTCTTGGTCATATGCATCCTTTTACACACATTTAAGTACATGTAATTTTACAGGGTCTCATGTATCCTATTACACACATACAATTATATGTCTTCCTTCGCCAACACACCTCGATGCCGCCATTATGACAGAAACCAAGAAAAGAGTTTGTTAAAATAACATTGCTACATGTATTTAATTGTCTTATTTAATTCCTATTTTTGGGTTAACAACTGCACGCAAATGTAACGGGTAGTTTTGACTAGATACTCAGCTATATCTGCTTCAAGTGGACACCGTCTCCAGATAACTGAAAAGCTGTTGGTGGGACGATAAACCCAATAAACAGTAAACATTAGTATAATCTATATTAAGTACGTGTTAAATATGCAAAATAACGCTCTTTTGCATTCAAACCTCCTAAATTGCAGACAATACATTGTTTTTAGAACTAAACTGTATGTATATATATTGTTTTTATGCCTTGTGATGAAATATTTATAGGACCATTAATGTGGAATTTTGAAATTGGTAAGTCTTTCCAAAGTGGTAACTGTTGGGTTTGTTCTTTTTGCTAATTAACTCATCACAGACTTGATCTCATTTTTACATTTGGCTTGCACGTGAATGCCTTTGTTCTGAGCCTTTTCAAATTTTGGTATATATTGCAATGCTAATAGGACTTTGTCATATATTCTTATTTGAAATTAGTTTTAATGCGATACCATTAATAAGTGACGATAAGCAACAACAAAAATGGAGAGAAAGAGCGGCGTTAAATGCAATCTAGTAACTTTACACATATACACTCGTGACAAATTCTAGCATACAAAATGAATGTAGTGATAAGTTACGCGTATCCGTCATGTGATCTGTGACCAGACGACAATCTAACAACGTGTTTATTGGTCGTTTAGGAAAACCCAAGAGAGAGAAAATATGTGTTGGTGTCTCTTTTCTGCAATTTTCAGAAAATATGGATTAAAAATATGTTTCTTTAAATTAAGCATCTTTATTTCCTTTTTAAATGATGTGTATTCTTTAATATATATATTATCATATTACATGTATATTATACACTCATGTGACAGCAATGCATAACATTATCGCGTCCTTGGTTGAAGGTTTGGGGGCGCATGGCCACAGCCTTGTAATTAATTCCCCGGGCCCCTAATGAGGTCTTTAAGCTCACTTTTCAATCTTTGTATAAAAATCCGTTGCTTCCATCTTCTACGTTGTATAAAACCCCTTGTCCATGGGTTATATGCAGAACAAATATGTATGTCTAAGGAGAATAGGCGCGTCAATTGTCTAAGCTCCAATGTTAACATTAATATTGTTAACTGTTTAGGCTGAAAGGTCATAGTTATAGTGTGTTATTCAGATGTACGCATGGAACTTTTTCATGTTTTCTTTTGGAAATAATTCACTTCTGAACGAAAATATTCTGATTTTTTACTCAGTAACAAACGTTATCGTGCACAATAATTCCCATAGAGTTATGTTCTACCGCGTGTAACTTCTTAAAATTCTGTTAGTTAAGGAAAATCAATAGTTTATCAGGATGTTCTTTATTCAAAAGACCGAGCCGTCTTGCAGAGTTTATTCTCATTTGAATAGCGCTGTTGCTCAAATTTTGAATTCTCGATATTTACTTATGACGTATCTTTAACACTTCATTCTTACGGGATTTGTGATAAAGTGTTATTGCTATGTTAATGGGGTTGAATAAATTGGAACTGTAACATTGTTTTCCTGAAAAAAGTGTTCTGGAAAAGAAAAAAAACAGCTTGAGAAAACATGAGAAATGTTTCTGCAAGTGAGTTGGCATTAATCTCATTCAAACATTGGGATCTCGTCTGGTCTCGCGGGACTGATAAGACTCAGGACTTATCAATCAACAGAGAGCACAAGAAACATTTACATTAAAAGGTTTTTGCTGAATCCTGTTTCATCGTATATTCGTACATTCAGAACAAAAAAAAAACAGGAACAGAAACGTCATTTCGAACCTTATGGAATATCAAACTAAATTTATTGTTTATTAATTGGGTTTATCGTCCCACCAATAGTATTTTAGTTATCTGGAGACGGTGTCCACTTGAAGCAGATATAGTGCTGCCTTCACTGTATATAGCATGCCGTGAACATCTGGCATGATACCAAACCCTGCCACATTATCCTGACACCGGGCCAACCAGTCGTTGAACTACCTTTGTATTTGCTTGAGCGTTTGCAAGGGAGCTATACCACTATTTTTTCCTTTCTAACGATTTTGGTATATCGCGGCCCGGGATCGAACCCGGTGCCTCCCGTACCTGGAGCCGATGCTCTCCGATTGCGCTACCAGGTCCGGTAAATTAAAATTTAATTGCACGTACAGCATATATGTTGAAGTATACACTCTGGATTTTGATAATTAAGGCTTCAGACAATTATGTTAATGTTCTGCTCACCCCTGACCCACTCCGTGCATTATCGAGTTGTCCTTTACCCAAGGGACCAGCTGACAGTTTTACTCCTAGTGATAGTCTTCGGTGCAATGATTAAGACATATACACCGATACTCAAAGCACTAATTGGCACGTCAGTTCATTTGAATATCTAGATCTCGTCTGGTCCCAAGAGACCAGCTAGACAAACAACTTGTCAACAGGAATAGCAAATTACATAAAACAACACCTACGCATATTGTCGATTCTTGCTCCTCAAGTAAAAAACATTGCAAGATCGTTGTAACAAAAATATGGCGATCGTTACAGTGCCCTTAGGAAAGCTAAATCTAGGTTTCGTGTTATATTCCTCGACCCAATTGTCAACACATTACCTTTCTGTTTCAAATTTATGCTTCGTCGACTCAGGACCCAGAAAATACTAGAACGCAATGACAACAAAATCACAGGTTTCTTGTCCTTTTCTTAACCTTTTGGTTTCTTACCTCTCCTTTCGGAGAGTTTTTTTATGCTTCCGCTGATTTTAACTTATTTTCTTACTTTCTCACAAGTTTCATCGAGTCAAACATCAAATTTTCCATATTTGAATATTATTGGAATACTTTCATTATGTCAATATTTTAAACAATGTTTCATTATTGTTGTTGTTCTTGTTGATGTAGTTGAACATCTTATTATGCTGTATACTGACATTAAATCACACTAGTAACATACTATAGCCTGACTTTGCAAGTCGTTGAGAATGTACTGTTATTGTGTGACATTGCAGACTTGCGAGACTTGTAATGTATATTCCAGTTTAACAAACGTCAGTTGCTCTTTGCTAAATATTTGCATATTTCCAGGTTTATTTAGCTGCTTCTTTGTTCTTGTTGTTGTTTTTTGTTGTTGTTTTATGTTTGTTTTTGTTTTTTTTGTAGTATGTTTAGTTCACATTCAAAGTACGGTTGTTGTGTACTTAATTAGAACCATCAAAGCGCCATATACGTACAATACCAATTAGGCAATCACACATCCATATGAGTTGGAGGTGCAACGTTTACCAATTCTATTCTCTTATGTTGCGTGAACATGCGACAATCTACTACTGAGTCTATTGTTATTTAATGAAAACTTCATGGCCCTGAACGCCATAAAACGTCAATCTAGTGTCATGGATATGAGCCATTTAGTCAGCAGCTATTTGTATCTAGGCTGGATCTAAATTTATGTGTCTCTTGATTACTTTGTCCGCAATTTGTTGATTAACAGTGATCAGTATCGGGCTGAATGTCGTGTTTTTTGTTAATGAGTCGGTGAGAAACAGCACTAATTTATGGATATTGAGTAATCGTCAAAATACTGCTAGAACACCATCGTTAAAACATCGTGTCATGCATTAGATTTTTTACAACAATAACTGTTTTTCTTTAATCGGTTTTTCATGAGGTTTGTAAAAGACTACATGGATATAAGCGCTATAATATCCCACTTTATCAGTTTTATCAACTTATATTTTATCATCTGGCATTTCTGTTTTCTTTTGTTTAGTTTTTTAGCTAGCTGCATCGCGGGTCGACAGATGGATACATGAAAAGTCGTTGATGCGAAGCATCAAAGGCGACGCAAAAAGTTGAAGATGTTAAGAGATTAAAGCAATATGGCAGTGAGTAACAAAGACACTTGAAACATTATGGTTTTTATTTGAAAGTTTTCAGTATAATATAATTTTTGTAGAAAAAGCCTGTATAACTTATATTCCTGAGACCATAGAATGGTTTAAAACAAAATAAAAAGCAAAACCCGACATCGTTTAACAGAAAAAAATAGTATAATTAACTATAAAGCTAAAGTGTACTAACAGAAAATACGCACGTGCAGCAGCCTCACATTACACAAATAAGTATTGTTCAGATAATATTTTTCTCGAACGTAGTATGTTTTTCAGTATCTTATTGTTTATTTTCAACGTTTTTTTGAAAGTTACAGACACAAAAAAAAAAATATATATATATAAAAATAAGAGGATAAAATAGAACACCTTTTACCGAATTAAGACCCGTATTGGTCAGGTTTGGAATGTCCGCAAAACAAACTTCACCCATGTGCAAATTTCAGTAAGCATTCCATAATATAAGCGTCGCGCTCCAGCGCGTCGCCAATGATATGTTGGTGTGATGTTGTAGTTATTGTTTGCGTTTTGTGATTGCTCAGAGAGATGTCTATAACCAAGCTTAGACACACAACTGTTAATGCCCTAAACTGATAAAATAGAATAAGGAGTTCTATATTCATGCACCATTTATTTATTAATGTATTAATTTAACATGCACACTTAAACACTTATTATATTATTATCGTCCGTCATTGTTCTTTTTTAAATTAGAAGTCGCCCTACATTTGTAGTCAGAAGCTATGAAAATTAAAATTCCTCAGCAATTTATTTCAATAGAACTCCTTTCTATTTTCTATCTTACAATGAACAAAATAGATCGATTTATTTTACTACATGGTTTGATTTTCAACTGCTCATGTGCAACAAACCACGCATTCTGGCTTGACTCCTCCTCATGTGTCAAGACGATTGACAGTTTGATTGACAGTCTTATGGGGCGGATTACATGTCCTTTTGGTAGAACAGGCAGAAGTGAGGCAGGGACTTCTAAGTCGGATAGATCTCGTTTCGGCTTCTTTTTTCTATAGAAACGTCTTAATAGACTCTATTCTATACATAGAAAAAAACACACGTGTTAATCTCACACGACATTTTCATGAGCCAATTATTTAGCAATTATTCCGCGGTATTAGGAAATTCTATCCTGTGTTAATGAGTCGTTAATAAAAGCCCCGAGACTGTTTACGTCATTAAATAGTCCCTCGATGGTCATATCGATTTTTTTCATCCTTCAGTTGTATCATTGCTGCATCTGAGTTAAGGAGACGCTTTATGGCTTCATCAGCAATATGTTGAAGAACAATTATCATCACCAGGCTGATGCTTCAGAGACAGTATTTAGTTTTCAACTTTCGCGTGAAACATTGCGAGCCTCGAAATTTTGCGAGCAAAAAGGTTCAAAATGAGAAATCAAATAGCACAAATGCATGATTTTTGACGCATTAGCTTGCCTTGTACCTATGCAAACACACACAAACAAATAAGACCAAATGTTCTTGGGTATACATTGTAAAACTGTATTCTAACATTGTATCGCTGTGCAATTATAAGGCACGCTGCACACTTTTACTCAAATTTCAGGGAAGTAAACTCTTGCCGTTGCGCATGCGCAGACGTCAATGTAAAATCAGTGTATTCTACTGTTCGGAAACATAACTTGCAATCATGAATCTAAGGCAATGATGTATATATTACGCATATATGTGCACGCAATATAAACATTTCTGACGTTATTTAAAACAAAATATCATATTATACCTTTTTCGGATTAGAGCAGTTGTTTGCTTTTAGAATATATAGGTCGAGCGAACATAGCCATTTTTTATTATGGTGCCGCCATTTGCTGACTGACTTTCAAAGGCAGTAAATTGTTGGGTTTGCTCTATTTTGTTTTTATGTCCCATCACAGTTGTGCCTTTTACAACTTATTGGTTTGTGAATGCCTTTCTTCTGTACCTTTTCCAATGTTAATATATGTTGCAGTACTTATTGAATTTCAGCATTTGTTCTTATATCTAATATTGAAGGTTCCTAAAAATGTTTTGATTTCAAACTGACCCGTCGCAGACCATCTGGACGACTTTCTTACAAGAAGTTAATGTTTTCGTATTTTAATTGGCATAGCGTGTGTGTGTGTTTTCTTTCATTGGATTCCTTTTAACACTATTTTGCAATGTTTAAATTTTAGTTTAAACAAAGTTTTGCATTTTTACTCAATCTTTTAAAAAAAGAAAATTGTGACCAGGCACTTGTACGAGTTGTCGGGGGGATTGCACTCTGGAGACATTGTGTCTCGAATTATAAGTGTAGGTTTGGGGTTCTCATCTGTTTCACATCATAGATTCTCTCAACTGAAAGTCTCCATCATCATTCTTATATATTATTCATAGCACCACCACCATACCCACTGTACAAGCCTACAAGCCAAGCCGACATTACATCAATGAATTTCTCGTGGGGAAATAAAGTGTTCACCAATCGAGTTTAATAGATAAAAATATATAAACGTTTTTATATTTTGGTTCACATTTGACATCACCATTAGGAGCACATCATCATCATCATCATCATCATCATCATCATCATCATCTTATCATCACCATCATCAAGCAGCAGCATTAACATCATCAGAAATATCAGCAGCTTCATCATCGTCAGCTTCTTCTTCATCATCATCATCATCGTCGTCGTTGTCGTCGTCGTCGTCGTCGTCGTCGTCATGGCATTGTTGTCATCGTCATTAACCAAAGTAGCATTGCCACCAATTAGCACTGACAATGATTCATAATAAACACGATATTAATCAATAATCCCCAATTAATAAATAGCGCTACTTTATTAATGTGTTAACTGTATTGGCAATAATAGCACATAATATATATTGTTTTAATCAATATACAGGGACACCGAAACAAGTGTTTCATTGCTATTTTAGTATCACTTACTATATTCTTACATAATTACAACTCCATACATATATATGCAATTGTTCTTGGTCATATGCATCCTTTTACACACATTTAAGTACATGTAATTTTACAGGGTCTCATGTATCCTATTACACACATACAATTATATGTCTCCCTCCGCCAACACACCTCGATGCCGCCATTATGAGAGAAACCAAGAAAAGAGTTTGTTTATAAAATAACATTGCTACATGTATTTAATTATCTTATTTAATTCCTATGTTTGGGTAAACAACAGCACGCAAATGTAACGGGTAGTTTTGACTAGATACTCAGCTATAACAGTGCAAAGCTAAATAAGGTCTAATCAGAATTACCACAGATATTTAAATCTAAACAACCTCTGAACAAAGGCAAACAGGGCAAATGTTAATGTGACAAAAACACACAGACGAGACATAACACACATAAAAAAAACTATCAGTTACCGCCTTGGAACGGTCAGTCGGCATATGGACCGTCTGGTGTGCTTACTCCTGGTTTGTGGAGCGAACCTCGCACTTCCTACATAAAAATATCCCTTTAAAGTGAAACTACAAACAGTAAGCACCTGCATCGGGAGATAAAAATGAACTAATATACAGACAAAATAACTAGTAATAAAATAAACTATCAACATATGTACAATATGTACAATAAATCCTGATTTGTAAACTCATATATTAATCAGTGTATGCTTAACCTACTAAATTTTCAAGAATCAAGTTCTGCTACAAGTTATACCAATAGGACTGCTGCGGAAGGTCGATAAATAGTTCAATAGATATTTGGTTTGATTCGGTCAAATGCCAAAGGGCAACACAATCACAAAATGAGCTTTACAACCGACTTTTGTAGGGTAGAATTTAGAAGGAAATATTAAAATACCTAAATAATAGTAGATTATCGTACAGAAAAAACAACGTCTAGATTAATGCATGTACACGTTAAGATGATAAAGTTCGTAATGCATTTCGTCATCAAACAATAGAGTAAGTCGTATTCTTCTCATACATGTACATAACTAATTGAAAATTATATTATTCTCGTCCATCCGTGACAGTATTTAAGTATATAACTAATTGTATCATTTTCGCCGTTCACTTAACATATCAATCTAGCATGTTCTTATAACGCTGTTATATAAAACACAAACAACTTAAAGTCTCAATGACTTTTGTCGCCATTATCAGAATTTTAACTTAGATCAGGAATCGTCGGCTATTTCCGCTTGCTGGTGCGCTGCCGAAAATTGGATGCCAGATGCGTAGGAGCCTGTATACGCCTTTATAACAGTATGTTGAAAATATCATACGTATTTTTGTTCTTTTCCAGCTCGAGGACAGTCGATAAAAGAAGTCCTTTTAGACAAATTTCATTCTAACCAAGACAACAACAACAACAACCTCAGCAGCAATCTTAGCAACAATAACAACAACAAAACCAACACCAACAACAAAGGGAATGGTGATATAAATGAGAGCAGCAATCACGTCAACACCGGAAGTCTGCGGAGTTATAGTGACAACAACATTGGTGACAACAACAATGGTGACAACAACATTGGTGACAACAACACTGGTGACAAGAACGAAATGCCCGGAACAGACAACATTGTGGATAGCACCTTAAATGAAATTATCAGTCCGATCGTAAGCAACAATAACAAGAACGACGTGGCAGGAAATATAAATGTTGTGGATAAAAATGGCAGTTCTTACAATGTTGACAAAAACCTTGTCAGTGCTGGTGATAGTGGCAGTAATACAGTCGACGATATTGTTGTGACAAGTAGTAGTAGCAGCAGCAACATCAAAAATATTTCCAGCAGCAACAACAGCAACAAAACCACCCCAACTTCCAACACCAATAACAGCAACAATACAAGCAGCGTCACGACAGAATACAACACAGCCACCACAAACTATAGCACTACATCCAACATCAATGAAAGCAGTAAGATCAACAACAAAGAACAAAGCACCACCAACAGCAACGCCACCTCGTGTCACCTGCGACAGACGATGGCTTGGCACGAATGTGTCAAGAAGGTCGATTGTCCGTTCACCTGTATGTCTGGGGACGACTGTACTTTCCCCTACTGTAATATGTTCGGGGAGTGCGAGTGTCGACAAGGTAATGATGTAGAAGCGATTTTAATATTTTATCTTTACTGGCCTTAAATTCGATTAATTTCTTCTCGTACCATTGTTATATTTGTATTTTTGCACTATGTTCGATTTTCATGTTGTTGTCGTCTTTTGTTCATGCTCCTAGTTATTGTTAGTCTTCTGTTTCCTTTTATCTTTTGCTCTTTTTCCTTCTTCTTCGTCTTTCTTTCTTTATTTTTTATTATTTATTTATTTATTTATTTATTTATTTATTTATTTATTTATTTATTTATTTATTTTTGACATTTATGCATTTTAATGTTCGTTTTCCGCTGTTCATTAACATCATTTTTTTTTTGTATTTAGCCTTACAAGTCCGTACATCTAGATTCACCTGAGTAAAAGCAAAACCACGACACACGCCTTAGGAGATTTCTGTGATCATTCATTTATAATTATTAAATAATATAATATTTAAAACATGGCATTATATCAAAATACCAATGTAAATAAAAACTGTTTGTTTTCATATGGGTCAGTGGATTTAAAACTCATACTTGAAACCCGAAGGCGACAACTCCATACATTGACAGTAGACATAAACCAGTATGAACCTTTAAGCACATCAATAATATTTAATTATCTAACAATTGTATAGAGGGACATCAAGTTTGCACCGGCAATGGACGGACTATATACGTTGCAAGTCTCTTGTAATCAATAAAATGCCAGTTTCCATTTGCATGTTTGATGCTACATTAATTGAATAATCCAAAATAATTATTGGTTGTCACTCTTTCATTTGTTATCATGCAAAGGTTGCTCGGCCTATGGCTTTGATGGGAAATGGTGCAGTTGCTGGAGAGGATATACAATAGCACTAATGAGCATTCAGTTTTTGCTGTTGTTCGAAGAAAAGATATTATTATATAACTTATAAATAGACGTGTTCCGGTTGGTTAAGGAGTCTGAAAATCCCAGTAAATATCATGTAATATTCACTATTTCTATTGTTAAGTAAATACGATTACACAATGTTCGACACGAGTTGCGTGGTTCTAAGTATTTGGTGATATATGTGTGTACATGTACCGCCTCTGTCAATAATGAATAATTCAATGTTTATTACATCATGTACACCAGTTGGACCGAACCTTGTAGCGCAATAGAGCGTCGGCTCCATGTGAGGGACGCCCCGGGTTCGATCCCGGGCCGCTGCATACCAAAGCCGTTAAAAGTGCTAGTGGTATAGCTCCCTTGCCAATGCTCAAGCAAATATAAGGGTAGTTCCACGACTGGTTGAGCCGGTGTTAGGACAATGTGACTGGATGCAGTATTATTCCAAAACCTCACGGCAAGCTGTACACAGTGAAGGCAGCACTATATCTGCTTCAAATAGACACTGTCTCCAGATAACTGAAATATTGTTGATGGGACGAAAAATACAATAAACAAATAAACTGGTCATGATTGTACATTTTGTTTTCAGAATATCATATTCATGTTCATACGTATGTCGGTAACGTTAAGGAAATAACATTATAGCGTATTTAAGATCAATTCCTAAACAAAGTTCAGGCTAATGAATTGGTTTATTTCAGAGCTTATTGATTCGCGTGGTTAAACTGATCTATATTGCCAGGGAAAGAGTGCGACATAGTTGTTAGTTGTTATTTCGCTGATTACAGATACACCTAATTGGAAATCCTTTGATAACCGTTTTACAAATTGAATTAACGTGCGTTTGAAATAGCATGGTGTATATTTGAGATATGCCTAATTGCAACTACGTGGACTGGAGGTTTATTTGCACAATCGATAGGTTTGTGATACAATTGTGCAGTGTTAAGCTTGCAATTAGATTGGTGATTAATACAAAGCATGATCGTGTATTCCAGTAACATGCTCAAGGTCAAGTAGATAATATAAATTTAATTAATTAAAAGTGGTATAGTAATACCCATTTTGGCCTTAATACATGTCAGTATTCATCTCCGGCATTCCAAAATTCAAAATGTCCAGAGGAATATGCCTTGGATCCCTCTTGAAGCAAATGAACACAGATATTCCAATTAAATTCGTGATTTCAACTAAGAGATCATTTTATGTATTTTATTTATTTTTTATAAAATTCCTTGTACCTTTTCACTACTTAATGTTTTCTGTTTGCACATGTTTTGCTATTCTATGTACAAATTTTTAAATTTGTATGTTTTATGTATATTATGACGTCAGTTGTAAACATATTCATGCATAAACATTAGGGTCAATTTAACTGTTAAATTGAACTTTTCTTCTTTGTTAGAATATCCGATTCGTCTAGAATAAGTTTATCAATTTATTCAAGATATTTTAGAGTTAAAGATACAGCGCTGAAAAAATAATCGTCAGCTTTCAAGCCATACTAACCCCCTTCAAACAATCTTGCTTGTATGGAACATTTTACTTGTATGGAACCATGCAATCCCAGAAGCAGGTTTCACAGAAGATTGGACAACACATAAATGACTACAACAACAAAAACTAGCATCATAAGTTATGACATCATTTTATTAAATCAAAGGAATAGGTAAATAAGAAAAGGTCCAATTAAACTTTCCACAGATATTAACATTTAATCTACCTGTAGACAAAGGCAAACAGGGTAAATGTAAATGTGTCCAAAACACAGAGACGAGACATAACACACAGAAAGAAAAACCATCAGTTACCGCCTTGGAAGAATTACAAATGGCGAAAAGAAAAAAAAAACTTCACATCAAACTTCAAACAATGTTTAATCGACAAGAAACTCATTCGTATAATATTCTTATTATCCATTTTTAACTCGTTAATGAGATAATAAATAAAAATCCGAGTGTTTCCTCGCTATAGCAACATCAGTTGGATATAAAACATAATGTTGCATGGATGTTTTAGAATGGTTTCATACGTTTCACTGATTACAACATGTAACGTTGGTTAGCGTAAACTTTAAACTAGAACCTAATAATATTGTATCATCTTGTGTTCCAGCATTCTGTCGCAGTGCCAGCATGTGTCAGTTTTTTCGGATCGAGTGTAATGGAACATTCGTCTGCCTTGAAGGGTCGTGTATCTGCGGCTGATTGGAACAGTCAAGGCAGCACTGGAGTGACATTCAGTTGTAAAATACAAGTGAATACGTATTGATATCGTGAATCGTGAAGTAAATTAATCCCGAAAAATGTGCTGAATAACAGTTTTCTGAATGGGAAGTTCTTGCGACAAACAACAGAACATTAATTTAAGATTGTAAAAAAGGGGATGTGGGTAAATTAAATATTTATATGTTCATGTATGTATGTGGTCATTTACATTCTTTAACAGTGTGGTTCTAATATCTATTGATAAATAGAATGTCTTTGTGAATAAGGAAAATATTATATTTTAATAAATAAAGAGGTGTTAGTAATAAGATTTATATGAAACCATAGTATAAACCAATATGTATATATATATATATATATATATATATATATATATATATATATATATATATATATATATATATATATATATATATATATATATATATATATATATATATATATATATATATATATATATATATATATATATATATATATATATATATAACTGTGTAAGGTTTATCTGATGTATATTTACCGGTGATTCAATATGTGTAAGTTTCTAAGATATCATGTTTTTTATCTTGCTAAACCTCATTTTGATAGAAGAAGTGTACATCGAAGTTTGAAATAATTAAATTTAATATATAACCATTCTTTCATAATGTTACTTTAAGTTCATATTTAGTCATAAATTTGATTTTTAAAGACATGACAAAACCAGTTACTATCCATCTGTCCAGTATGTAATATATTCATGTGGGTAATAGTTCAATACGGTTATATCCAGAATAATACGGTAGATACATTGACAGGACGCATAATAACAAAAAATAACCATACGACTGTTAAACATGTTCGAGTATGAATGTCGGAAATCTATTTGTTAATTGTCAGAGTAACTTTATTGAATGGGTTGGGTGTGTATGTTTCACAGAAAACAACATAACGAATACAGAATTGTTTTTCTCTGTTTTCTTCTTTTTTTTACTAGGACATTAGTCTAATTGAAATAAGTACAGGACTTTGTCAAACACGTTTAACTATAATATATATATCTAACACAACAATGCCCATTTTGATCAACGTAAGATACATGTATTTGTAAGAGTAAACGACAATTTGTGTAGTTCTTTAAGTAAAAAAAATAATAATATCCATACACTTACCGTGTAAGAAGAGCCATTTGAATGCGCAGTTATTAGACGAAACATGTTTTGTTTTTTTGTATTTTTGTACACTTTTATACATAAAATGTAACTTAACGATAGCAGCTAGAGGGTTTTAAATTGTAATTTTAATTTTTGAAAATAAAACAGTATGATGATTAAGAGTTGTTTCGTTTTGCCGACATCATTAATTCATCAAGTTTATGTAAGCACTATATTGTTCTGTTGTATTCATCATTGTTCTATAAGGAAATACTGTTAAATAAACAATAATTTGTTCATAAAACTCGTTGAAACAAACAATCTATTTTCCGACTAGACGTATATATTTTGCAGAAATATCGTCTTAAAAATTAGAGGAAGAAAAAATAAATTGTGTATTTCATATACTTCTCAATCTTTTCAGTTACCATTCCCAAAAGTAGAAATTGGTGTGTTGTTGTTACATGTAAATTGGTACATTTAACAAAGGGTAAGCGACGGTAGGGAATCTCCTTCAAGAAAAATAATATTGACTTATTTATTTTGTAAAACATACAATTACATACCAGTTTGGGACTTTATCGCGTACCCTTTAACACTAAGATTCCTACAAACAAATGATTGTAATGATTTCAATTTGATACAACCGGCTTTGTTTTAAAACAAGCTTCGAAATAAAATTAAAACAAAGCGGTTTTCCTTCAGATGTTGTAACCAAAAGAGTCTTTTTAATACTGTTTTGGAGTTTAAGAAGTATTTTATATCTAATCTCATAACAAACTGAAGAACCCCCGAGATTAGTATCGATTGAACCTCATTTCAAAGAATTTCTTACCAACAGCAAGTCAATTATAAAACGGATTGTAATGGCAGAAGATTTTAGCATTATGTCGTTACAACCCGCTTTGTGAAAAATTAATAACAAAGCGGAAGTTTCGCGTGAAAAATGCTGAAAAGTTTTCGTTTGACCCTGTTCCGTCATAAAAAAAAAACATTTTAATATCCACTCACATACAATCTTGTAATCTCTTGTTAATGGAAGACAAGAAGACTAAATTTGGACATATGGCTCATGAGTTAAATAATGATGAACATAGTGAATATTATTAAAGAGACTGTTACTGGTGACAGTAATGTTATTGTAAACTCTTGACGAAGCAAAACACGAGCAATATATTTGGAAATATCATCATTTCATTTGGTTTATTTATTTATTTATTTATTTATTTATTTATTTGGGTTTTACGGCACACCGACACTTAGCTCATTTGGTTTGAACTTAATTTATTTAATAATGAAAAGCAAAGTGACCAACAAAATAAGTACCTGAATATAAATTGCTGCATTGGATAACTGGTTTTAAAACTTACATAAACTGGTGCCTCATATGGAAAGCTTTTATTCATGGGGACAATAGTGTAGCTGGCCATAACAGGAAATCGCAACTGTTCTTTGGGAACTTTTACAGATAAAACAACTGAGTGTTCCGGGTTTTTAACATTGTAGCTTGCAAAAATAATGTGTAGCTTGCAATTATAACAAAAGTAGCAGGCATTTATGGGAATTTGTATCTGTTTGGCGTATTGTTTAACAAAAGAAATTGAATATCCCGATGTTAGCAATGCAGCTTGTAAATACAGATGTTACAGAGAATAAGGAAATCAAACAAGGTAGCATATACTCTACTTCCTATCACAATTATGGTTCGTTACTGTCAAATGTTTATGTAATTAATAGGCACAGTGAACAGGCAAATATTACTGACAATAAAATTCTTCACGAAGAATAGTATGTCTGTGTGTACATTAGCATAATTTAATGCTATTTATGAAGGTTTATTTGAAATATATATGACTTTATACTTTTATTTATACACGGAACTAGTGTTCCCCTTTTCATCCACTGCAGTAGGTGATGTTTTTGAAAAATATAACTCAGCATCGACAATAATTGTCAATTTTATCAAAAATTTCAACATAAAAATCAAGATACCAGAATAATTCTTGAAAATGAAAATGGCTTATCTCATGTATTTTCATTTTGTCGTTTTATTAAACGATTCACTGATGCTTTATTTATCATTGTATCGTGTTATTTTAAGCTTCTTCAATAAGGAAGAGTGTTCTGTGACATCAAGTTGGTTCACTTGTTGGTTGTATTTAAATAACTGTGATTATTTTATTGTATTCCTTGTGGACGATCACCATTGTTCTATTGTTCCCAACCATTTAATGGAACGTATGAATTATTGATGCGGATTAAATGCTGCGTTGGCAATGGCAGTCAAAAAAAGGTAAAGTAAGTCCAACGCAAGCCGCGGTATCCGTTTCAACAATAGTCGCAGTAGCATATATTTAATTGCTAATCCTAAAGCATTTAGCTGTTGGCCTTGCTTAAAGATGGCATCCGACGTTTTTGGACTATTTTTTTGTATCTCGCAAATATATAATTGATTGTCCTATACAACCTTTAGTTTGTTTGTTGTTTGTTTTTGTTTTTCTGATTAAGATATAAATTATATATGACTTGTATTGAAAGGTACTTCAAATAAATATGTTGGTTCTATTAAGGTTGTAGATTTATGACCGTACAGCGATCTCGGACATTTGGTGATAATGCCATTTGAACATATGGTTACACATTTCAGGCAGAGTGTGTAGGTAAATCATTTAATTGGTCGGTTTTGAATAATGTGTGATTTATCGCTGTCATCTAATTGGTTGGTTTTCAAGTGTGTGTGATTAATCGCTGTCATCTGATTGGTTGCTTTTGAAAAGTGTGTGATTTAACGCTGTCATCTGATTGGTTGGTTTTGAAAAGTGTGTGATTTATCGCTGTTATCTAATTGGTTGGTTTTGAAAAGTGTGTAATTTATCGCTGTCATCTGATTGGTTGGTTTTGAAAAGTGTGTGATTTATCGCTGTCATCTGATTGGTTGGTTTTAAATAGTGTGTGATTCATTTATTGCTTCCCTGTCATGCG
The DNA here is from genome assembly GCA_007844125.1 of Sinonovacula constricta. Taxonomy (NCBI): domain Eukaryota; kingdom Metazoa; phylum Mollusca; class Bivalvia; order Cardiida; family Solecurtidae; genus Sinonovacula; species Sinonovacula constricta. Next base: position 19,785,030 of record CM017564.1, read on the forward strand.
TTTGAAAGATTGTCATTGTTCTATAGCACTGTACCTCAAAAGTAAATTGTTGAATTATTGATGATGATAAATTGCTGAGTATCTAGTGGCAGAAAAACGCGACAGACGCCTGAGTTTGGGATTTAAAATGTTGGAAGCTTTTAGCGTGTTTGTTAGTCAACTGTGTTTTGTTTTGTTCTTGAGCAAACATAGCAGAGACCAGGTGTGGTTATTAAAGCTACGTACAGTTATTTCGGGGAAGGAAGACCCGAGTCAAATAGAACCACCAGCTCATCGCGGGTCACCGGGAAGGTCTTCGCACATTAAGCCCCAAGCGGGACTCGAACCCACGCGGTGAGAAGCTAAGCAATCAGTGGCGACGTTATAATTACGTCACCGGCGGCAAACCTTCATCCAGATTTGAAGTATGTTCATGAAATTGTTTTGTCATGTGTGAATTCTAAAATCAGGTAAAAAGGAAATTCTCTAAAGCATCAGAACCCATTTAAAAGATCATCTTAGTATCTGTTAAACTCTCTGTTGTAACATAACTACATATGTACTATTTTGTTTGTGTCATTTGCTGAATGAAATAAAAAGAAAGAGCATCACCATCGGACCACGTGTTGTTGTTTTTATTTGTTTTCCACTTAAAACTGCTAAAGGTTCCTGAGCCAAGTCAAACGATAATTGATCAATTTATATTGCACGTTTAGTTTGTTTGTTACTGCTATTGTTGAATTTTCCAAAAGAATAACAGTAACATTAATTTTTATTTGTTGTCTTGATGACGTAATATGCACCAATATGTTAATATTCGAGGGTTTTTCACGTATTTCACATGAGAGTTAATTTGTGAATTATCCGAGGAGTTCCATCTGATTATCGCAGTGTTAAATCGATGGTAATTCCACTAGTCTGCAAGAAATGAAATGAGTGTATTGAAAAATATGAAACAGGGATTTATCAAGTGACAAAATGACATGGCATGTGAGCTATAACACAATTTACAACATGTGAAAGTTATCGAACTATGTAAAATTCTATACCAATGTATCTTCTTGTTTGCTTACATTTTAAAGTCATACTAGTTGTTTTTGCACAACTTCCGGTCTAATCTTCAAATAGGTGGGAAAAATAATCGCATAAAAGTTGCATTGACTGATTCTATACAGTTGTTTAGCACCTGTCTGTACCTGCAAATTATCTCATTTAATTTCATACAAAAAGAAATTAAAATCACAATAGAAAACAGTATTTGTTTCATTTTCCAGTTGTTTGCAAATCAATAATCAGAAAAAGCATTTAATCAATAACGAAAAATATTTGTAGAACCACCGGACCTGGTGGCGCAATCGGAAGAGCGTCGGCTCCAGGAACGGGAGGCCCCGGGTTCGATCCTGGGCCACGACATACCAAAGTCGTTAAAAATGGTAGTGGTATAGCTCCCTTGCTAACGCTAAAGCAAATATAAGGGTAGTTATACGACTGGTTGGCCCGGTGTCAGGATAATGTGACTGGGTGTGGTATCATGTCAGGTGTTCACGGCATGCTATACACAGTGAAGGCAGCACTATATCTGCTTCAAGTGGACTCCGTCTCCAGATAACTGAAAAACTGTTGGTGGGACGATAAACCCAATAAATAAATAAATATTAGTAGAACCGTTTAATGCAAGAATAAAATGGCACGAAAAACTGACTTAACCCGTAGGGATTGCTCTGTCAATGGAGTTGACATATATCCAATTGAACTTTAAGCGCCGGCCGAAACAAGTCTAACTCATATCATAAGTTGAAATTTAAATGTAAAAATTTGCCGACCGCATGTTTAATCAAAGCGTTCAGAAGCGATGTATGCGTGGTGGAAGCTTTACCCTGTAAGCTAAAACAGGTGTGAAACAATGATAAAAAGGATTCCATAGTCAACTAATCTACAGCGCATTGGAAATTGGAAAAAAAGACAAGTCTTCAGCTGCAAATAAACACAGCTTCTAAATAAATATTGATTATACATTATGACAAAATTTAAATCAGAGTCACTAATATCACTAATCTTATTATAGTAACCATTTTATTCAATATTCAATACTTTCAATATGATTTTGCATTTTGACTGAAGTAAGAACTGTAAACAATGTTCATACATGATACCAGATTCGATCATAAATAACTGAGAACTATTTTGAAAGTAACTACTACGTGGTACACACCTGTGATTTTAAACTAAAAAATCCCGAGTGAGCCATTCCTTCCCGAACGAGTGCGGTAGTTGTAGACTGAGATGCTGAGATGATAAGAATGACGTCTGACATTATACGTGTATAACATGATTCAGAGCTGCAGACGACTGTGAAGAACAGCGCGGGATATCGCAAATATCTCGACCTAGTAGATATTGCATAGTCAGTGGAACACTCATTCTAATATCAGTTCACTCCACATTTCGACACTTTCTTCTAGCCATTGAGTGATATTCGTACGCGGCATTGTTCATTAATTAATCTGCAGCATTTCATGTATATCTGAATTACACAATATGACGAGCTTCCAGTTTAACACACAATACGAGCGTTATCATTTGAAGCATGTCTGGCCACACTTGAGTCTCCTTGGACATACACATTTGTGCTAGGCTCTACTTCTTCTCAGGCATGAATAACTGACCGCGAGCAGTCAATTTATTTATTTATTTGGGTTTTACCGCACACCGACACTTAACAGGTCATACGGCGCCGAATACAAAGAAGTTTAATGTGAATAGAGAATAATCAGGTAAAAACTAAACTATGTTAGTAAAAGGGTCCATCATATGTGCTTCCGAAATCCAGCTTTCACATAACTTTACACGGTGTCGTAAGCAACTACATGAAACAAGCTTCTACTGGGACTCTGTAGCATAGGCAGTGAAGCACTGGACGATCATACGAAAAGATCCGTAATCAAATCTTGAATACGCTTGTTTGTTGTTGTTGGTGGTGTTTGTGTATTTGTTGTTTGTTTTTTTATCGTTGTTTTGTGCTGTTTTTGTGTGTGCTTTTTGTTTTATTTTTGTGATGCTTTTATTGTTTTAGGGTTTGGGGTGAAGTCATTGCATTTTCTTTTCACCCCTTTTCAGTATGAAAACCACTGAATAATAACAATGTTATAGACGATTTTAGTATTTTTTAAACTTAACCATTTTAAACTGGATAACTCAAGTAAGGCAAACGTGCCTGCCAGTGTAATACTGACATTTAACTAGAACGTCGTCTTCAAAATGTTATAGCAACTGAAGCCGACTTAAACAAGTGTGTTTTGACATACAAATTATTCCAAATTTACAGGACAAATAAGCTTAGCTCCAACTATTGATCGGTTCTAGTTCCGTTTATTTAAACAACATGTTACATGATTTATAAACTACACAAGTGAACTAAATCGCGGTCATAACTGATCGAATGTCCTCCGTTATAACGGAAGTGCAGTATTTGTCTTCAATTGTACGTAAACCATTGTTCTGTTTGCCTTTGTGATAAATCTCAAAAAGGAAAATTCAAATCGTACCCAATAATGCTTTAACGAAGTTCTTCTGATTTCAACTCAGAGAAACGTGGCAGCTAGCATCTGTTATTGTTTGTGATTATAATATGATATGACCTGACAAATGATTGACTTTAAAGGTGTATATTGTGTAATTATACATTTGTATTGTATAAATGCTGTACATCACATAATTATTATACATGTGTATTTTATAACGATAGTGACTTTGACTACTTGCAGCTAGTCGTCATGCCTAGGATGAGGTAGTGCGTGTACAGCAACTACTAATGTATTAAGTATACACATCAATTGTATTTATGCATGCTTTAAAAGTTAATATTAATATTGTTATCTGTTTATACAAGATATTCAAGTGAAACGAGGGGCGAACTTTTATTAGAAGGACTGTTCGAAAGAATATGCATTTTCTGACAGGCCGGTGTATTTGAAATATCCCGTTAATTCCACTGACTATGCATTATATGATAGGCCGATATATTTGCACTATCCCGTTAGAGCGAGTGTTCCACTGACTATGAATTATCTGATTGGCCGGGATATTAGCAATATCCCGTTAGAACGAGTGTTCTACTGACTATGCATTATTTGATAGGCAGAGATATTAGCAATATCCCGTTAGAACGAGTGTTCTACTGACTATGCATTATTTGATAGGCCGAGATATTAGCAATATTCCGTTAGAACGAGTGTTCTACTGACTATGCATTATTTGATAGGCCGAGATATTAGCAATATCCCGTTAGAACGAGTGTTCTACTAACTATGCATTATTTGATAGGCAGAGATATTAGCAATATTCCGTTAGAACGAGTGTTCTACTAACTATGCATTATTTGATAGGCAGAGATATTAGCAATATTCCGTTAGAACGAGTGTTCTACTAACTATGCATTATTTGATAGGCAGAGATATTAGCAATATTCCGTTAGAACGAGTGTTCTACTGACTATGCATTATTTGATAGGCCGAGATATTAGCAATATCCCGTTAGAACGAGTGTTCTACTAACTATGCATTATTTGATAGGCAGAGATATTAGCAATATTCCGTTAGAACGAGTGTTCTACTGACTATGCATTATTTGATAGGCCGGGATATAAGCAATATTCCGTTAGTTTCTCTGACTATGCATAATATGATAGGCCGATATATTTGCACTATCCCGTTAGAACGAGTGTTCTACTGACTATGCATTTTTTGATAAGCCGAGATATTAGCAATATCCCGTTAGTTCCACTGACTATGCATTATATGAAAGGTCGATATGTTAGCAATATCCCGCGCAGCTTTGTACTTTGTTAATGGCGGCGCCCTTGAAATGCGTTGGAAATTGGTTACTGTGCTGTTGGTGTAGTTATGAGGTCATTTCTTTGCGGTTTCCGGACAAGTCTACTTTTAGTAAAAATGGCCGAGGTGTTTCGCGTAGTTATAAACTCTTCGTTTCAATTCCAATTAGTACTACTTATCAATTTATCACGGTGTCAATTGAGCAACTTACACACACGTGAGTTAAGTATTTTTATTCTTACCTGTTAGTGGTGCAGGTCTAATAATGTAAAATTTACTTCCATTAAATATTTCTGACATGGGTTTAGTAGAAAAATTATTTTTAAAAGGAAATGACAGTTTAGTTATCATGCGATGGCCGATTGTTCGAGCATATTTTAAGCTCACTTTAAGTCAGATTACTTATTGTTGTTTTGCGTCAGGCAACGTATTTTGTTGTTGAAACGTAAGGGCGCCCTTTGATGCTTTACATCAATGCTTTTCTGTTATATGACATGTCATTCTTATCATCTCAGAATCTCAATCTAATGTTACCGCACACGTTCGAACAAGAATGGCGCACTCGGGTTGTTTAGATTGATATCACAGACGTATAGTGTTGACAAAATAAACAACATTTAATTAATTTTAAACCCATTGTACTTTCGTCGCATCTGGTAGCATTTGTGGGCGTTTATTTTCGACCCAGTTTAAGTTAAAATGCAATCACATAGAAAGTATTGTAAGTTTAGTAAAATACAATGTAGTTTCCATTATCAGATGTTAGTACAAAGCGGACTATAAATGTCCACAAAGAGCTTCCATAAGTACAAGTCACGGGTTCTTAAAGTATACAAAAGTCAGGGCAAGTCTAGTGTTACACAGTGTAAATATTCATGACAGAGAAGGGAAGTAACGAGCACAAGAAGACATGTCAAGATTTGTTTCCCTTTATTTAAATATCTGTTATCCATAACATCTGGACATGCATATGAAAGACAAAAGAGTCGGTAAAACGGATGGATGCTCCCAAAAACAATGTCAGTTCCAAAAGGGTTTATTTTTTAAATATGTGTGTTTAAATAATTAAAGTATGTTAAAGGCAAGTCTAATGATACACGAGCGTAAAATATTCATGAGACAGAAAAGGGAAGTAACCAGCACAAGAAGATACCTCAAGATTGTTTCCCTTCATTTAAATATATTTGAACATTTTATAAACGTCCAGAAAGTCTTTTATCTGCTGATTTTGTTGCAGTTAACATAACAGGACAGAATCATTTTTGTTACAAGGAATGTTTATTTTCAAAGGAAATACAATCACCTTAAACATATTGTAAACACCTTGGTCAGTGTGCGTGTCTATAAAATAAGAAAAAATGCATAAGATGGACAAAAACTTTTTAATAAATCAAAATGTTTATACAAACGCTTATTCCTGTCCTTGGAAAAGTCTGTTTTTGTATGAAATTTTAAAACCTATGACCAACATCTGGTAATCCGCATACATGTGAACTTTTTCTGAAGCAAAAGTGGGAGATTTTTTACTTGCAAAGTGGGAGATTTGTTATTTTCATACAAACAATAAAGGAAGTTATCTGTTTCCAAGTAGGGAGATTTCTGAAAATGATTTTCAAATAATTTTGAACCTTAAAAGTGGGAGTCTCCCTCCAAAATTGGGAGAGTTCACATGTATGAATCCGACATTGGCATGAATGAAACATTAATTATGATCACAGAATAAGAAAACAGAAAAAAAACACAAGAAAATACAAACAAGAATAATAATACAAGGTAGCATTGTTTTTTGTTTCTTCTTTCTTTTAAACCTCAATACCAATAAAAAATATTGTCCATAACATCTGGATATGCATATGAAAGACAAGAGAATCGGTAAAACCGATGGATGCTCAAAAAAAATGCCAGTTCCAAAAGGGTCTATTTTTTTTTAATATGTGTGTTTAAATATTTAAAGTATGAAAAATAACAAAAGGCAATTACTCCTTAATTATGCAGATGAGAGTTATGGTTCTTGTACAATGCACTCCTATTAAGTTTCATGGTGATAACTCTTACAGCTTTTGTGTTATGCTCCGGACAAAATTTAAGTATTGAAAATAACAAAGGGCATTAACTCCTAAATCATGGAAAACAGAGTTATAGTTCTTGTATACTTTACTTCTCCTCATAAAGATCTATCTGCCTATGATGTTTCATGATGGCAGTTTTTGTGTTATGCGCCAGACAAAATTGTGATGGACGGCCGGATGGATAACGAACGAACGGGACAAGAGGACAATGTGGCCACTATATGCTCCCACTTCGGGAGCATAAAAAATCAAAAGAATAAAATATCATGTTAAATAAACACAAAGGCCCACAAGTGTGCATATATGTCTTTGGCAGATACTAGAATTGTATTTGTACTTATCATTAACAGACTTTTAAAAACAGTGACTAGAAACAAAACACAAAAGAATGTGAAATACTGCAATATTTACCTTAAAGTTAATCTGTACATTGAAGAACAAGTACTCAATAATAATTAGGAAAGAGAACGAAGAATGAAATAGAAAATATGCTAAAATGCACGCAAATATCTAACTCCTCAGATATATAAGATTGAAAAAAAACATGCTACAATGCACCCAAATATTGAAGAATGAAATAGAGAACATGCTAAAATATACTCAAATATTTTAAGTATTTTATGTGTGTAATAAAAAAAAGTTGCCAACCAAATATAAAATAAAAAGAAGAGATCCAGATAAGAGGAATTAAAAACATTTTGCCATATATCTCATAATTCTCAACTACTCCTGCTATACCTGGTAACCATAGCAACTGTCACATTGAAACGATTCTAATGAGTACCAGATATATAAGGTTTGGAGAAAAAATAAAGGAGCTAGCCCCATAGTGTGGGTACTTGTTAGAATTGTTACATTAAGGCGATTCTAATGAGTACCAGGTATATAGGGTTTAGATAAAAAATGAATGAGTTTGCAAGAACTGTAGGCCTCTAATCTGGTGCTCTGTTGATGTGATGTTTCTATTATCATGCTAAAGAAGAAAACTTGTCAAGGATGAATCAAATTTCTAGCATATCTGTTATCAATCAAACTGTGATGATATCAATTAGAGCTTGGTGTCTTATTAATTGTTTTTTATGATCAATTTATCCACCTTTTTACTTCACGAGGAAAACTGTGTAAATATTGTCATCCTGGAACGAGTTTAACAAATACACAAAGTGGCTCTAAAGCTTAAAAAATATGAATCATGTTAAAAGTGCTGGGTGAAATGATTTACATAAATCTATGATTAAGCAGACTCTCGGGTCTAGAGTTAGAAGGTGTTTTATTCCTCTGTATTGTTTGTTTTGTGTTTGAAATACATTACAGCAACCATTTATGATCAATATAGCAACGTCCAGCTTTTTGGTGGAGGAAGACCCCAGACACATGTCCAGGAAAAACCATCCACGCACGGCAAGTCAGGTCGAACCCACGCAGTAAGTGGCTAAACAGTCAGAGGTTTTATTCCTCTTATCCCGGGCTTTGAGAGTAAAAAATGCAAAGGAAGAAGCTCATCCTTAACTACAACAAGATATGAAAATAATGACATGCTAACATTGAAACTAAACATGAAACATTACAAGAAACATGACATTAAACATGAAAATGCTTCTTGGCACTTTTATTTGAATAAAACATTGACAAAAAAACTTTACCTGACACACTGTGTTTAAACAATTTTATCTTATTAGATACTACAAAAATCACTTTCCATTGTTGGTAATTTCAACCAGTTAAAAACAAAATTAATTATTTAGATTGTTTCATCTTTCAATATAAAGATCACAATTAAGAAGCATTTTATAACCTTAACATTTTTTTCGATCCCATACAACATTATTTCACCCAAAATAAATACTGGGAAATGATTAAAATAGAACATATTTTCAGAGAAAAACTGATGAAAAACTAAATAGTGCAAAAAAGCTATGAATATTTGTAACACATTCCAATATTGTGTCTGTTTGTTTCTATGAATATTTGTAACACGTTCCAATATTGTGTCTGTTTCTATGAATATTTGTAACATATTCCAATATTGTGTCTATTTCTATGAATATCTGTAATATTGACAAATATTAAGAACCAATCACCATCTGAAGACATCAGCAGAAATTTAGCAAAGTGCTAATATTAATCAAAAGATTTCTGACTGTCTTTCTGAATGTATGTCTTATAATTGACATAAAAAATTAACACCACAACCTTATCCTAGTACATACATAACATCTGCAAAGATAAAACATTGTGAGTGTTTGTCAACAATAAGCCTTCTATAATCTCCTGTTTGTTTATTGGGTTTATCGTCCCACCAACAGTATTTCAGTTTTCTGGAGACGCTGTCCACTTGAAGCAGATATACTGCTGCATTCACTGTGTATAGCATGCCGTGAACACCTGGCATGATACCACACCCAGTCACATTATCCTGACACCGGGCCAACCTGTCCTGGAACTACCCTTATATTTGCTTGAGCGTTAGTAAGGGAGCTATGCCACTACCATTTTTAACGACTTTGGTATGTCGCGACCCGGGATCGAACCCAGGGCCTCCCTTACCTGGAGCCAACGCTCTACCGATTGCACTACCAGGTCCGGTTATAATCTCCTGTCTTAGACAAATAAATGTTGGACACACTAATATACATGGCATCAGAAGCATGAAGATCAAATGCAATATAAATTGAAATATCTGTTAACATTGTTTAAAGTGTGTTAAACCACTATTAAAATATAAACAAAAAAAGCTTACCGAATCCCTTTATTTACACCACATGATCACTCAAGCAAATTACACTGATTCATCTGTCTGAATGTTTTATAAATTTCCCATACAAAAATCAGCAGATAAATCTTGTAAAACAAATAAGTAAATTAAATCTTTTGCTGAACGTTCATTTTTGACATTGACTAAAAAAAACAAAAACAAGGCATTGACGACTCTTTCAAAAGTCCAAATATACAATACAGCAACAGCAGCAATATATATCAATTACAAACAAAAGATACCAAATATATTTACATGCTACGACAAAAAAAAAAACTAAATAAACCAGTTTTTCCTCTTTTTTTTTACATTTACTTTAACCAACAAAAAGTCAACAATTACACTATCCATAACACAAGAATGGTAACTTATTCTCCTTGAACAAGACGTCTATAACAATCACTCAATATACAAGCACCATAGGAACAATGTCACAGCACATATAAACAAAAAAAAAACACAGCTAATAATGAGCTAGGACAAATCTTTGAAAAATAAAGATTTTTAAAATGAACAATACACAACCATAAATAACCAAGCAGTAATTAGTGATGAAGTCAACAACAAAGGGCATTAATTCAACAATTATTTGCACAAATGGTTTTGTTATTATGTTATTCTGTTTGTTTAACCATAAGCTACTGATATTCCAATCCTGATTTGTATTGTGGCTTTTTTTTACATCGCACCAACACATTTATCGTCTGATTGACAATGTCCAGCTAATAGGGTACATTGGTGAAATGGAAATTGTCTCCCTTATTAGTTAATATTTTTATGTATTCTAAACAGTAGGGAGATCCATTTAGTTGGAATTCTTGGACTTTATCGCTCGTTCTTTTGTAGATATTGCAATTACAAACAGTGAAATTCTTATTTTTGCATAAATATAAGCTTAAAATCCATTTAGATACATATAGAGTTGTGCTTTTTAAAAAAGGAAAATGGAAGTTTTGTTGATGATGGTTAACCTGGGTATCATAAGAAAGACAGATAAGTCGACATACACTCCAAGGAGCACAAGCATAAAAACCGAGTAAAAAAAAATGAAAGGACCTACTTGCATTTAGGGATTATTCAGAGACTATTGATTAATGTCTCTCATTGTTGGTGAAAGAAGACCCCCAAAGTTATGTCTGGGTAGAACCACTGGTGCATGGCAGGGAAGCACGAAAACCTTTCCAAATTAACTTTTTAGCCCCGAATGGGACACAAACCACACATTTAGGGGCTGAGGAATAAAAGTGGATGACTTTTAACTGCTCTGCCACAAATGCCCATCTAATATTAAAACAATTACTTTAAAAGTAATCAGGTTGTGTTCAAGACATACAAAATAAAGTGTTGGGTGATCATTAAGACAGGAGACGAGAGTTATCATACTTGATCCTTCATTTCGGCTCACACACTCCAAGCAATGGTTACATTTTGCTGTGCTGCAGTAACCACCATCTTGGAAAGCATGTGACATTGTGGAGATATTGCTTTGAATTGTTAATAGGTGATAGCATGACATTAAGGCTCAACTTTATTAAATTAAAATCTTGTTTGCTGTATCTGGCAGCAATAACTAAGGAAAAAAAGTAAGATTATAGGACATTAATTTCATTGACACCCTATAATGGGAACCATGTACATGTATAAATCAATTATCAATGATTGTTTTGTTTTTATTTATTTTGGTTTTACGGCACACCGACACTTAACAGGTCATACGGCGCAGAATACAAAAAGATTTAGTGTGAATAGAGAATAATCAGGTTAAAACTTAACTATGTGTGTTATTTTAATTTACATTACAATACTGAAAATCAAGTATCTTATAAAGTATCTAAAATCTGATCACAAAAAGAAATGTGGCACAAACTCAAAAACCAACAGACAATCAGTACACAAAATTGTTATTTGAACTAATAAATCCTTACTTGTAAATAAAATTATGAAAGAAAACCCAACATATTTCATGTGTCAGTGTGAGTAAAATAAGATTTGAAGACTAAATTGAAAAATTAAATTAGTTTTTCATCGAGTTTTGTAAAGGATGTTTAGTATAATACAGGTAATAAGAATTTTTTGTCAAAGGAAGGGTTATCTTCTGTTATAGATAATATGCATTTTTTAACAATGTTTTTTTAAAGTTTTACTGAAAGGCCTTTAACAAGTTTAGTAATTAACAAATATAGCAGAATAACAAAGCAAAAGTAGGGTTATTTTTTCATCTACATAAGAGTAGATTTCTCATCTATTTATAATATCCTTCAATCCTTCCAACACTTATACCTTCTGGAATATTTAAATCAATGTTAGAGAGTCCCACATCCACTCCTCTGCCTCTACTTTGTGAAACATTCGATTCCCAGTCTCCCATTTCACTTGACACGCAATCATCTAAAGAATCCAAGGATTCAGTCTTATCACTATGGCCACCAAATTTGGATTTTTTCCTTGCATTCTCAAACTGTTGAGTTTGACTGAAGATTGTGGAGAAATCTGAAGGCTTATTTGTTCCGTCATCTGATAAAGAATCTAGATCATCTTTAATCACCATTCCATTCAGATTCTTATTCCCTTCTGTCTGCCAACTAGGTTTACCAACACTACTCTTACGACCATTTCCGCCATAACCACCTCTGTTATTTTCTCCATAAAAATTCTTGTCCATTCCAAAGTTTTTGTAACCATTTTGACCTCTGCCTCTACCCCTCGTAAATGGTTTTGGATTCGGATTATGGCTGCCTCTTTTAAAACCTGACGGATTTGGTTGTGCATTATATCCCCTGCCTCGATTTGGTTGATTGTACATCATGCCATATTCGGCCATGTTCTCCTGATCTGGACTGTAAGATCTATCTGGCCTAAATCCATTACCATGGTGACCATAGGGTGGTCGCTGATGATAACGATTACTATTGTCGCGTAAAGAGGGTCCATTATATCCCTGACCTTGATATAAAGGTGAGCCATTTCTGGGTCGGTAGTGTTGTTGATAAGAAAAGTTAGGGTTAGTCTGTGAATAGGTGTTGTTTTTGTAATGTTTATTATACTTCTGATGTTTCTGTGGTTGTGGTTGCTGAGGTTGCTGATACTGTTGTTGCGGTTGTTGCTGGTGACATTGCTGCTGCCGCAGCTGCTGGTGCAGTTTAGGCGAGGAAACATTACCACTCGAAGGTTTATATGTATCGGAGATTTGTGGAGCTTTCTGTATGTAGCTATCGATATCAATCAGATTATCCAAACTGTCTTCGACTTCCTTTGCCCAGTTAAATCCACCACCTTTAGCCTCAGACAAGTCATCACTGAAACTATAAAAATATTGAACATTTAAACCCACAATAAAATATAATAAAAGAATATTTTTGTGTTTTCTGTGCATAACATTAACACATTTATTGTCATATTGGCAATGTCCAGATAATTATTGGTGGAGGAAGACCTCAGACTTATGCCGAGTTAGAATAACTGGCACACAGCCGGTTAACTGGAAAACCTCCCCACGTGGAAGTTCTCACCCCGACCGGGACTTCAACCCATGGCTTCTGCATAGAGAAATAGTTCTGGTGTAAACAAAATAATTGTATTTAATATTTTATAAATAAATGTTTATTAAGAGCATGTAAAGTGTGTTATGTCCTCATAGATATAAGCAGCTTTGTGAAGAACATTTCATTGCTAGCAATGTTTGAAAGTACTCTGTGACCAGAATCCCTTGAGTGATTTCACATATTTAAATTATTGCAATAACATGCCTTTATAATTAAAAGAGGGGGCTACCAACCTGTTAGAGTTTGGACCATAGGCTGCCGCCATTATGTGTTCCACACCATCTTCTAGCAGATCAAACTTGTTAAAGCTGGTAAATCCAGAAGGGTTAGGCACATTGCCACCAGTGGGATGTTGTGTTCCTTCTGTAGTTATACAAATAAAAGTGAAAAGTATATTTTTGTTAAAGCTGGTAAATCCAGAAGGGTTATGAACATTGCCACCAGTGGGATGTTGTGTTCCTTCTGTAGTTATACAAATAAAAGTGAATAGTATACTTAAATTAAGATAATTATAAGAATGTATTTTGTTATTTTCTATCCAATATATTTTATCAAAGTTTGTTTAACATTGACCATGGCTTAAACCTATGCACTAGAAGGAGTGACACATCATCAACGCCATCCCTTGATTAGAGGGCCAGTCCACTTAATAATAATAATAATATCCTTCTGTCAGAGGGTCCACCAGCTTAAAAATAACAATAATAATAATAATAATAACAATAATAACAATATACATTCTGGTAGAAAGACCTTAAATGAAAAAACACAATAGGAAAGATGAACAATATAATAATAATTATTATTATTATTATTATTATTATATATAATAATAATAGTAATAATAATAATAATAATAATAATAATATAATATACATTCAGACAGAAAGACCTTACATGAAAAAACACAATACAACAGGAAGGATGAACAATATAATAATAATAATAATAATAATAATAATAATATATAATATAATATAATATAATATAATATAATATAATATAATATAATATAATATAATATAATATAAAATAAAATAATATAATATATATTCAGGCAGAAAGACCTTAAATGAAAAAACACAATATAATAAGAAAGATGAACAATATAATAATAATAATATTAATAATAATAATAATAATAATAATAATAATTATAATAATAACACTATACAACAGGAAAGATGATACAAGAATGATCCCTATATTAACATTCACTACATATACACGTTAAATATATATAGCAGAACAAAACAACGACTCAAAAAGTTTCTTCAATGATATGGAATACCAATACATGACAGGTTTGAAAACAACAACAAAACAACTCATTATGTCACAGTGACAACAGCTATGCTTTACGAAAGAAATATGATCTGAAAAAAGAACAAAAAGAATGATTAAATACTTAATTAGATTGTTAATTAATGTCATATGGGAATTCTATCTTACTTGTTGAGATGAAAGACATGGTTAGTGTTTGCCATTATGCTACCTGTTAGGATGTGTGTCACTACTGTTAAGTTAGTACTAATATCTAAGTGAAGTGGGGACGACTTCCAGGTGACCTTGGTGTACTGATGGTTCTAACCAAGACATTTGTTTGTGGTCTTCCTCGACCATTAACGGCCGTAAGTCACTACACTAACTTTCACCGTGTTGGTGCAATGTATAATAAATAACTAACCCAACTTCATCATTAGAGAAAACAAACAACAGTATTTTTCTGATCTGATTACATTTACATATTTTCTTAACGATGTGAAATAATGTCTTATGTTATCATTATATATAGCTGGTTTATCACAATTGTGTTGTTTGTTTCCAATACACAGCAACAACACAATTATGGTCATTCTAGCCCTGTCCAGCTATTTTGGTGGATTAAAACCCCAGACAAATGTCTGGCTAGAACAACTGATGCACCGCAGGTCAGATGGAAGACCCATGCCCTGAAAAACTGTCATCAGGCGAGTTACAAGTCAATGGCAACCCTGCTTAGTGGTAACACTTTTGCCAATGATGAGATCAATTAAATATAGTAAAATAGTTAACTTGCAGGAATGAAGGACGTTATATGTGCTTTAATTAACATTTGACAGTCATGCCAATAACTGGGTCGGACTCTCCATTGTGACCGATTTCCTACCTTTACTGTCCTTCTCATCCTCTGATTTAATATGTAATAATGTAACAGAATAGTTAAAATTGAGCCTCTAAGAAGAAGAAGATGATGAATTAGAAGGATAAAAATAAGTAGAAGATTTAGAAGAAGATGAAGAAATATTCTTGTAATTTTTAAGCACAATAGAAAAAAAATAATGCCCAATTACCTTTGTTGCCCTTTTTAGCCTTTGAACTTTTTGGAGCCTTTTTCTCTGGTCTTGATTTTCTGGTCCTTGAAAGAAAACCATGTAAAAACATCAATGATATATTACACCAGACTGTGGGATGGTGTCACTTACATATATCCAGATAATTATTATTACACTTGACACAACAATTTTATTAATGTATACATCAATTTTTAAAATAAGACAACATGCCATTAAACAAACCATTCTACAAACTGTTTCATGTCTGGGTCAGGGCAGGACGAAGCATTTCATCAACAAAAAAAAACACACCAAAAAATAAACAAAATATATTTGTATATCAGTTAAAATTACCTGCTGGTGGATCTACTGGACATTTGAGAGGCTCTCCCTGACACACTGCCTTCCTCCTCCACATCTTCGATATCATCATCATCACCATCCTTTGTGTCCTTACTCTTTGTGCTCTGAGATGGTGTCCCAAGTTCTCTGTTCATTGGAGTTGTTGTTTCTGAAAACAGCAAATTAAATGTGTTAAATTAAAACAGTAAATGGGTTGGGAATTATAAAGGAACAGCCATTCTACTGCAGTTGGGAAGGTTAAAGGAACAGCCATTCTACTGCAGTTGGGAAGGTTAAAGGAACAGCCATTCTACTGCAGATGGGAAGGTTAAAGGTACAGCCATTCTACTGCAGTTGCAAAGGTTAAAGGAACAGCCATTCTACTGCAGTTGGGAAGGTTAAAGGAACAGCCATTCTACTGCAGTTGGGAAGGTTAAAGGAACAGCCATTCTACTGCAGTTGGGAAGTTTAAAGGAACAGCCATTCTACTGCAGATGGGAAGGTTAAAGGTACAGCCATTCTACTGCAGTTGGGAAGGTTAAAGGAACAGCCATTCTACTGCAGATGGGAAGGTTAAAGGAACAGCCATTCTACTGCAGTTGGGAAGGTTAAAGGAACAGCCATTCTACTGCAGTTGGGAAGGTTAAAGGTACAGCCATTCTACTGCAGATGGGAAGGTTAAAGGAACAGCCATTCTACTGCAGTTGGGAAGGTTAAAGGAACAGCCATTCTACTGCAGTTGGGAAGGTTAAAGGAACAGCCATTCTACTGCAGTTGGGAAGGTTAAAGGAACAGCCATTATATTGCGGTTGGGAAGGTTAAAGGAACAGCCATTCTACTGCAGTTGCGAAGGTTAAAGGAACAGCCATTCTACTGCAGTTGGGAAGGTTAAAGGAACAGCCATTCTACTGCAGTTGGGAAGGTTAAAGGAACAGCCATTCTACTGCAGTTGGGAAGGTTAAAGGAACAGCCATTCTACTGCAGTTGGGAAGGTTAAAGTAACAGCCATTCTACTGCAGTTGCAAAGGTTAAAGGAACAGCCATTCTACTGCAGTTGGGAAGGTTAAAGGAACAGCCATTCTACTGCAGTTGGGAAGGTTAAAGGAACAGCCATTCTACTGCAGTTGGGAAGGTTAAAGGAACAGCCATTCTACTGCAGTTGGGAAGGTTAAAGGAACAGCCATTCTACTGCAGTTGGGAAGGTTAAAGGAACAGCCAATCTACTGCAGTTGGGAAGGTTAAAGGAACAGCCATTCTACTGCAGTTGGGAAGGTTAAAGGAACAGCCATTCTACTGCAGTTGGGAAAGTTAAAGGAACAGCCATACTACTGCAGTTGGGAAGGTTAAAGGAACAGTCATTCTACTGCAGTTGGGAAGGTTAAAGGAACAGCCATTCTACTGCAGTTGGGAGGTTAAAGGAACAGCCATTCTACTGCAGTTGGGAAGGTTAAAGGAACAGCCATTCTACTGCAGTTGGGAAGGTTAAAGGAACAGCCAATCTACTGCAGTTGGGAAGGTTAAAGGAACAGCCATTCTACTGCAGATGGAAAGGTTAAAGGAACAGCTGTTCTACTGCCATGATATATCGTTTTTTTATCATGGCAGAAAGATTGTTTGTTAATAGAGGTTAAATATTGTGTTAGGATATAAATTCTTCCATAAAAGTATATGTGTAAGTTATAAAGGTATTTCATTAAATCATCTAATGTTTGATGACATTTGAATCCTTTTCCTATTTTACTATTTTACAGTTGAGTAAATGTGTAAGAATGGAAATAGATTTTGTGTTTTGTCTGTGTATCATGTTATAATCTTCCACATTTTTATCAGATATTTTTCGGTAATTACTCTGGCCTATGACCTTCATGACTAGACAACATAGCACCAAGCATTATTCTGCAATACATATATATATCACACAAAACCCAAATCCTATATAATCAGTGTTTACAGGATCTGCTTTGTGAGGGATGGTAAATGAGCTTTAAACTGGGCTTAATTGTGATTTCATCAAGTTCCTACCTTTCTGCATATTTTGGAAAACAGTTTGTTTCAACAGAGACTAGCTGCATCATGGTGTTTTCTGTTTTTACCTTAATTGTCTCAGCGTGATGTAACAAAAAACAAACAAACATATGGAAGGTCACACAGCACAGAATACAATGAGGTTTAATGTTAATAATGTACATTAAGGTAAAAATTATTGTTTATTAGGTTTATCGTCCCACCAACAGTATTTAATTTATCTGGAGACGGTGTCTACTTTGAGCAGATATAGAACTGCCTTCAACACCCTGTATGATACCACACCCACTCACATTATCCTGACACCAGGCCAACCAGTCGTGCAACTTCCCTTATATATGCTTAAGCATTAGCAAGTTAGCTATATCACTACCATTTTTAATGACTTTGTTATGTCACAGCTGGGATCAAACCCGGGGTCTCCCGTACCTGGGGCCGACGTTCTACCGATTGCGATAAAATATGTGACTAAGAAGCTGCTCAGACAGTTTCCAGACATGGAAGCTGATCTGGATCTGCAGCATTAAGCCTGATCAATTGCTGCTTAGCAGGCGAAGAGTTTGCCCCATTAAACAAACATAAGAAAAAGTCCTTCCCACAAGAATCCGAAATAACCAACCTCTTTGTGGAGAGCTTCTGGGCCTGATATCATCACAAAGCCAGTCTATCAAAATAGAAACCATACAGAAGTCCATATAAAACAAAAACAAACAAAAAATAAAATTTTAGATTAAGCAAGAAGAACATTACTCATTTGAATTACAAGAATCAAATAATACATAACTACATTCACATCAAATTTAAAAAAGTGCCTAACCATATATACATTACATTTTTTTTAATAAAACAGAATAAATAATTATGAAAATAGAAAAAGATGATAAAGAAAAAGAGGCAGATAAAATGACACATAGAAAAAAAATATGAAGAAAAGGAAAATAGATAAACATGATGCTCCAACAACATACAAACAACCAGCCCTACTCACCAAATGTTGCCTCAGGTAGTTTACTCTCCTTTGCTTTCTCAGCTTCTTTCTTTTTCTCCATCTTCAGTCTATCTCTCTCCACTTGTTTCTTCAATTCTTCCTCCATTTCTTTCATCTCTCGCTCTCTCTTGTTTTGCTCTGCATGAAGTTTTTTCTTCTGTTGTTTGGCAGAAAGTGGAGGTTTCTCCTACAATAACATACAAATCTGTTGTGTGTTTTTTTGTGTCTAACAACTTTTCAATCTTGTTTTGAAGCACATGTAGTGCTGTCTTTACAGTGAGAGATTGCCATAATAGACATTTATTTTCAGTAATTGTTTGTAGGGTTTATCGTCCCACCAACAGTATTTCAGTTATCTGGAGACGGTGTCCACTTGAAGCAGATATAGTGCTGCCTTCACTGTGTATAGTATACCATTATCACCTGGCATGATACCACACCCAGTCACATTATCCTGACGCCGGGCCAACCAGTCATGGAACTACCCTTATATTTGCTTGAGCGTTAGCAAGAGAGCTATACCACTACGATTTTTAACAACTTTGGTATTTCACGGCCCGGGATCGAGCCCACGACCTCCCGTACCTGGAGCCGATGCTCTACTGATTGCACTACCAGGTCTGGTTAATTTTTTGTTTATTTTTTTTTTTTATGAGAAAGAATGAGAAGACAGAAACAATACTAACTGGAGGTTTGGTCTCTGGTTTAGCTGAGTAAGTTTTCTTAGTGGAGTCTGTGGAATGATCAGGGCTGGCTGCAATAAAACAAAACATCATTTTGATGCACTGTAAGCCTGAAGGTGCTTCTTTGTCATGAGGAAATATGGTGTGTATGGACCTTACAAGTATCAGCCATTTATGGAGTAAAAAAAATCACCTGTTGTTTGTCACATCACCTGTTTTTTGTCACATCACCTGTTATTTGTCACATCACCTGTTGTTTGTCACATCACCTGTTGTTTGTCACATCACCTGTTATTTGTCACATTACCTTTGTCACATTACCTGTTATTTGTCACATCACCTGTTGTTTGTCACATCACCTGTTATTTGTCACATCACCTGTTGTTTGTCACATCACCTGTTATTTGTCACATTACCTGTTATTTGTCACATTACCTGTTATTTGTCACATTACCTGTTGTTTACAATTATGAGAGGCTATGTTTTCTATTTTATAATAAATTATGATGATTGCATGCAATTTTATTTTACATTTGGAATAAACAATGAGATTCCTTTAAATGTTATATAACAGTACTGAACACTAACAATTATGACTACTGTATCATGCCAAGTTGGAACTGGTCTACGATAACATCACTGGCTGAGAGCTGTATTCAACAATGTCACTGAGGTAAGTTATAATACTTTAAAGTCTATGATTGAACAGATAAGTTGGTCCGATGGATATTCATAGCATCAAAATTGGACTGTATTAGCATACCTAGATTATATATCAGCATACCTAGATTTATTCATATTAGCATACTTAGATTATATATATATATATATATATATATATATATATATATATATATATATATATATATATATATATATATAGGCATACCCCTATTTATATATAAACATACCTAGATTTATATAAGCATACCTAGATTTATATAAGCATACCTAGATATATAACTATACCTACATATATAACCATACCTACATATACATGTATAACCATACCTAGATATATAACCATACCTAGATATATAACCATACCTACATATATAACCATACCTAGATATATAACCATACCTAGATATATAACCATACCTAGATTTATATAAGCATACCTACATTATACATAAGCATACCTTGATTATATATATAATAGCACACTTAGATTATATATAAGCACACCTAGATTTATATATATATTAGCATACTTAGACTATCTATATAAGCATACCTGAAGCATACACACGTATACCATCACTGAATGGCTTAGATGGATTTTGTTGCTTTTGCTGCTGCTGCTGAGCCTGCTGCTGCTTCTGCTGCTGAGCCTGCTGCTGCTTCTGCTGCTGTTCTTGCTGCTGCCATCTTTTCTCCTGCTGTCTTCTTCTCTCCTCCTGCTCTTTCTGCTGCTGTTGCTGCTTTCTCTCCTGCTCTTCTCTTTCTATTCTCCTTTTTTCTTTTTGCCTTGCTAAAAAACATATATGAAAATCAAAATAAAGAAGGAAATGGTAGAACTGGGTTGTGCCCCCTAAAGCCATTGTGAACATAGAAATATTTACTAATCAAAACCGTAAATATGAAATATTTACATATCAATGGTCTTTTCAATAAGAAAATATGATAAAGTCATATGAGTATTGCATCATGTATAAAATGTTGAAAAGGCACTGGACAGAGATATTTACAAGCCATGTGTAAAAGGTACAACAAAACTTAATGAAACATTATATAAAATAATGAATCAAAACAGTTACTGCCTTGGGATGAAGCTTATATGCAATGAAAAGTGGTATCATACAGTTTGGACCATTTTTATTTTTTTTATTTTTCTCTCAAGCAACCAAAAAAACTATTGTTACCTAAGAATATCCCTCAAAATGCTGTTCATAGGTGTCCTACATCCATGTGGAAAGTAAAGCATAAACCCCCACTTGTCATTAACAACACATATTTCTCATACGAGCCACGCTGCACAGTTACCTATCTTAAAACTAAGAAAATCATGTCACCACTACTGAGAATGCATTACACGATCTTCCTGGTTATCAGCGCTGACATCGATATCTATTTTTAGTTGAAATCCCCGTCAAGCTTAGAGAGAGAGAGACTTGGAAATAATGGACATTTAAAGTGATATATTTTTTCATAATTTATGATTTTTACTGTCTAAGACTTGGGGTAAAGTCATAAACAACCTTGAGTTAAACTAAAGTACAAGTTTATGCAGCATGAATGCACAAATTCACAAGAACAGTGGTAATGTTATTGTTATAATGATTTCTTCGCCTTCATATACTGGAAATTATATTGTCACATTATCCTGACACCGGGCCAACCAGTCATGGAACTACCCTTTTATTTGCTTGAGCGTTAGCAAGGGAGCTATCCCACTACCATTTTTAAAATGGAGCCATCACTCTACCGATGGTGCTACCCTGTGCGGTGGTCAGTGGTAAGATGTTTTACATGCATTGGATATAGGCAAATTGTTAGTTGCCAGCTTTAACTAATAAACTATTAAACAAAGGATACAGTAATGGTTCCTGTGCACTGCACACACCATTAATTATTCCCCAGACAATCAAGTCTGACAACAGATGGAAGAAATATATGAAAAAAACTGAAGCGGGTAAACTAATGTTCACCTCTACTTATCAACTGATAAGTATATACCAGGTGTGACTTGAATATAAGCAGAAGTTATCAAGTTTTCTAAGAAAAAGCAAATTTAAACAGACAGGATACAGAGCGTCACCTTAATGCTCACCATCCAGGAGCATACAAATGACATGATCCTACTTTAATATTACAACACAAACTGCACATTAAAACCTCTTATACTAATCATAAATTCTATGGACAATTGATCAGTAGGAACAAGAAATGACATAAACTCCCAAAGACCCAATGACTTCAAATGTGACCTTGACCTTGAGGGTTGCAATTACAAATGATTTGGACAGACTTCCAAGTGCATGTCTTTAAGATGGTGACGTTTGATTGAAAAATCTATGAAAGCTGTCAGACATGTCAATGACACTTATACAACATGAGCAGCTATTTACATGGATTTACCTGAAATAGGACTTTCAATATGACTTTGACCTTGACCTTAAAGGTGGTATCTGACAGTTTAGACCAAAATTCTTTTCTAAAATAACCAAATAAGTCATGTTACCTGAAAAGGTTCTGCAAAATGCTGTTCATTGATGTCCTAGATCTGTGTGAACAGTCAAGGATAAATCCCCAATCGTCATTGCAAACAGGTATTTCCTATCTGAGCCACGCTGCAGATAGCTATTTTTAAACTTAAAAACAATGTGATCACTTAGTATTGAGATCACATTATATAGTCATCTGGTAAATCCACACTGATGTCAATATCTACATTTAGCAGAGACCTCTATCAAGCTTTTTTATACTGATGAAAAGAATATATATTCAGAGTGATTATTTTTAGATTAGTTCTGTCTAACAAACCAGTCAGTGTTCAAAATTATATTTATTACGAGTAACATATGGCTTGATTCAAAAATTATGCCCATACTCGTCAAAGCAGTGATTCGATATTGTTATATGTACTGGATATAGGCAAACTATCAGATACCACTTTAAATACAGTGAACCTCAAGAAGTATCTCCTGACCTTGATGGTAGCACATGCCCGCACACACATTCTTGTGAATGTCAGCAAGATGGTGGCGTCAGAGTGTAGTATTGTTCACATGGAAGTTAATGGCAGAGGCATGGAAAGGAACCGATGGACAGGTATACATATGGTGCACGTGCAATATGCTGCATTTAATGGCATAAAAAATGACATAAAGAATCAAAACCTTATGGTTTTTGTCCTTGCTACATTTTTTGTGACTTAAGTAATGCTAAATCTATGATGAACTTAATAATTGCTAATGGATATTGACGCACAGACAACTCTATTCCACCTTAACTTCTCCACAAACAAAAAACAAAAAAACTTTATTACGCATGGTCTAAAGTAATAAAACAAACCTTTCTGTCTTTTCTTTTTATCCTGTCTTCTCTCCTTCTTTCGCATTTCCTCACTTGCATGTGGCTGTCAAAAAAAAAGAAAACTGTTTGTTATATGGAGACGTAGTTTGACCAGTATGTATCAAGATAGAACTGTAATTTACATGAAAACACAGTAGGACCAGTCTGTAACAAGACAGAACTGAAAGGACATGGAAACACAGTAGGACCAGTCTGTAACAAGACAGAACTGAAAGGACATGGAAACACAGTAGGACCAGTCTGTTACAAGAAAGAACTGTAATTTACGTGACAACACAGTAGGACCAGTCTGTATCAAGAAAGAACTGTTTGTCAAATGGAAACACAGTAGGACCAGTCTGTAACAGGACAGAACTGAGTTACATGGAGACACAGAAGGGCCAGTCTGTAACAAGAAATAACTGTTTGTTACATGGGATTGTTTTAAAACTTAGCTGAGATTTAGGATTCAAAATATGAGGCTGGGGTTGACAATCAATGACAATCACTCCAGCCTGTCAGTCCATGATTGGCAGTTTTGGCAGAAAAACGACCGGTTAAATCGGCTGGTCTGTCCAAATGTTTGTTTAAAATTTTACAATTTCTAACAGCATATACATGTGTACTAGTTGTGCTGCTTTTTAAAGTCATCTTTATCCAAGCTTCTTTCTTTGTTCCTAAACCACAATATTTCCTGCTGTTAGCAAACCTATTGATATTGACAGATATGAACTATAGAATTATTTATGTTTATAAAGCTATTCACAGAACATAACTGGTGTCGCATTCATGCATGATCAACATACAAAGTACTTTAAGTTATTAGTGAAAATCAACATTTTAATGCAGAATAATGCAAAAGGATGATGATGGCCATCCATTAGTTCAACAGCCAAAAGGGTTAAAGTTAACCTATAAGCCAAATTCGACAGTCATTCATAGACAGTGCACTTCATTTTTTAAATCCTATAAGGAATAAAGAGAATGAGGCATAAATGGATTGTCTCCCCTTAGTTCTTCCTAAATCAAAGTAGGTGCTTTTATTTGGACTACTCTGTTTTTTATGATTGTATTGTTTGGTGTGATTGTTGACTTACATGTTTGCATTGTTATACTAAGATCAACTATCACTGACAAAAATGTTAATTGTTAAATGTTGATATCACACATCCTGTTTATTTTGCGTGGATACATATATAAGCCAAAATAGGAAAGTTCCAATATTCATAATGGCTCTATCCCAAAGATAATGTCCAAGGGTTCCAATTAAAAGGACCTACCTGCTGTTTGGTCTACCTGACATTATCTAACAAGGGAGACAATTTTAATTTCAACAATATTCCCCATTCTCGACCATCTAGGGGACACAACTCTGCCATAATCTGTATTAAATATCCCCTTTTTATTGTGAAATAAGTTTTCCAAGTTTGAAGTTGGTATCTCTGACAGGTTTTGAGAGATTGGCTTTAACAAAAGCTTAACAATATCAACAAGAAAAACAAGAGGGTAATGATAACATTCCTCTAGTTTCTTTCTTAAACATGTGGAGATCTGGAGGTCGTGGGTTCAAACCCCGACCGGGTCAAACCAAAGACTTTAAAGTTGGTAGAAGTGGCTTCCCTCCAAACGATCAGGCTAAGAGGACAGCATTATGCCTGACTCGTCCGACGTTGGTGTCAGTATAATGGACCTGCCGGGTTCAGGCCCTGGGCACCTCATAAGTGCCCCTGTGCTATAATGATAGAAATGTCGCAGCACAGTATCGGCACAATGCCGACAAATCCAATACAAAAACGCGGACCTTAAAGTACATGATAGTCCGCTTATATCAACTGCATGTAACAATATTTTTTCCACTGTTTGTGGAATTTAGGCGTAATTTCTGCATACAGTCATACTTAAGTCAAAGTAAAACCGATTTTGAAAACTTCCTGTATGGTCAGAGAGCAGAAATAGCAAAAATAAATCACCCAAAAAGTTTATTCTTTTCAAATCTATAATTAAGCAGGATAGTTATTCAGGCTACTAAGAGATGTCCATGTTGGAGAGGACTACCCAGATAATGCTATGAGGGGATCTCAAAAGTAAGTTGTCATGGGGTTTTCTAAGTGTAAATATAGCAAACTCTGATGTATGGCTCAGACAGGAAATACCTGTTTGCAGTGACAACTGGGGATTTATGCTTCACTGTTCACACAAATCGAGGGCATCATTGAACTGCATTTTGTAGGACCTTTTGAGGTACCATCACAATGACGTGGTTATTTGAGAACTAAATTTTTGGGTCTAAATTGTCAGATACCGCCATTAAAATCAGACTTAAACAGAAACCAGACAAATATCTACATACACCGTAAGTGTAGGTTGGTCTGGTATACACGTAATCCTCTTCAGATGAGTCTTCATCGAAATAGATGTCGTCATCGTCATCGTCAGCGAAGTCAAAGAAAGGGTTGTATGGGTTGAAAAATGGATTTTGCTGACGTCTCATAATATCTGAATATAAAAAAAATGTTATTTTCATTTTTATCATCATCTGATATTTGAGACATAATAAATGGTTATTGTAGTCATTCTTATTATCGTCATCATCATTGACATCATCATCACGATACTCATCATCATCAATATCAACATCATCATCATCATTCTCATCATCATCACCTTCTACATCATCATCAATATCAACATTATCATCATATGCATCATCATCATACTCATCATCATCATACTCATCATCATAATACTCATCATCATCATACTCATCATCATCAAATCATCACCATCTACATCAATTTCAAAAGTGCAATATTTTTCTTTTATATCAAAACAAAACAATCCTCAGCAAAAACCAAATTTTAAAAATTGTCATCATAAATAATAATTAATTATTAATTAAACACATTATTTTTATAATTTCTTTCATCAGCAGCAGCATCATTATTGTTTGTCAAACCAAGTAAATGATAAAAAAAAAGAACTAACAAATAAACACAATCTTTTCAAATCTTATCCAAGCAATTGTTAAAAATAAACAAAAACTAGATATAAAGAGGATGTGAACTTACTTTGAAAAAACATGAACATAAAAAGGTCCTGTAAAGATAAGAAAATAAAAAGCATCAGGTAATTTGTGCATGCACAAGGCTACAAAATGAATACTTGTTGACCAGCACATACATTACAATTTTTTGAAGGGTTTCCCAGATAATCTTATGCAAGTTTCTTCCTTATTCAACAATGTACGTTTTTACAGCTCAGTATAGGTACCGTTAATACAGAACCACCAATTGAAGAGTATAAAAAAACTACTTCTAAATAAATGTGATAGAAATGTCGCTGGGCAGTATCGGCTAAAATGCCGGCTAATCCCTAATCCCTCTCTCTCTAAATAAGTGGTTGTAAGTTTGCATCACTGGCATGTATGAACAACTTTTTTCATCTTACTTTTTCACTTTGACAATTATTTCTTTTATCACTCATACCAGAATTGGGAAGAACAAGTACCTTTCTTTATTTGTTAAATTATTTTTTGTACTAATTTGTGCTAATTAACAAATTCTGTTCCCTGGTAATTTTAAGTTTAAAATGTCAAAACCATGTGGCTATAATATTCTATATTTGAGAGGATAAAACCAAAATTCTATATAAATCATTTAACTTTGATATAAATTGTATGGCTATCAAGAGCTGGGAGATTTTTCAAGCAAGCATACTAAGCAGAAATATATGGGTAAGTCAGTCCTTTGCATGTGGCAGGTACGTAAACAATTTATTACATATTTAGGATAAATCACGTCATTCCAATCAAGTAGTATGTTTTGGTTGATTTGTCTTATGCTGTTATCTGTTTCCAAGCGATACTCAATGGCAGAACACATTAAGTGAAGAGGTTTATGACATAACATTAAGATTATTCTGACTCCCATTCATGTCAAAATTAGATATATAAAAAAAAGAAATATTTTAAATATCCCTAAAATCAAATTTCATGGAGAATTTTGTTAAAATTTTGCACACGTGTCCTTAAAGGCATACAAAATATCATTTGTGTTAATTATCTTTCCATGAATATTCAAAAGTTGCATGTACATTGATTAGAAATTACAAACCCTGCCTCCAATCCCAATATATCATTTTCTTGTCATGAATATTCATAAGTTGCATCTATATTGATTAGAAATTACAAACCCTGCCTCCAATCCCAATATATCATTTTCTTGCCATGAATATTCATAAGCTACACCTACATTGTCCATGAATGAAGTATGCCCCGCCTCCATGTCTGCCTGACGCCTGGCCTCAGGATCAGTAAGGTACGTATATGCTCCACTGATCTCCTGGAACTTCTCTTTTGCTTCCTCGTCATCATTCTAAAACAATGAAAATAGAACTTACATTACAGAGAAAACCATAAACATTATCCAAGGGATTTTATTTTTAATTATTATGATCAATGCACTGTGTAACAACTATAACCAGTTAACCTGCAGTGGAAGAGGTTAACTTGTTAAACCAATGCCATCCCTTATAAAAATACTGACTTATAATATCTCAGCCCCTCAATGTGTTGATTTGAGACTGGCAGATGTAACAAACTTAATGAGGGGAGGACTTCCAGCTGATCTGCAGACAGAAGGTGGTTCTTTGCAGACCCTGTCTGGGTGGTTCTGTCAGACAAACAATCAACTCACTTCATCAAGCCAATGATTAACCCACCTTGTCTGGGTGGTACTGTCAAGCCAATGATCAACACACCTTGTCAGGGTGGTACTGTCGGGCCAATGATCAACTCACCTTGTCTGGGTGGTACTGTCGGGCTAATGATCAACTCACCTTGTCTGGGTGGTACTGTCGGGCCAATGATCAACTCACCTTGTCTGGGTGGTACTGTCGGGCCAATGATCAACTCACCTTGTCTGGGTGGTACTGTCGGGCCAATGATCAACTCACCTTGTCTGGGTGGTACTGTCGGGCCAATGCAGGGTTGTCATTAGAAGGCGGCTGGCGGCCAATTTGACCGCCTCAAATAAAAATCTGGCCGCCTCAAATTTGAAAAAAAAATGTAAATCGGTCAAGAGCATCCCCCCGGACCCCCCTAGCAGCACTTCTCGCCTTCGGCGCTTGCATAGCCTAGCCTCCTCAAAAGTAAATTGAGCCTGCTCAAAATATTTCTAGTGACAACCCTGCAATGATCAACTCACCTTGTCTGGGTGGTACTGTCGGGCCAATGATCAACTCACCTTGTCAGGGTGGTACTGTCGAGCTAGATTCTTGTATGCTTTCTT
The DNA here is from genome assembly GCA_007844125.1 of Sinonovacula constricta. Classification (NCBI taxonomy): domain Eukaryota; kingdom Metazoa; phylum Mollusca; class Bivalvia; order Cardiida; family Solecurtidae; genus Sinonovacula; species Sinonovacula constricta. Next base: position 19,813,865 of record CM017564.1, read on the forward strand.
GATCTCATCTGAAGCATCAAAATAATGTATCATAATGATCATTTTTCTGAAACAATGGGATAATTTGTATTATTTTACAAGCTGTATGCTGCCTAGACCTGGGACTTGGGACACAGCAGCAGAAAACAAAACTCAGGATCGCACAAACAAACAAAGAAAATATTTTACTGAAAGTCTTCACTTCTTTATTTCTAGAACACTCTGAACTGTGTATATTATTTCTTATTCACATGGTTAAGTTTCTCTGAAAGGTGCATATCATTCCTTATTCACATGGTTAAGTTTCTTTTGAGGTGCACATATTGTAGAATTGTAAAACTTCTAAAAACAAAAGTGGAGGTCTATTTGAAACGACTCACAGTCAACCAGGACAAAAAAAAAACTTACTTTTTTTAAGGTATTGTTGTTTTTTGACCAGGTGCAAAATGAAACATGACAGAGAGCAAGAAAGAGAGAATATGAAAGAGAAATAAAGAGAGACAGAGGGAGAAAGAAAGAGAGAAAGAACAAGAGAGGGAGGGAGAGACGAAGAAACAGACATCCCCCATCAACTTACCCTCTGAGGCCGATGGAGGCAAACCAAGAATTTCCAAACATTTTCTTCTCTCCATCCTTCAAACTTGAGCATTGAGCGTCTAGAGTTCTGAAAAATATACATAAATGTACTCTGGTAGACCACCGTTCTCGTTCCTACCCTACCGCAGGCTGGGGGAGGTCAACAATTCTAGGCAGCTATCAATAGTGCCTGTGACATAAGTCGGTTGATTATACCTGTCCTATTCAGTCTGTCAACACAGTATACTGTGTCATAGTATCTGGCATGACCTCTTGATTACTTCCCGAACTACACCTAGTTTTGCCCTGCATTGTTCTTGTTTATTCAGATAAGTTTCATCGTCATTAGTTTGAGGATAAGTTCCAGTTTGTATCAGTAGATGAATCATTTCGAAATCAAATCAAATAAACAAAATGTGTACAGTATCATTAGCACAATCATCATCCAGGCCCAAACAATAGGTGACTATCTTCACTCACCTGCATGTCCACTTGGGAACATTACTTAATTTATTTTGACACATATAATTCCTTGTAATGGTCAAATCTGGCCAGCAATTGCATTGACCCAATCCACCAATCACAGCCGTACTTACAGATGTATGTTCTTAATATGCCTATGTTGACCTATATGCCTATTGGGCTGATTGTTGTTTGTTATTTCACCTATATTGTTGCATTTATCTATGGGATTTATTAGGATGGGATTTGCTGGCATTTTTGCCGATACTGTGCAGCAACATTTCTATCATTATAGCACAGGGGCACTTATGAGGTGCCCAGGGACTGAACCCGGCCGGTCCATTATACTGACACCGACGAGTCAAGCGTTATGCTGTCCCCTTAGCCCCAAGCGTTAGGAGGGAAGCCACTACTACCAACTTTAAAGTCTTTGGTTTGACCCGACCAGGGTTTAAACCCGCGACCTCCCGGTCCGCATTTATCTATAATGTTGTACATAAATCACTATAAGCTATTATTTTACAGAGCAAGAGGAGAACAGCTTCTGCTAACTTTCTAATTCTCTTCCAAACTCCTTATACCTGGTACCACTCAGAATCACCTTGATCAGACAATTTTAACAAGTACCCACACTATAGGTATAGCTCCTTTATTTCTCCTCCAAACCCTATATACCTGGTACTCATTAGAATCGTCTCAATGTAACAATTCTAACAAGTACCCACACTATAGGGATAGCTCCTTTATTTCTCCTCCAAACCCTATATAGGTTTGACGCCACTAAATAAGTTTGTTCTTTATTCTATAGTGAATCGCAAAAAGATGGAAACAAATTGCATCATGACCAAGTTAGGGTGGACCCCCATAACCATATATAAGTGAAAAAAGCTATTTATTGTCTATCAGAAAGACCCAGAAATAAGCCAACTTTTGCAACTTGTAAGAAGGTTCAGCTTCAAAGACTGTGCATACCGCCAAATTGCCAGTCTGTAACCGCCAAATTTCAATTAAATATGTACTTCCTGTAAAAGTGGATCAGTCCATTATTGTGCATAGGGGTTAAAGACTTTTGCTTTCTTTTAATTCTACATAGTTTCAGCTTCCTTTTGACACCAAAAGATTGAGATTATCTTCAAAATAGGAAAATTAAGGACAAAACATAGCAACAGACTGTTACTAAAGAGAAAAAGTCCATGTCACACATTCTACTTCCGGTCGGTATTTAGTGTAACCGACTCTATACCTGGCACTAATTTGAATTGTCACAATGTAACAATTTCAACAAGTACCCACACTATAGGGATAACTTCTTTATTTCTCCTCCAAACACTATATTCCTGGTACTCCTTAGAATCGACTCAACCAGATATTTGCAATGAGTACCTACACAATAAGGTTTGATGGAGAATTATGGGATATATGAAGTAATTCTAACTCATTTATTTCTCCTCCAAACCTTATATATCTGGTACTCATTATAATCACCTTGATCAGAGAATTCTAATGAGTACCCACAATATAGGGATAAATTAAGAATTATGGGATATAGGGAAACACAAAATCAGATTTTCTCCACACATCACAAGTTCTGTGCATACATTGTTTTGACAACACATACTGAACAAAGATGCCTCTCTTGTGTCTTGCTTGACTAAGTCTTACCTGAGTTAGCATATTATTTTTCTTTTGATGTACAAACATTTTTGGTAAATAAGATCCTTACCTCACAATAGTGATCCAACACACAATGACAGAAACTGATATCCTCTCAAACTTTTATACTTGCAATTCATAAAATTCCTTTAGAAAATTTCTAAAAAAAATCTAAAAATAGAACACAGTAAAACCCCATTGGACTTTTCAACCTTACCTTGCACAAAATCTAAACCATATAATATATATACATGTATTGCTTTTGAATATGTAGGTACACATATTTCCATTTTTTTATAATGAAAATGCATTATTAAATTAATAAGTATCATTTTACTTACATTGTTTGTATATTAAACAGAGTCTAACCTTTCATTCTGTAAACATTTTTCAGAAAATGAAAGTAGCTTTCAATCAATAGAAGTAAACATTGTTTTATCTTTGCTTACATTCAATACACAGCATGCAGTTGATCAAAGCGACTGAGCATAGATTCACTGCAGACTTTTTGCACATTGAATGTTAACTCTGTTAAACTTAAATGGATAATGGATCGATATATATTCTCTGGTTACTGAACTTGTCTATTAAAGTCCCAGTGAACATGAAGTCCTTTGAAAGAGTGTGTTGTCACTGGGTAAAGAAAATAAAAAAATGTCTGAAGCCAACTCAGCCCCAAACAACTTCAAAGTATGCTGGCAGGTATAAAACCATATACAAGCCAATGAGAGACATTAATGAATTGTCTCCCCTGAATAATGCCTAAATGCAAGTAGGACCTTTCATTTGTTTTACTCGGTTTTTATGCTTGTGCTCTTTGGAGTGTATGTTGACTTTTCTGTCTTTCTTATGATACCCAGGTTAATCATCACCAACAAACATTTCCATTTTCTATTTTAAATAACATATCTCTATAAGTTTTAAATTAATTTTAAGCTTACATTTATGCAAAAGAAAGAAATTCACTGTTTGTTATTGCAATATCTACAAAAGAACAGGGGATAAAGTCAAAGAATTTCAACTACAAGGACGTACCTACTGTTTGGAATACCTCGGATATTAACTAACAAGGGAGACAATTCCATTTCACCAATGTACCCATTATATCATCATAAACAGAAAAGTCTGCTTAGGGAGGGACACAATATTTAATTAAATTATCAGTATCGTTAAAACAAAAAACAAACATTGCAGCAACATAATAATGGTCATTGTTGCGACTTCTAGTGATGTTTATGGAAGAAGATTTATGGCAATGTCTGGGCAGATCCAAGGAAGTCCTTCTCACATTATGACCTTCAGCCCTCAACGTCCACCAGCCACCCCCCCCCCCCCGACCCCTCATACACCAATGTCTAAGAATAAACTACAGTATAGCATGTCTACCATATGGCCACAGGTGTCCTCCATATCAATTATGTATAAACAAGAGTTTTGCATGTCTACCATATGGCCACAGGTGTCCTCCATGTCAATTATGTATAAACAAGAGTTTTGCATGTCTACCATATGGCCTCAGGTGTCCTCCATGTCAATTATGTATAAACAAGAGTTTTGCATGTCTACCATATGGCCACAGGTGTCCTCCATGTCAATTATGTATAAACAAGAGTTTGCATGTCTACCATATGGCCTCAGGTGTCCTCCATGTCAATTATGTATAAACAAGAGTTTGCATGTCTACCATATGGCCACAGGTGTCCTCTATGTCAATTATGTATAAACAAGAGTTTTGCATGTCTACCATATGGCCACAGGTGTCCTCTATGTCAATTATGTATAAACAAGAGTTTTGCATGTCTACCATATGACCACAGGTGTCCTCTATGTCAATTATGTATAAACAAGAGTTTTGCATGTCTACCATATGGCCTCAGGTGTCCTCCATGTCAATTATGTATAAACAAGAGTTTTGCATGTCTACCATATGGCCACAGGTGTCCTCCATGTCAATTATGTATAAACAAGAGTTTGCATGTCTACCATATGGCCTCAGGTGTCCTCCATGTCAATTATGTATAAACAAGAGTTTGCATGTCTACCATATGGCCACAGGTGTCCTCTATGTCAATTATGTATAAACAAGAGTTTTGCATGTCTACCATATGGCCACAGGTGTCCTCCATGTCAATTATGTATAAACAAGAGTTTTGCATGTCTACCATATGACCACAGGTGTCCTCTATGTCAATTATGTATAAACAAGAGTTTTGCATGTCTACCATATGGCCTCAGGTGTCCACTATGTCAATTATGTATAAACAAGAGTTTGCATGTCTACCATATGGCCACAGGTGTCCACTATGTCAATTATGTATAAACAAGAGTTTTGCATGTCTACCATATGGCCTCAGGTGTCCTCCATGTCAATTATGTATAAACAAGAGTTTTGCATGTCTACCATATGGCCTCAGGTGTCCTCCATGTCAATTATGTATAAACAAGAGTTTTGCATGTCTACCATATGGCCTCAGGTGTCCACTATGTCAATTATGTATAAACAAGAGTTTGCATGTCTACCATATGGCCACAGGTGTCCTCCATGTCAATTATGTATAAACAAGAGTTTTGCATGTCTACCATATGGCCTCAGGTGTCCTCCATGTCAATTATGTATAAACAAGAGTTTGCATGTCTACCATATGGCCACAGGTGTCCTCTATGTCAATTATGTATAAACAAGAGTTTGCATGTCTACCATATGGCCACAGGTGTCCTCCATGTCAATTATGTATAAACAAGAGTTTTGCATGTCTACCATATGGCCACAGGTGTCCTCCATGTCAATTATGTATAAACAAGAGTTTGCATGTCTACCATATGGCCACAGGTGTCCTCCATGTCAATTATGTATAAACAAGAGTTTGCATGTCTACCATATGGCCACAGGTGTCCTCCATGTCAATTATGTATAAACAAGAGTTTTGCATGTCTACCATATGGCCTCAGGTGTCCTCCATGTCAATTATGTATAAACAAGAGTTTTGCATGTCTACCATATGGCCACAGGTGTCCTCCATGTCAATTATGTATAAACAAGAGTTTGCATGTCTACCATATGGCCACAGGTGTCCTCTATGTCAATTATGTATAAACAAGAGTTTGCATGTCTACCATATGGCCACAGGTGTCCTCCATGTCAATTATGTATAAACAAGAGTTTGCATGTCTACCATATGGCCACAGGTGTCCTCCATGTCAATTATGTATAAACAAGAGTTTGCATGTCTACCATATGGCCACAGGTGTCCTCCATGTCAATTATGTATAAACAAGAGTTTTGCATGTCTACCATATGGCCACAGGTGTCCTCCATGTCAATTATGTATAAACAAGAGTTTGCATGTCTACCATATGGCCACAGGTGTCCTCCATGTCAATTATGTATAAACAAGAGTTTGCATGTCTACCATATGGCCACAGGTGTCCTCCATGTCAATTATGTATAAACAAGAGTTTGCATGTCTACCATATGGCCACAGGTGTCCTCCATGTCAATTATGTATAAACAAGAGTTTTGCATGTCTACCATATGGCCTCAGGTGTCCTCCATGTCAATTATGTATAAACAAGAGTTTGCATGTCTACCATATGGCCACAGGTGTCCTCCATGTCAATTATGTATAAACAAGAGTTTGCATGTCTACCATATGGCCACAGGTGTCCTCCATGTCAATTATGTATAAACAAGAGTTTGCATGTCTACCATATGGCCTCAGGTGTCCTCCATGTCAATTATGTATAAACAAGAGTTTGCATGTCTACCATATGGCCACAGGTGTCCTCCATGTCAATTATGTATAAACAAGAGTTTGCATGTCTACCATATGGCCACAGGTGTCCTCCATGTCAATTATGTATAAACAAGAGTTTGCATGTCTACCATATGGCCACAGGTGTCCTCCATGTCAATTATGTATAAACAAGAGTTTTGCATGTCTACCATATGGCCTCAGGTGTCCTCCATGTCAATTATGTATAAACAAGAGTTTGCATGTCTACCATATGGCCACAGGTGTCCTCCATGTCAATTATGTATAAACAAGAGTTTGCATGTCTACCATATGGCCTCAGGTGTCCTCCATGTCAATTATGTATAAACAAGAGTTTGCATGTCTACCATATGGCCACAGGTGTCCTCCATGTCAATTATGTATAAACAAGAGTTTGCATGTCTACCATATGGCCACAGGTGTCCTCCATGTCAATTATGTATAAACAAGAGTTTGCATGTCTACCATATGGCCACAGGTGTCCTCCATGTCAATTATGTATAAACAAGAGTTTGCATGTCTACCATATGGCCACAGGTGTCCTCCATGTCAATTATGTATAAACAAGAGTTTTGCATGTCTACCATATGGCCTCAGGTGTCCTCCATGTCAATTATGTATAAACAAGAGTTTTGCATGTCTACCATATGGCCACAGGTGTCCTCCATGTCAATTATGTATAAACAAGAGTTTTGCATGTCTACCATATGGCCACAGGTGTCCTCCATGTCAATTATGTATAAACAAGAGTTTGCATGTCTACCATATGGCCACAGGTGTCCTCCATGTCAATTATGTATAAACAAGAGTTTGCATGTCTACCATATGGCCACAGGTGTCCTCCATGTCAATTATGTATAAACAAGAGTTTTGCATGTCTACCATATGGCCACAGGTGTCCTCCATGTCAATTATGTATAAACAAGAGTTTGCATGTCTACCATATGGCCACAGGTGTCCTCTATGTCAATTATGTATAAACAAGAGTTTTGCATGTCTACCATATGGCCTCAGGTGTCCTCCATGTCAATTATGTATAAACAAGAGTTTTGCATGTCTACCATATGGCCACAGGTGTCCTCCATGTCAATTATGTATAAACAAGAGTTTGCATGTCTACCATATGGCCACAGGTGTCCTCTATGTCAATTATGTATAAACAAGAGTTTGCATGTCTACCATATGGCCACAGGTGTCCTCCATGTCAATTATGTATAAACAAGAGTTTGCATGTCTACCATATGGCCACAGGTGTCCTCTATGTCAATTATGTATAAACAAGAGTTTGCATGTCTACCATATGGCCACAGGTGTCCTCCATGTCAATTATGTATAAACAAGAGTTTGCATGTCTACCATATGGCCTCAGGTGTCCTCCATGTCAATTATGTATAAACAAGAGTTTGCATGTCTACCATATGGCCACAGGTGTCCTCTATGTCAATTATGTATAAACAAGAGTTTGCATGTCTACCATATGGCCACAGGTGTCCTCTATGTCAATTATGTATAAACAAGAGTTTGCATGTCTACCATATGGCCTCAGGTGTCCTCCATGTCAATTATGTATAAACAAGAGTTTGCATGTCTACCATATGGCCACAGGTGTCCTCTATGTCAATTATGTATAAACAAGAGTTTTGCATGTCTACCATATGGCCTCAGGTGTCCACTATGTCAATTATGTATAAACAAGAGTTTGCATGTCTACCATATGGCCACAGGTGTCCTCCATGTCAATTATGTATAAACAAGAGTTTGCATGTCTACCATATGGCCTCAGGTGTCCTCTATGTCAATTATGTATAAACAAGAGTTTGCATGTCTACCATATGGCCACAGGTGTCCTCCATGTCAATTATGTATAAACAAGAGTTTTGCATGTCTACCATATGGCCACAGGTGTCCTCCATGTCAATTATGTATAAACAAGAGTTTGCATGTCTACCATATGGCCTCAGGTGTCCTCTATGTCAATTATGTATAAACAAGAGTTTGCATGTCTACCATATGGCCACAGGTGTCCTCCATGTCAATTATGTATAAACAAGAGTTTGCATGTCTACCATATGGCCTCAGGTGTCCTCTATGTCAATTATGTATAAACAAGAGTTTGCATGTCTACCATATGGCCTCAGGTGTCCTCTATGTCAATTATGTATAAACAAGAGTTTGCATGTCTACCATATGGCCACAGGTGTCCTCCATGTCAATTATGTATAAACAAGAGTTTGCATGTCTACCATATGGCCTCAGGTGTCCTCTATGTCAATTATGTATAAACAAGAGTTTGCATGTCTACCATATGGCCACAGGTGTCCTCTATGTCAATTATGTATAAACAAGAGTTTGCATGTCTACCATATGGCCTCAGGTGTCCTCCATGTCAATTATGTATAAACAAGAGTTTGCATGTCTACCATATGGCCACAGGTGTCCTCTATGTCAATTATGTATAAACAAGAGTTTTGCATGTCTACCATATGGCCTCAGGTGTCCACTATGTCAATTATGTATAAACAAGAGTTTGCATGTCTACCATATGGCCACAGGTGTCCTCCATGTCAATTATGTATAAACAAGAGTTTGCATGTCTACCATATGGCCTCAGGTGTCCTCTATGTCAATTATGTATAAACAAGAGTTTGCATGTCTACCATATGGCCACAGGTGTCCTCCATGTCAATTATGTATAAACAAGAGTTTTGCATGTCTACCATATGGCCACAGGTGTCCTCCATGTCAATTATGTATAAACAAGAGTTTGCATGTCTACCATATGGCCTCAGGTGTCCTCTATGTCAATTATGTATAAACAAGAGTTTGCATGTCTACCATATGGCCACAGGTGTCCTCCATGTCAATTATGTATAAACAAGAGTTTGCATGTCTACCATATGGCCTCAGGTGTCCTCTATGTCAATTATGTATAAACAAGAGTTTGCATGTCTACCATATGGCCTCAGGTGTCCTCTATGTCAATTATGTATAAACAAGAGTTTGCATGTCTACCATATGGCCACAGGTGTCCTCCATGTCAATTATGTATAAACAAGAGTTTGCATGTCTACCATATGGCCTCAGGTGTCCTCTATGTCAATTATGTATAAACAAGAGTTTGCATGTCTACCATATGGCCACAGGTGTCCTCTATGTCAATTATGTATAAACAAGAGTTTGCATGTCTACCATATGGCCTCAGGTGTCCTCCATGTCAATTATGTATAAACAAGAGTTTGCATGTCTACCATATGGCCTCAGGTGTCCTCTATGTCAATTATGTATAAACAAGAGTTTGCATGTCTACCATATGGCCACAGGTGTCCTCCATGTCAATTATGTATAAACAAGAGTTTGCATGTCTACCATATGGCCTCAGGTGTCCTCTATGTCAATTATGTATAAACAAGAGTTTGCATGTCTACCATATGGCCACAGGTGTCCTCCATGTCAATTATGTATAAACAAGAGTTTTGCATGTCTACCATATGGCCACAGGTGTCCTCCATGTCAATTATGTATAAACAAGAGTTTGCATGTCTACCATATGGCCTCAGGTGTCCTCTATGTCAATTATGTATAAACAAGAGTTTGCATGTCTACCATATGGCCACAGGTGTCCTCCATGTCAATTATGTATAAACAAGAGTTTGCATGTCTACCATATGGCCTCAGGTGTCCTCTATGTCAATTATGTATAAACAAGAGTTTGCATGTCTACCATATGGCCTCAGGTGTCCTCTATGTCAATTATGTATAAACAAGAGTTTGCATGTCTACCATATGGCCACAGGTGTCCTCCATGTCAATTATGTATAAACAAGAGTTTGCATGTCTACCATATGGCCTCAGGTGTCCTCTATGTCAATTATGTATAAACAAGAGTTTGCATGTCTACCATATGGCCACAGGTGTCCTCCATGTCAATTATGTATAAACAAGAGTTTTGCATGTCTACCATATGGCCACAGGTGTCCTCTATGTCAATTATGTATAAACAAGAGTTTGCATGTCTACCATATGGCCTCAGGTGTCCTCCATGTCAATTATGTATAAACAAGAGTTTGCATGTCTACCATATGGCCTCAGGTGTCCTCTATGTCAATTATGTATAAACAAGAGTTTGCATGTCTACCATATGGCCACAGGTGTCCTCTATGTCAATTATGTATAAACAAGAGTTTTGCATGTCTACCATATGGCCTCAGGTGTCCACTATGTCAATTATGTATAAACAAGAGTTTGCATGTCTACCATATGGCCTCAGGTGTCCTCTATGTCAATTATGTATAAACAAGAGTTTTGCATGTCTACCATATGGCCACAGGTGTCCTCCATGTCAATTATGTATAAACAAGAGTTTTGCATGTCTACCATATGGCCTCAGGTGTCCTCTATGTCAATTATGTATAAACAAGAGTTTTGCATGTCTACCATATGGCCTCAGGTGTCCACTATGTCAATTATGTATAAACAAGAGTTTGCATGTCTACCATATGGCCACAGGTGTCCTCTATGTCAATTATGTATAAACAAGAGTTTGCATGTCTACCATATGGCCACAGGTGTCCTCTATGTCAATTATGTATAAACAAGAGTTTGCATGTCTACCATATGGCCACAGGTGTCCACTATGTCAATTATGTATAAACAAGAGTTTGCATGTCTACCATATGGCCACAGGTGTCCTCTATGTCAATTATGTATAAACAAGAGTTTTGCATGTCTACCATATGGCCACAGGTGTCCTCCATGTCAATTATGTATAAACAAGAGTTTTGCATGTCTACCATATGGCCACAGGTGTCCTCCATGTCAATTATGTATAAACAAGAGTTTGCATGTCTACCATATGGCCACAGGTGTCCTCCATGTCAATTATGTATAAACAAGAGTTTTGCATGTCTACCATATGGCCACAGGTGTCCTCCATGTCAATTATGTATAAACAAGAGTTTTGCATGTCTACCATATGGCCTCAGGTGTCCTCCATGTCAATTATGTATAAACAAGAGTTTTGCATGTCTACCATATGGCCACAGGTGTCCTCTATGTCAATTATGTATAAACAAGAGTTTTGCATGTCTACCATATGGCCTCAGGTGTCCTCTATGTCAATTATGTATAAACAAGAGTTTGCATGTCTACCATATGGCCACAGGTGTCCTCTATGTCAATTATGTATAAACAAGAGTTTTGCATGTCTACCATATGGCCACAGGTGTCCTCCATGTCAATTATGTATAAACAAGAGTTTTGCATGTCTACCATATGGCCTCAGGTGTCCACTATGTCAATTATGTATAAACAAGAGTTTTGCATGTCTACCATATGGCCACAGGTGTCCTCCATGTCAATTATGTATAAACAAGAGTTTTGCATGTCTACCATATGGCCACAGGTGTCCTCCATGTCAATTATGTATAAACAAGAGCTTTGCATGTCTACCATATGGCCACAGGTGTCCTCCATGTCAATTATGTATAAACAAGAGTTTTGCATGTCTACCATATGGCCTCAGGTGTCCACTATGTCAATTATGTATAAACAAGAGTTTTGCATGTCTACCATATGGCCACAGGTGTCCTCCATGTCAATTATGTATAAACAAGAGTTTGCATGTCTACCATATGGCCACAGGTGTCCTCTATGTCAATTATGTATAAACAAGAGTTTTGCATGTCTACCATATGGCCTCAGGTGTCCACTATGTCAATTATGTATAAACAAGAGTTTTGCATGTCTACCATATGGCCACAGGTGTCCTCCATGTCAATTATGTATAAACAAGAGTTTTGCATGTCTACCATATGGCCACAGGTGTCCTCTATGTCAATTATGTATAAACAAGAGTTTTGCATGTCTACCATATGGCCTCAGGTGTCCTCTATGTCAATTATGTATAAACAAGAGTTTGCATGTCTACCATATGGCCACAGGTGTCCTCTATGTCAATTATGTATAAACAAGAGTTTTGCATGTCTACCATATGGCCTCAGGTGTCCACTATGTCAATTATGTATAAACAAGAGTTTTGCATGTCTACCATATGGCCACAGGTGTCCTCCATGTCAATTATGTATAAACAAGAGTTTTGCATGTCTACCATATGGCCTCAGGTGTCCTCCATGTCAATTATGTATAAACAAGAGTTTGCATGTCTACCATATGGCCACAGGTGTCCTCTATGTCAATTATGTATAAACAAGAGTTTTGCATGTCTACCATATGGCCACAGGTGTCCTCTATGTCAATTATGTATAAACAAGAGTTTTGCATGTCTACCATATGGCCTCAGGTGTCCTCTATGTCAATTATGTATAAACAAGAGTTTTGCATGTCTACCATATGGCCACATGTGTCCTCCATGTCAATTATGTATAAACAAGAGTTTGCATGTCTACCATATGGCCGCGGCTGTCCCCTATATCAATTAAGTACAAACTATAGTATTGCATGACAAAAATATTTTTCTGGAAAGTCTTAGATATTAACTGAGTGTAGAAAAGTGCAACTGACTACAGATGATCCCATCACATCAATTCACAGTATCTTTTAAATGCCATAAAATAAACTGTAAAAAAACTTATGAAAAACTTTTACTAACAAGGTACAAAAAATATTCTACTTTGTAAAATTAGCAATCAATTTGATAAATCAAAAGTAAGGGTTAGTTGCAAGTGTAATGAACTGGTCCTACAGGTCAGGAAGATTTTGAGAAATGTTTAACCTATATGTTTGCACTCTATATTTTGTTTTGTTGTTGTTTTTTTTTGTTACATTACACCCACACAGTTATGGTCATATTGGCGACATCCAACTTAATATTGGTGGAAGAAGACTGTGTCTACATGCAAAGAGAAAACAATAGATCACCTGCTTGCTTTTGTGCAAGTTTCAGCCATGTAGTTATTTCAGCCATGTAGTTATTTTAAGTTGTTTTTGAAATACTTCGCAGCAACCAATTATGATCAATATAGGTACCTCCAGCGGTGTTGGACAAATGACTAGGACATCAATGAACAGCATTTTGCAGGACCTTTTCAGATAACAACTTATTTGTTTATTTGAGAAAGAAATTTCGAACTGTTGGATACCACCTATAAAGAGCTAACTGTGATTCTGACCCTATAACTGAGTACATTCACACCTTTATAAAAAAAAACATGCTATCAATTTCAAAAATCTATAAAGATATCACAACATTGATTTACTGAAAACATGCCCCTGTTATCAGTGACCTTTCCATACATGTGAACTTTTTCTGAGGCCATAGTGTGAGATTTTCTCTTGCAAAGTGGAACATTTGTTATTTTTTATATAAACAAAGAAGAGACTAGCTGTTTCCATGTAGGGGGATATCTGAAAATGTGTGAAAATGCCCCTCGTTTTCAAAAAAAATTTGAACCTTAGAAGTGGGAGTCTCCCTCCATAAGTGGGAGATCTCACATGTATGCCTCTCCCCACTAACAATAGTATGACATCATTATAATAATCATAACTGTGTCGGTGTTATTTACATGCATGTATACCTTGTACATAAATATACCAAAGTGCAACCCATTTTGTCCCAAAATGAGATTTCTTATTAGTAGAGTATTCCAAAACTTTCTATCTTATTCAAATACTTGAAATTTCTTTCTAATTTTGAAAATTAAGTTATACAAATAATTTACAAGATTTAAGATTAGACAAGAGAAATAATCATCAAAGATAGGCATTGTTTGTGAAAATACCATACAAATGTTATGGCAAAAATGGTCAAGTCACTTTTAAGGAGTTATCACGTTATTTTGTGGAAAAAGTAAACTATTTAGCTTGAGAAATGAAGAAACTCATAAATGGGAAAAAAACAACTTTCTACTAATGAATGAAAATCTATTAATGATGTTTGTGTATGGCTCCTTTAATTACCTAACTTCTTAATGTGTGGCTTCAAGTCCAGTTCTGGCAAAAGACTTAATGTAGGAAGATCTTCCAGCTGACAAGCAATATGCCAGTGATTCTAGCCAGGTATTTGTCTGGGGTTTTCCTCTACCAAAATAGCTGGAGGTCACTTTATCTTTGAATGGTATTATAGCACTTCGCCCTTTTCACACTTCGCCCTCCCCTGATTAATAATGCTTCGCCACTGCTAAATAACATGTCACCATCTGATATAAGTTTATAAATCACACTCGACCCTTAAAATTTAAAGTGAGATATTAAGTCAAAAATGTACACTTGTTGTTTATAGCTAATTATTTCTATGGCATTCACATTGTTATGATTCCTTCGCCTTCATATACTGGAAATTATATTGTGAGCATTGTTGATGCTTCTTAGAAAAAAAAATCTTTTTCTTATTTAAAACTTGTTGTAACCAAGAAAAAAAGTCTTAACCTCATTAAAAACATACAAACTATTGTTTTGTTTAAATGCAAGGTTATTTTATATAAAAATGTTATATAAAAATAAACAAGTTATAATCAAGATTATCAAAAAAATCTATACAAATACTGGAATGTTACACATTTAAATTCATTAACTAAAATGTGAGCATTAGTTTATAGGGTTTGTCATCCCACCAACAGTATTTCAGTTATCTGGAGATGGTGTCCACTTAAAGCAGATATAGTGCTGCCTTCACTGTGTATATCATGCCATGAACACCTGGCATGATACCACACCCACTCACATTATCCTGACACCAGGCCAACCAGTCGTGGAACTACCCTTATATTTTGCTGGAGTGTTAGCAAGGGAGCTATACCACTACCATTTTTAAAAACTTTGGGATAGAACCCTGGGTCTCTCGTACCTAGAGCCGATGCTCTATGGATTGCGCTACCAGGTGCGGTTAAGCATGAGTGATTTTCCTTGTATTATGTTTAAAACAGAAACTGTACATGAAGTTTGTTAATTGTAGTATATTGATCCCTGCAAAATTGAAGCTGACTATAACAAACACTTAGAACTCTGTATATACCAGCTACATGTTAGGTACCACACACTTTAGAACTATGTATATACCAGCTACATGTTAGGTACCACACACTTTAGAACTATGTATATACCAGCTACATGTTAGGTACCACACACTTTAGAACTATGTATATACCAGCTACATGTTAGGTACCACACACTTTAGAACTATGTATATACCAGCTACATGTTAGGTACCACACACTTTAGAACAATGTATATACCAGCTACATGTTAGGTACCACACACTTTAGAACTATGTATATACCAGCTACATGTTAGGTACCACACACTTTAGAACAATGTATATACCAGCTACATGTTAGGTACCACACACTTTAGAACTATGTATATACCAGCTACATGTTAGGTACCACACACTTTAGAACTATGTATATACCAGCTACATGTTAGGTACCACACACTTTAGAACAATGTATATACCAGCTACATGTTAGGTACCACACACTTTAGAACTATGTATATACCAGCTACATGTTAGGTACCACACACTTTAGAACTCTGTATATACCAGCTACATGTTAGGTACCACACACTTTAGAACTATGTATATACCAGCTACATGTTAGGTACCACACACTTTAGAACTATGTATATACCAGCTACATGTTAGGTACCACACACTTTAGAACTATGTATATACCAGCTACATGTTAGGTACCACACACTTTAGAACTATGTATATACCAGCTACATGTTAGGTACCACACACTTTAGAACTATGTATATACCAGCTACATGTTAGGTACCACACACTTTAGAACTATGTATATACCAGCTACATGTTAGGTACCACACCTTTAGAACTATGTATATACCAGCTACATGTTAGGTACCACACACTTTAGAACTATGTATATACCAGCTACATGTTAGGTACCACACACTTTAGAACTATGTATATACCAGCTACATGTTAGGTACCAACACTTTAGAACTATGTATATACCAGCTACATGTTAGGTACCACCACTTTAGAACAATGTATATACCAGCTACATGTTAGGTACCACACACTTTAGAACTATGTATATACCAGCTACATGTTAGGTACCACACACTTTAGAACTATGTATATACCAGCTACATGTTAGGTACCACACACTTTAGAACTATGTATATACCAGCTACATGTTAGGTACCACACACTTTAGAACTATATATACCAGCTACATGTTAGGTACCACACACTTTAGAACTATGTATATACCAGCTACATGTTAGGTACCACACACTTTAGAACTATGTATATACCAGCTACATGTTAGGTACCACACACTTTAGAACTAGTGTATATACCAGCTACATGTTAGGTACCACACACTTTAGAACTATGTATATACCAGCTACATGTTAGGTACCACACACCTTTAGAACTATGTATATACCAGCTACATGTTAGGTACCACACACTTTAGAACTATGTATATACCAGCTACATGTTAGGTACCACACACTTTAGAACTATGTATATACCAGCTACATGTTAGGTACCACACACTTTAGAACTAATGTATATACCAGCTACATGTTAGGTACCACACACTTTAGAACATGTATATACCAGCTACATGTTAGGTACCACACACTTTAGAACTATGTATATACCAGCTACATGTTAGGTACCACACACTTTAGAACTATGTATATACCAGCTACATGTTAGGTACCACACACTTTAGAACTATGTATATACCAGCTACATGTTAGGTACCACACACTTTAGAACTATGTATATACCAGCTACATGTTAGGTACCACACACTTTAGAACTATGTATATACCAGCTACATGTTAGGTACCACACACTTTAGAACTATGTATATACCAGCTACATGTTAGGTACCACACACTTTAGAAACTATGTATATACCAGCTACATGTTAGGTACCACACACTTTAGAACTATGTATATACCAGCTACATGTTAGGTACCACACACTTTAGAACTATGTATATACCAGCTACATGTTAGGTACCACACACTTTAGAACTATGTATATACCAGCTACATGTTAGGTACCACACACTTTAGAACTATGTATATACCAGCTACATGTTAGGTACCACACACTTTAGAACTATGTATATACCAGCTACATGTTAGGTACCACACACTTTAGAACTATGTATATACCAGCTACATGTTAGGTACCACACACTTTAGAACTATGTATATACCAGCTACATGTTAGGTACCACACACTTTAGAACTATGTATATACCAGCTACATGTTAGGTACCACACACTTTAGAACTATGTATATACCAGCTACATGTTAGGTACCACACACTTTAGAACTATGTATATACCAGCTACATGTTAGGTACCACACACTTTAGAACTATGTATATACCAGCTACATGTTAGGTACCACACACTTTAGAACTATGTATATACCAGCTACATGTTAGGTACCACACACTTTAGAACTATGTATATACCAGCTACATGTTAGGTACCACACACTTTAGAACTATGTATATACCAGCTACATGTTAGGTACCACACACTTTAGAACTATGTATATACCAGCTACATGTTAGGTACCACACACTTTAGAACTATGTATATACCAGCTACATGTTAGGTACCACACACTTTAGAACTATGTATATACCAGCTACATGTTAGGTACCACACACTTTAGAACTATGTATATACCAGCTACATGTTAGGTACCACACACTTTAGAACTATGTATATACCAGCTACATGTTAGGTACCACACACTTTAGAACTATGTATATACCAGCTACATGTTAGGTACCACACACTTTAGAACTATGTATATACCAGCTACATGTTAGGTACCACACACTTTAGAACTATGTATATACCAGCTACATGTTAGGTACCACACACTTTAGAACTATGTATATACCAGCTACATGTTAGGTACCACACACTTTAGAACTATGTATATACCAGCTACATGTTAGGTACCACACACTTTAGAACTATGTATATACCAGCTACATGTTAGGTACCACACACTTTAGAACTATGTATATACCAGCTACATGTTAGGTACCACACACTTTAGAACTATGTATATACCAGCTACATGTTAGGTACCACACACTTTAGAACTATGTATATACCAGCTACATGTTAGGTACCACACACTTTAGAACTATGTATATACCAGCTACATGTTAGGTACCACACACTTTAGAACTATGTATATACCAGCTACATGTTAGGTACCACACACTTTAGAACTATGTATATACCAGCTACATGTTAGGTACCACACACTTTAGAACTATGTATATACCAGCTACATGTTAGGTACCACACACTTTAGAACTATGTATATACCAGCTACATGTTAGGTACCACACACTTTAGAACTATGTATATACCAGCTACATGTTAGGTACCACACACTTTAGAACTATGTATATACCAGCTACATGTTAGGTACCACACACTTTAGAACTATGTATATACCAGCTACATGTTAGGTACCACACACTTTAGAACTATGTATATACCAGCTACATGTTAGGTACCACACACTTTAGAACTCTGTATATACCAGCTACATGTTAGGTACCACACACTTTAGAACTATGTATATACCAGCTACATGTTAGGTACCACACACTTGAATAAACTCCATATAGTAGATCTCACACTAGTGTTATCTCTTACAACCCAACTATACAACATTAATGTTATATTTTAATGACACTTTGCTGTTGCAAGGTTGATACTGTTACTTATTGACATATGTATTTTTACTTTAATATAGCATCCACACCCATGATAACTTGGAGTATGTAGTTATTTCATAATTGCACAACAATGCATCAAAGTGTGATCTTTAATTGATGTTTGCCTACTGTAATTATTGTGATGATTTGTCAGCGTTTGACACATCAGCTACATAGAGTGATTTTTGCACAAGTTGGCATTAATGTATATTTGATTTTCACTGTTACTCATTTAAAACTATTTAAGTGAGCACCTCCATGTGAATATTTTTAAATAGTCATCAAACAGATTTTAATTTAATTAATTTAATTCACTACTATAACAATCTCTAGACACAATATAAAGTTGTGTTTTCTTTAATTTCTTGATGCTTTAAAGGTAAAAATAAAAGTCTGTTGCACGAAACACTTATTGCAAATGTCTTTCAAGCCGATTTACAATTAATCAAAGTTTTAAATAACAAACAAACTAAAATTGAACAACTGTTGCTCTCATTCATGATTGATATTAAGAAAAAATGATGAATTGTGAACATCTTTAGCCAAACCATGAATCTCGCCTTCTTTCTTAAGGACAAACTGTGACAATCACAGGAAGGCAAAGCGAGAAAACAGCGAGTGTTACTAATTCCTTTGAATTACCAAGAATATAGTAAGCTTTACCAATTAACAAATAACAGCACTAAACTTTTGTTGTTGGTGTTGTTCCCTTTCTACCTACCAATATAACATATTAGAGACTGAAGGCATGGGATCCACAAAATTATTCAAATGTATAATCATAGTTACAAATGTGTGATTTTTTTTCTCTCAGGCACCTCGTTTCTGTTTAATTTACTTCTCTTCACAGGGCTTTTTCAGCCTGTCTCACAAGGCCGATATTCGGCCCAATTCCCAATGCCAAATAGCGACCATTTTTCCCAATTTCAAGAAAAAAATTCCCAATCTCATAAATTAATTCTCATTTGAACCGAAATGCCTTCAGGGACACAAAAGCAAGGCAGATTAATCTTTAATGAAGAAAAATAAATGTTGAAATTTCCCAATTGGTTTGATTTGTCGATACTTTTTTTTCCCAAATTTGACTATTTATTGCGTCAAAAATTCCCAATTTGGGCTTTGGCCTTTTTCCCCCAAAACCCCTGAAAAAGCCCTGCTTCATCATCATCTCGCCCTGGAATCAAACCTGCAGAACTACGTAGTCTACATGGGGGTGATGAAAAAACAACACCCAAAACAACACAATTATGCAAGGTGAACAAAGAAGTAAATACAAACATTGAAAACGTTTATGTTTATCTACTCACCTATACAAATACCACAACTTGAATCAACGATTCATTCTTGGCAGCATTGTTTTGATTTATGATGGTTGATTGGTCGAAACAAACTGCTGCTCAACAAATTCTCAAATATTGCGTAGACACACATTCAGTGTAAACTAATTATTACACGACACATTACTGAAGCCATATATTACTTATAAATGCATGTCATCGAATGCTTTGGTAAATACCCATTTTCAATACACTTTGAAAATTTTCGGAAATACCAGCCTTTTTTTCCGAAAACGAAAGTAGACGATTGGCCCGCGAACAAAGTGGTTTCAACAAAGACCAGAAACGTAGATCAATCAATTAAACGAACAATTAATTTCAATTTAAAATTCAATTAAAATATAATGGTAAACAAAATATAACTATCATAAAAAGGAAATACAATTACCAAATGAAATTTTAAAATGAACATACAACTGGAAGCAAAATAAGTTTATTTAAAAATAACCTTTATCGAAATAGCCGAAATATTTAGCGGCATTACAGAATAAAGGGAACAAACTCATAATGAAAAGTTGAATTCAGATATTTAAAGTTCATGAGCA
Organism: Sinonovacula constricta; assembly: GCA_007844125.1. NCBI lineage: Eukaryota > Metazoa > Mollusca > Bivalvia > Cardiida > Solecurtidae > Sinonovacula > Sinonovacula constricta. The sequence goes on from CM017564.1 coordinate 19,834,898, forward strand.
CTGCACTTCTATCGCACGAGCAACTACTTTAAATAACTGAGGCCTTCGACGTAATGCATTAACATAAGTACTGATCTCACTAAATGTAAATAACCGATTTTTTTACGTCATCGGAACAAATATCCGCACAATAGCCTTTTCAAATGAAGGGAAGTAACTCTAAATTAAAACCAGAACTTCCGTCTTTCGTAATTATTTATTTTTCTTTTATTTATGTGACCTTATCCGTTTGACAATCCGTGTTATTACTGGCCTTCTTCGATATGAAATTAGTACGATCCATCACAGAACTATGTTAGCAAATGTCTATTAATGGAAAATTTCAAATGAATCATCCTTGGTTGGTGTTGCTATATCAAGATTTTTGTTTATTTTTTAAAAAGAAAAGAAAACCCAGCAAAACAAAGTAATCATGATTGAAGCTCGGACTTGTTCGATCCCAACTCATTGCAAAGGTGCATTTCAGACAATGAATGAACTCCGACAGATGTCGCTTCTTTGCGATGTCACTTTGTGTGTGGAAGGCAAACGTTTCCCTGCCCATAAAATCGTTCTGGCAGGTTCAAGCCCCTATCTGAAGGCTATGTTCACCAATGGTATGCTAGAAACAGACCAGGATGTGGTAGAAATCCGTGACATTGATGCTGTTACGATGCAGACCTTACTGGACTTCATGTACACCAGTACGATAGAGATTACTGTCAGTAATGTTCAAAACATCCTTCAGGGAGCATCTCTCTTTGGACTTCAACACCTGCGAACGCTGAGTGCTCAATTTCTTCAGCTACAGTTGACAGCTTCAAATTGTTTAGGTAAACAATTTACCTTTTTGTCCAATAGGTTGCTGCCGGAGCGCTAGGCTCCACGATATAACTGAGGATGCAGATGTACAAACATTATAAAAGAAATTGTGTACTCAATCTTGAGTTGTTGCTTGGTTGGTCAAGTGTCAATTTTAAATGACCGGGTATCATAGTATCATGTTAGCTTAAGGTGGACACTGTCACCAGCGTAGAGCCACTCACTTGTAACTTCTTTGACATAATGTGGGAGAGTGTTCCAGCTGACCTATGTTGCACCGGTGGTTCTACCCATATATTTGTCTAGGGTGATCGTCCACCGAAATAGCTGCACATTGCTATAATGATCATAGTTGGTTGCTGTGAGCTATTTAAAAAACAGAACAAATTTCCACATAATCTCAAGTTAATGACTGTTTAATGATTTTTACATTTATGTTATCTTTATACAAAAACAAATATTACACTTCATGTTTTATTTTTTCCGAGTGAATGCTGATATAAAATTTATTGTAAATATTTGCATTTTATCCATTTCATCATTACTTCATTAGTATTTTTTTTTATTTTCAGGTATTCAATTGTTTGCTGATGTGTACATGTGTACAGAATTGGAGAGCGCAGCACGGCAGTTTATCTTCCAAAACTTTCTTGAAGTTGTTCATGTAGATGAGTTCATGCAGTTATCAGAAGAGCGACTGATCGATCTGCTTCGTAGCGATAAACTTCAAGTGATGACAGAACAGCAAGTGTTCGAGGCGGCATACTCATGGCTCAAATATGATCCGAAAACCAGAATGGATAGTGCTTGTAACGTCTTGAAACACATCAAACTTGGACTGCTGGAACTGCCAATGCTGGAAAGTGTAGTGCTAAAATCTGACTTCTTTCGAACTTGCCATAAGTGCCAGTCTGTGATAAGTTCCGCCATTCGATGTCAATATGAGAGAAAGAATATGGATCTGCTGACCCCCAGAGCCCACCCACCATGCATTTATGTTGTAGGAGGCCGCAATAGTCAGGATTGCCAGTTGAAAAGCATGGAGAGATACGATTTCCTGAATGACACCTGGAGCTCCATGGTAAGAACAAATGGGGAGCCAAAAGGTTTATATACAGCAATATTTTTTCATTTGAAAAGTATGAGATAAAAAAGTGCACATATTTGAAAACAATGAGATTTTTTTCAAAATTAATGAGATTTTTTAGTAATCTTTGACAAAAGTTTTATTTTTGAGCATAAAAAACAAAAACAATGTACATTCATGGTACAAAAACATTATATATTCATATAAATCGAAATTAACCAAGACTCGACAAGAGACTAGAGTCATTATGTAACAGTAACTGGTTACAACATCCTTGAGCAAAACCATATCGTTTGTGGTAGTTTTGCCGGTCGAATCCTGTCCAAAAACGGTGATAAGCCGCTGATCAGACGACAGACGAAGGTTCTTTTTAGGAGGCATGACATTAGTGTCTCAAAAATGAAAACAGCAATGACTTGAGATCGATCTGGTCACCGGCATCGTATTGCTAATATTAACGGGAAACAAGTGCACGTGAACAAATGCGCGTGACATAGCGGTGTTTCAGACAATTCTTACCTCGTAGTAATTGCTCAAAGACAAGGTATTATGGATATGAAATTTTGTGGAGGTTATGATTGCTAGTTTTTTAATTGCATTTTTTAAGCACAGATATTTTAAAATTATGCGTTTTTCTTGAAAAATATGTGCTAAAATCGCAAATTGCACACCAAAAAATATCACTGTATTATATATATATTTATTTATGGATTGTTTTGCTTTTTATTACCTTACTGAGCATGACAAATTGAGCTTTTCTGTCTGTTCATCATGTGGTGTCAATATCCCATCCCTGATCTATAGAGAAAATGTCTTAACAAGATCAGTAACACATAATGCAAGTAAATCTTCAGACTGCCTTTCTGCTCTCTAGACTTAACCAACAGTGCAATACATCCACACTGATTCCCATCCAAAATGGGGGGCACCCCTTTGATTAAAAGTTTGACCACCTATATGTATTTAACAGGTACCTTATTATAATTGTGGATAAGATGCACTTAACAGTTATAAAGAAAGTCTCAACAGTATATGTAAATAAGAAATTTTAGTTTGTGGATCTTTTACTACTAGCCCTGACACCTTGAATATTGCTAGGGCACAAAATTCTGCTGCATTTACCACAGTGTTGCCTTCTATGAGTCATAGTGAAATGTACCATGCGACTTTTTTTCTTATAATGGAGAATCTTCTTGTTCGAGCAAAAAAATTATTCTGGCAAATCAAAAGAATGTGACTAAAACAATGAACTACAAGGTATCCCCATTCCCTAGTTTCACTGTGATAATTCTTGCTGTAGCCTGGAATAAATATTAATTTTTGTAAAACCAGTAACTCCAATACATGATTATAACTATGACTTTTCTCCTTACAGCCAGGGATGAATATAGCCAGGACAGCCATCGGTGCGGCAACGTTGGACGGTATGTTGTACACAGTGGGTGGAGAGTGTGCCTTGATCGATAATCAGGAAAACACACTATACCTCCGTTGTGTTGAGTGTTATGACCCCGTGCAGCGCCAGTGGATACCGAAACCAGAGATGAAGATAGCGAGATCGTTTGTGGCTGTCGTAGCACTTCACAGTTATCTTTATGCCATTGGTAAGGCATTTTTATATGTAATGAATCTGTTGGATAAATTAGCTGAATAATTTTTTATTCTCTTTTTCTTAAATTTGTACTTTCCTGCATGTTATAGCCACACCAAATCTGTCTTGGCAGCTTAGAAAGGGCCTCTGGTAATTTACAACTTTGGTTGATTAATTGCTAAAATACATATTTATATGTGTGTGTATATTTATAAAGTAATAACTGAATTGTATAAATGTATATATTTAATGTCAAGTAAAAGCTTAAATATATATTCTATTTATAAGTATGAAATTGTTAAAGTATACCTTACATATATAATTGCCTCCGCTTTCAACATTTTCCAGCTAGGAGTCTGCCATTTTGAATGGTATATTTATCTGCAGTAATGTGCAAAAAGCAATGTATATACCATAATGCTTTCCAAAGTGAAACATACAAAAAGATAATTGTTGGAAAAGAAATGTTTACTCTTAACCTCGTTTTTTCTCTATATTCTCCTCCCACTCTCAACAACTGGCGATTTTTTACATGAAATTATAAAAAATAGGGTCTGACCAATGACTTCGAATATTGCCTCGGCTTTGGTCAACCCGAGTTTGAATAACCAAAGTTTGATTTTCCATTTAAGTTAAAGGAATGGCTGAAGTAATTGTATTAAATATTAAATAAAAGCTAAAATAAATGTTCAATATAAAGTGATAGCTTAAGCAGATACTTAATATAATTTAATAGCTAACGTATATATTTAATATTAGCTAATGGCTTAGGTGATAATTCAATATAAAGTTATAGCTAAATCAAATATATTAGTAAAAGCTTAAGGGATAACTATAAATTAAATATAAAGTAGAAAAAGCTTATGTAGATATTCATTATAAAGTTACAGGTAAATTTTTGGTATCTGTTATAGGAGGAGAAGATCGTGCTTGTGGTTACAATATTGTAGAGAAATTTGACCCCAAGACGGAGTCCTGGGCGTTTGCCTCAAGTATGAAGCGTCGCAGAGCAGGGGCTGGAATAACTGTATGTGAGGGACGAATATATGTAGCTGGTAAGACAGACATACTTTTTCTTACAATCCAGCATTTATATGTTGTCATTAACTATTAACTCAGTAGTTTGGTTAGTGTAATTATATTTATGCTGTTTTACCTTGTTAGTCCTTACACTGACATGGAGCTTCTAATGTTTACATTACATTAAATGAAAATATCAGTTCCCTCATTTACATAATTCAGGGTTTTCCCTTGAAATTTTTTTTAGGGGGTCACAGTGTCCCCCTAGGTTTATGATTTGGGGGTCATTGGTAAATTTTGGGGGTCACATTATATAATCACTTTACTAATAGTCTTGCACCTTAAAAACAGAACTAAATTGTTCATTTATGTTTTATACTATTAAAACAAAACAAAATCACATATTGTACATTTCAGATTTTAAAATGTGAAAGCATTTTCTCTATCTGACTCACTCTCAGAAATATATCTCTATTAGAATATATAGCAATATAATCATTGTTGACAATGAACACCAGAACATTTAACTGGATTTGTTTAACTTCAAATAAGTTCAAAGTTCAATTCTTCAACATGTTCACTTACATGTACCAATTTCAATATTCAGTAAAATTTCCATACATGAAATTATACAAATGAGTTGGTCCTTAGACCTAAAGGCTTAACAAATTAAACATGTAACTGTTTATAACTGTTCATATTATGTCTGCCTATATGAAAGCAGTCACATATAGAATCACTTCTTCCTAGATTTGAGTGAACCAAAAGCTCTGGCTTCTGCCGGAAAGTCCATGTTTTTAGAATTGTTTATGGTTCACTTTTGGATTTTTATTGCAAAAACAAAAACCAGTCAAAACTTAGGTATTCAAACTCATATTGGTTCAACCTACATGTTTTTCCTACATAATGTTGAATTTGACCTTGTAGTGTTTTTAATATATTGCCTTAGACCGTTTGGTTTCTAAAGCCAAAAATATATTTGCTTAAAATTAATATGCAATGTATGACTTAACTATGTTCTAAAAGATTAATGCAGATAAAACTCATCCAAACCTTTGAAATGTAGCGAATTCACGGGCCGGTTTTAGCCGCGTTCTAAACTTAACGATCATTACTATTGCGACGCTTAACAGCTTTAAAGAAATGGTGAACGTGAAACATTCCATACATAGCGTATGACGTCACTACTTTAAAGTCATTTTGACCGTGTGTTGACGCAACGAACAAATAATGGACGCTTATTTATACTACGACTCGTAACTCACCCAAAATTTGAGATTTGTGCCTACATAAAAAATAGTTCCGCGTAGGAAATACGTTCGATTATAATATTCATTGAATTAAGGTAAATGACTAAACAACCATATTCTAAGGCCTTATTCTATGTCCAGAAACTTTAAAAGTCTTGATATTTATAGATAAATGGAAAAAAATACGATGAGCAAGTTTTGCTACTTTCGCTTTAGTTAAACAGTAATATGTCCATTCTATACATAGCGTGTGACGTCACTACGTTAAAGTCGGGACCGTTTACAAAATTTAGTTCAAAATGTTTGCATGAAACATATTTTAACTATTAGAATGTATAAAAAATGCCAAAATAATCTGTTGTATACCTCTTCGTACTTGTTTTGTTCATTTTAGCAATCACTTTCGTATTCATAACAGCCATGTTGAAGAACTACTTTACCCATAATACACCGAGTGCATTCACCCAGGTCATTTTGACCGTGTGTTGACGCAACGGAACGTGAAACAGCGTCTAACTACACAGCATTGCTGGTTCCCAGTCATCTAAACGCAGTACATGTATCGTTTAGGTGGACCGGATAGCAGTATTAAGACAACAAATAACATTCTATACATAGCGTGTGACGTCACTACGTTAAAGTCATTTTGACCGTGTGTTGACGCAACGAACAAATAATGGACGCTTATTTACAAAATACTTTGTCTAACTGAAGCAAATTGATACTTAAATGCTTTTTGCAACATTTTGACGAGCTGACAAAGATCAATGTCATTGGAGACAATAAATTATGGCTGTAGATTAATTCATTTTGTGCGTCCAGTGTGTCGCAATGTAAGTTCATTTTGCGGGTCATCTGTCGAAAATATGCGCCAAAACGCACAAATTTGTGCGTCAGGGAAAACCCTGCATAATATTACACATCTTACACATTGATAATTTGTCATTAGTTAAACATTGGTAATTTGTCATTAGTTAAACATTGATAATTTGTCATTAGTTAAACATTGGTAATTTGTCATTAGTTAAACATTGATAATTTGTCATTAGTTAAACATTGGTAATTTGTCATTAGTTAAACATTGGTAATTTGTCATTAGTTAAACATTGGTAATTTGTCATTAGTTAAACATTGCTTTTCTTTCTTTAATGAATTACATCAGGTGTCTAGAGCCCATTATATGGTCGTAAATCTTAAATCTAACCACTGATCAGATCTCTATCACAAAACCTGCTCCCACTGTAATGGTGCTTCCAGCATGTACAAGGTTAATGCAGTTTTCAAGCAATAAGTTGCCTTTAATTGTACTCTGTCTATGTACACAGATAATACGTGATCATTCATTAAAATTAATGTGTTTTTTGTCAGTCTTGCTCTTCTCCTTTCATAGTTACAGTACAGAATTCACATATTCCATACTTGGAAACAGATAACTTCCTTCTTTGTTTATATGAAAATAACATATCTCCCACTTTGCAAGTAAAAATCTCCCACTTTGCAAGTAAAAATCTCCCACTTTGCGTGTAAAAATCTTCCACTTTGGTCTCAGAAAAAGTTCACATGTATATATTCAATATTTTCAAAATTGAAAAAATGTATTTGTTATCTCCCTTGTGTTTAGGTATTTGCATGTACATTATATAAGCAACATCATTACTTTTATTTTGGTTATTTTCCATAATGCTCCGGCACTTTTACTTGTTATTACTTTATTTATCAAATTTAAGATTTAAATGTGCCTATATGTGATAGTCTGAAGTGACCCCAATTGTTTAAAACATGGACAAATCTTTATTTTTCTACACTAGCTATTTACTAAGTAACTACCCACATGGGAAGTAACACAATTTAATTTGAATAGTTTTTAGAGTAACCTCCCCTTATAAATGGAAAGGTACTAACTTCCCTCAAAATATAGTCATAAGAACACTTCATGACACTTCTTTTATCTGACATCAGTCACATTTTATCACACATTTGATCACAAATCAATCACATATTTGATCACAAATCAATCACACATTTGATCACAAATCAATCACATATTTGATCACAAATCAATCACACATTTGATCACAAATCAATCACACATTTATATCCTTGTCAGGTGGATATGATCGCACCCTGCACATGGATCGGGCCAGCATGGAGTGTTATGACCCCGGCACAGAGGAGTGGACATTTATGTCGGAGATGGAGAAGGCGCGGTCAGGCCTCGCTATGGCAACCATCGATCAGAATATTTTTGCTTTCGGTGGCAGATACAGACACACAGAACAGTATTATGATCTGGTGGAAAGGTGAGTGGCCAGGCTTTAAGCATAAGCATCGAGAACCTGTAATGTCTCAGCTGTTTACTGCATGGGTTTAGATTTCATTTGGGGTGAAAACTTTCCAGTGAGATGATCTTCTTGCTGCCTTACATTGCAACAGTGGTTCTATCTAGATATTTGTGGTCTGTCACTTCATGTAATAGCTGAATGTCACAGTTTGATGGAGGGATGAATAAAAACAAAACAAAAACTGTATTTAGGGTGGTGGATCTGTCATGCATAATGTTTAGAACAAGGCTTAGTTATAGGCGACTTTAAATAAGGGCTCTTAAGGTATAATTGTCAAACACAAAATGGGACCTAGAAGCGCAATTGATAGAGCATCGGCTCAAGGTATTGGAGGCCGTGGGTTTGATCCCGGGCTGCAACATTCCAAAGTCATCAAAAAAGGAAGTGGTATTGCTCCTTTGCTAACGCTCAAGCAAATATATAGGTAGTTCCATAACTGGTTAGCCCAGTGTCAGGATAATGTGACTGGGTGTGGTATAATGTCAGGTGTCCATGGCATGCTAAACACAGTGAAGGCAGCACTATATCTGCGTCAACTGGGCACCGTCTTCAGACAACTGAAATACTGTTGGTGGGACAATAAACCCAACATACAAATCAATTTCAGATAAGCAGAAGTAAGATGAGTCCCAGATATGAGGAGTAAAATGTCTGCTGCTTCTCTCCAACACCCTTTATACCTGGCACTACCTAGAGTTGTCTTGATTTTGCAATTCTAATGAGTGCCAGCAATAACGGGTTTGGTTGAGAATTATGGGATATATTGCAACTCAAAGTCAGATGTTTTCCTGTTATTGGGAAGTAATATAATCCAAATAATCATATTTACAGGGTATAGATGAGAAAACCACACATGAGTGCACACAATTCTCAAGTGTTTACAGTTCATTTGGGTTTACAATTATATACTCAAGTGCACACAATTCTCAAGTGTTAACAGTGCATTTGGGTTTACAAAAATATACACAAGTGCACACAATTCTCAAGTGTTTATGGTATATTTGAATTTAAAAATATATACACAAGTGTTTATGGTATATTTGGGTTCACAAATATATAGTACACTAGTGCACACAGTTGTCAAGCGATTCCTGTACATTTTTGTATTCAGATTCAACATACTGACTCGCCAGTGGACCACTCTCTCCCCAATGAATACACCAAGGGCGTGGCCAGGCTTTGCAATTTTTGATGGGCGAATCTACCTTCTAGGGGGGTTTGATGGCGGTGTTCGACTACGGACTGCTGAATCTTATGATGTCGAAACGGACAGATGGACATCCATTAATGAAATGTTGGTCAGCCGGGCAGGCTGTGGTGCAGCTGTTGTATGAAAATAGCAATTGAATGGTGTGAAATGATGGGGTAAAAAGTAACAGTTGATGTGAAATAGTGGCGGGAGGATGTATGTAAGCTTAGCCTGGCAGGCCCTGGTGTAAAAATTCATTAGGGGTTTGATGGTGTGAAATGATCGTGTAAAAATAGTATCAGTAATGGTTGGTCTGCAATAGATGTGGGAAAATGTATGTGGTGTGAAAATAGTGAAGAGTGTTGGTGCTGCTCGTCTTGGTGTGTGTAATTGTGTGAAAGCATTTTAACACTTTACTCCATTTTTCATAAAACAAACTGTGCCGCCCGTTTCCAAGCAATTAGTTGTGACTTGTCACTTCTCAGCCCTCCACCGCATGGGTTTCAGTTTCAAACATAGCAAGAAGATTCATTTAGGAGATCTTACATCTGGCTTGCCGTGTGCACGCTGGTTCTACTCTGGCATCTGTCTCAGTTCTTTCACCAGTGATTACGTGGACGTCATTAATATGACCACAATTGTGTGGTGCAGTAAAAAACAAAAACACACCCAAATTAAGTTGCCTGTTTATAGAGTTAATAGTAATAATATGTATATCATTATTGTAGTGTGGGGGTAAGGACGGCACCATGTAGGAATGTGTGAATGGCGGTGTGATAAAATGTTTATGGTGTGAAGTGTGAATAATCATGTGCTCTAGTGGTAAGATGTTTTGAGATGCCAATCATTGATGTAAAAGGGTAGTGGGTTGAGATGTGTAAGGTATGCAGGTGTGCCTGTGTTTATATAATTGGAGTTATGGTGGTGATCATTTGAAATTGTGTGAAATTGTTGTGTGTGTTAACTGGTGGTGTGAAAGTGGGGAGGGTGATAGTGTAAAATGTTTAGGGAGGGTAACAGTGTAAATGTTTAGGGATTGTGACAGTGTAAAATATTTAGGGATTGTGACAGTGTAAAATGTTTAGGGATTGTGACAGTGTAAAATGATAAGGAAGTGTGACATTGTAAAATGTTTAGGGATTGTGACAGTGTAAAATGATAAGGAAGTGTGACAGTGTAAAATGTTTAGGGATTGTGACAGTGTAAAATGTTTAGGGAGGGTGACAGTGTAAAATGTTTAGGGATTGTGACAATGTAAAATGTTTAGGGAGGGTGAAAGTGTAAAATGTTTGGGGATTGTGACAATGTAAAATGTTTAGGGATTGTGACAATGTAAAATGTTTAGGGATTGTGACAGTGTAAAATGTTTAGGGATTGTGACAGTGTAAAATGATAAGGAAGTGTGACAGTGTAAAAATGTTTAGGGATTGTGACAGTGTAAAATGTTTAGGGAGGGTGACAGTGTAAAATGTTTAGGGATTGTGACAATGTAAAATGTTAAGGGAGGGTGAAAGTGTAAAATGTTTAGGGATTGTGACAATGTAAAATGTTTAGGGATTGTGACAATGTAAAATGTTTAGGGTGGGTAACAATGTTAAATGTTTCGGGAGGGTGAAAGTGTAAAATGTTTAGGGAGAGTGACAATGTAAAATGTTTAGGGAGGGTGACAGTGTAAAATGTTTAGGGAGGGTGACAGTGTAAAATGTTTAGGGATTGTGACAATGTAAAATGTTTAGGGAGGGTGAAAGTGTAAAATGTTTAGGGATTGTGACAATGTAAAATGTTTAGGGAGGGTGACAGTGTAAATTGTTTAGGGAGGGTGCCAATGTAAATTGTTTAGGGAGGGTGCCAGTGTAAATTGTTTAGGGAGGGTGACAGTGTAAATTGTTTAGGGAGGGTGCCAGTGTAAATTGTTTAGGGAGGGTGACAGTGTAAAATGTTTAGGGAGGGTGACAGTGTAAATTGTTTAGGGAGGGTGGCAGTGTAAATTGTTTAGGGAGGGTGCCAGTGTAAATTGTTTAGGGAGGGTGGCAGTGTAAATTGTTTAGGGAGGGTGACAGTGTAAAATGTTTAGGGAGGGTGACAGTGTAAATTGTTTAGGGAGGGTGGCAGTGTAAATTGTTTAGGGAGGGTGACAGTGTAAATTGTTTAGGGAGGGTGGCAGTGTAAATTGTTTAGGGAGGGTGACAGTGTAAATTGTTTAGGGAGGGTGACAATGTAAAATGTTTAGGGAGGGTGCCAGTGTAAATTGTTTAGGGAGGGTGACAGTGTAAATTGTTTAGGGAGGGTGCCAGTGTAAATTGTTTAGGGAGGGTGACAGTGTAAAATGTTTAGGGAGGGTGACAGTGTAAATTGTTTAGGGAGGGTGGCAGTGTAAAATGTTTAGGGAGGGTGACAATGTAAAAAGTTAAGGGAGGGTGACAGTGTAAAATGTTTAGGGAGGGTGACAGTGTAAAATGTTTAGGGAGGGTGACAGTGTTAATTGTTTAGGGATTGTGATAGTGTAAAATGTTTAGGGAGGGTGACAATGTAAAATGTTTAGGGATTGTGACAGTGTAAAATGTTTAGGGAGGATGACAGTGTAAAATGTTTAGGGATTGTGACAGTGTAAATTGTTTAGGGAGGGTGACAGTGTAAAATGTTTAGGGATTGTGACAGTGTAAAATGTTTAGGGTGGGTAACAATGTTAAATGTTTAGGGAGGGTGAACGTGTAAAATGTTTAGGGAGAGTGACAGTGTAAAATGTTTAGGGATTGTGACAGTGTAAAATGTTTAGGGAGGGTGACAGTGTAAATTGTTTAGGGAGGGTGACAGTGTAAAATGTTTAGGGAGGGTGACAATGTAAAATGTTTAGGGAGGGTGACAATGTAAAATGTTTAGGGATTGTGACAGTGTAAATTGTTTAGGGATTGTGACAGTGTAACATGTTTAGGGATTGTGACAATGTAAAATGTTTAGGGAAGGTGACAGTGTAAATTGTTTAGGGATTGTGACAATGTAAAATGTTTAGGGAGGGTGACAGTGTAAAATGTTTAGGGAGGGTGACAATGTAAAATGTTTAGGGAGGGTGACAATGTAAAATGTATAGGGATTGTGACAATGTAAAATGTTTAGGGAGGGTGACAGTGTAAAATGTTTAGGGAGGGTGACAGTGTAAAATGTTTAGGGAGGATGATAGTGTAAAATGTTTAGGAAGGGTGACAATGTAAAATGTTTAGGAGGGAGGGTGACAGTGTAAAATGTTTAGGGAGGGTGACAGTGTAAATTGTTTAGGGAGGGTGAAAGTGTAAAATGTTTAGGGAGGGTGACAATGTAAAATGTTCAGGGAGGGTGACAATGTAAAATGTTTAGGGAGGGTGACAGTGTTAATTGTTTAGGGAGGGTGACAATGTAAAATGTTAAGGGAGGGTGAAAGTGTAAAATGTTTAGGGATTGTGACAATGTAAAATGTTTAGGGATTGTGACAATGTAAAATGTTTAGGGTGGGTAACAATGTTAAATGTTTCGGGAGGGTGAAAGTGTAAAATGTTTAGGGAGAGTGACAATGTAAAATGTTTAGGGATTGTGACAGTGTAAAATGTTTAGGGAGGGTGACAATGTAAAATGTTTAGGGATTGTGACAGTGTAAAATGTTTAGGGAGGGTGACAGTGTAAATTGTTAGGGAGGGTGATAGTGTAAAATGTTTAGGGAGGGTGAAAGTGTAAAATGTTTAGGGATATTGTATGATCGTTAAAGAGGGTGGTCATGTAAAATTTTTGGAGAAGGTGGTCATGTAAAATATTTGGAGAGGGCGGTCATGTAAAATCATTGTTGAGGGTGGTCATGTTAAATCATATGAGATGAAATCATGTTAAATGGTTGGGAGGGTGGCCATGTAAAATGATTGAAGAGGGTGGCCATGTAAAATGGTTGAATAGGGTGGCCATGTAAAATGGTTAAAGATGGTGGCCATGTAAAATGGTTGAAGAGGGTGGCCATGTAAAATGGTTAAAGAGGGTGGCCATGTAAAATGGTTGAAGAGGGTGGCCATGTAAAATGGTTGAAGAGGGTGGCCATGTAAAATGGTTGAAGAGGGTGGCCATGTAAAATGGTTGAATAGGGTGGCCATGTAAAATGGTTGAATAGGGTGGCCATGTAAAATGATTGAAGAGGGTGGCCATGTAAAATGGTTGAAGAGGGTGGCCATGTAAAATGATTGAAGAAGGTGGCCATGTAAAATGGTTGAATAGGGTGGCCATGTAAAATGTTTGAAGAGGGTGGCCATGTAAAATGTTTGAAGAGGGTGGCCATGTAATGTGGTTGAAGAGGGTGGCCATGTAAAATGGTTAAAGAGGGTGGCCATGTAAAATGGTTGAATAGGGTAGCCATGTAATATGGTTGAAGAGGGTGCCCATGTAAAATGGTTGAATAAGGTGGCCATGTAAAATGGTTAAAGAGGGTGGCCATGTACAGGCTTTCAAGCGGGCCCTACTTTTCCTACTTTTCCCTACTTTTTTGGGTTTGGCCCTACTTTTCCCTACTTTTTTTTAGAGCCCTACTATCCCTACTTTTTGAGAAAAAAATTCATATTTAATTTTTTTACATAATCTTACATGAATATAAATTTGTTTTAAAATAAAAGTTAATACATTTTTCTCCATTTTTCTTTTAAAAACTAGTTGCTAGTATATTTCAAGGACACAAAGGATGGTTCCAGTAGTTGGTCTTCAGTGGGGAGGGAGATTCCATTATGAGGATGGTTGGAGCTGACAAGACATTAAGCCAGACAAGGTTTATCGCCCAACTCATCTTTGTGGAATCACTGTTGAGACACTGAAGACCACTTTACAGGTGCCATGAACATGTTAGTAGGTGTTTTTTTGCAGCTGAATGGTAAGTAGACAGCCCTATTATCCCTACTTTTTTGCTATGAAAATCCCTACTTTTCCCTACTTTTTTAGGAAAAAATCCCTACTTTTGTCCCTACTTTTTTCTTTGTGGTCACTTGAAAGCCTGCATGTAAAATGGTTGAAGATGGTGGCCATGTAAAATGGTTGAAGAGGGTGGCCATGTAAAATGGTTGAAGTGGGTGGCCATGTAAAATGGTTGAAGAGGGTGGCCTTGTAAAATGGTTGAAGAGGGTGGCCATAAAAAATGGGAGTGGGGTCATGTAAAATCATTTTGTAAGTAGTCTAAGTCCGGTTAAAAAATCTAGCCAGTAAACACTATTGTTTGTTATTTTTTTAAACCTCTGTTGTTGTTTTTCTTGTAGCACTAAAATAAAAGTTTCTTTTTATTTACCTCATAAATACTGTGGTGTAACTGTTTTCAGATTAAATGCGACATTGTGCTTGAATCCTGTCCAGAAGATTTTTTCTGGTGGCTCAGAATTATGAATTATGTCTTCCATTGTTTTAATATTGCTTCTATCTTTTACATGTCTTGTTTATGCCCTGCAGGGGTCTGTTGAACATTGTCATTTATTTAGTATTTACACTTTGTGCAGTGCAGTATTTTTTAATACTATATTCGTCTAAAGTTGTTTCTAAAATGGCAAAAATTATTAAAATATGTTTTGTTTTCAGTATTCTTGAAATAAATAAATAAAATGTAATATTTACAGTGTTACATATTTGTGGTGCTGATGTTCTACTTATTTTTTGTTAGATATTTTCTCTTTTTTTTTTTAAACTTATAAATTTTGGTCAGTTGTTTTTGTTAAATTTAGTGTGCATTTTATTTCTTATGTATACAGTAATTTAGATGCATTGTTGTTGGGGTTTTTTTTGTGTTTAAGTGTTAAATATTTTATTTTTTCATGTAAAATATCTTTGACCTAAGTGGTTAATATTTTTTTGGCGTGTACTGTTAACTTTTTTTTTTACAAGAAGTAAATATTTTACATTTCTTTACACAGATAATGCTACAACTAAACAAGTATTTTTGTTTTTTTCATTCTGTGGTGGCTATTTAATATTGTGTTTTTTTCTTGTACAGCAAACAATAGTTGTTTGTTTTTCTTTCTTGTATATTAACTTCAGGTGATTGTGCTTGTTGTTTAATCAGCGACTTTTTTTATATTTTGCCATTTTCATTTAGGTATTCTAGTTTTGATTTCCTATATACATAAAATTTATACTGCAATGTCATGGGAAATGGTGAACAGGGATTTTATTCATATATTTGAATAAATTAGATAAAATATGTTTGTTATGTTTTGTTTTTTAAACTCTGTATTGGGTAACTATTGCTTGGTCCACAATTTCTGTGGAATTCCTCCCCGTTATTTATATTTTGACTTTTAATAAAAGTAATCAACAGTCAACCCTGTGCTGTACACGTGCACTGATCAGATTCACTAGTTTATTTAATAAGACTGTCACTTTAGCAACAGTTAAATATTCAATTCATTTCATTCGGTTATTAGGCATAAACATAATGTCAAATGCCATCAAAAAGTATACAAATGATGTCACATAAACACATGCTCAATGAAAGAAAGAAAAGTATAAAAACAGCTGCATGGGAAATATTTATTTATATAATATGTATATAATTTACAGTTATATTTTAAAGAGTTTAAACACAGCATTCATTATCACAAATATGATGAATTAAGGTTCTGTTTATTGTTTTATTTTACATACCATTATTACGTCTATAAGGAAAGACTTGAGGAGTGCCCATGGCCAAGTTGTAGTGTCCCTGCTTGTAACTCCTCTGACTGCTTAGCCTCTCACTGTGTGGATTCGAGTCTGACTGAGGCTTAAATTGTTAAAGGTTTTACAGCTGACTTGCATTGCGCTTGTGATAATATAATACATACATATATATAATAATAATGTTAATAATAAAAAATATAATATAAATAATACTATATATATTTTATATATTACAGTATATATATGTATATATATATATGTGTGTGTGTATTATATTATCAATGTATATATATAGTGTAATATATAAAATATATATAGTATTATTTATATTATATTTTTAATTTACATTATTATTATATATTTATTTATAGTATGTAAATGAATACAAAAGAGAGAGGATTATAATAATACTGTGACTGTAAAAAAAAGAGTCCATACTAACAGTGTAACTTAGAATGACATATAAAACCATACTGACAATGTATCGGTCCATTCCGCTGACAAGGCAAACTGTCCATCATACTGCAAACAGCAAATAAGGGGGATAACTAATACAAACTAACAACGGTCTTAACTTATTTATCTCCCTTAACAGTTTATATTATTTATTTAATCAATCAAATTAACAGCCTGTTATTGTTGTTTTTAATTTGGAATTTCATTTATATAAATAATTTAACGTAACTACGGGGCACGACCAAGAGCATATTTTGTCTTAAAACGACATAAATAGATATAGATCGATTATAGGCGTTAATAAATTGTTATTTTCTGCGATGTTCATTCGATACATTTCGGCGAAAAAGTTTTGGGGATACAAAAAATTATGGGTAACTGATAAATGAATCAATAATAAACAGACTCGTTTTTAATATAAATACACTTTACTGCTTACTATATCGGGCGCTGTTTTATTCAGTTAAAGGCAAACACGTCCTTCCTTTACTTTTTTTTCCAGCGGAATGTGTGAAAACAATCTATCCAAATTCTTGCCATATGTACTCACGCAGTAGATGGTGGGTTAATTAAGCGCGCATCTTTTTGGTGTATCAAGATTTGGCGAGGTATTTCAAGTTTCTGGCCGCAAGGATTACCAGAGACTGTACTGCCCGATGCACATGTATTTTATAGTGGTATGATTAATTGTATGTTAAATTGTTGGTAAAATATATCCTATTTCGAAATACGCAGAAAAAAGCGATACAAACTATACACTTTTGTGTCGGTATCACTGTTTGTAAATATTTGTATGTGGCCTTCCTCCATATAAGCATGCACACGCGCACAAAACACGAATTGCACGCACAAAACATGCATTCGCGCATACACCGTGCACCTTAAAGGTCGACATGATTATTTAGAACGTAAATGTTTAACATAATTACCAAAAAAATCAGCACAAACGCAGAATTATAATAGTAGATGTCTTTATAGGGTAATGTTATGTTAACGCGACTAAATTTAGTTGAACTACTGTATGTTTAGAATAAGTAAGCAAATAGGTGTACAAGTATAACCAACTATATTTATTCTAGACTATCTACGTTGGTTTTGGTAGAAACGGGCTTTATTTCCCAAAGCTGCATGCATGCATACATAATATACATGCTTTGAGTCGATGCCAATTCTTATACTAGACGTATTTTCACTGCAATTTACAATTAAGATTGGCATGTGAACAAACATTGATAATGTTAACTTGGATCAAGTCTGAACCGAAGTACGTATTACAGAGAAATTTGAGAGCTGTTTACATTTGAAAGTGTTTTTGATTGATCTGCGAAATTAACGCTTTACGTGTAGTTCATACCAATTACAATATCACGTTTCTGCCAAAATATTTGTTTAAAATCAATGCCAGTAATGCGAGGGTGTAAATTTGTATTATTGTTATTGCTTTGCTATTCCGGTTTTATTGTCTTCATTATGAAAATTTTTCATGTAGTTAATAAAGATAAAGAAATCAAGAGAAAGAAATCAAGAAAAAGAAATCAAGATAATGAAATCAAAATAAAGAAATCAATATATATAAATCAAGATAAAGAAATCAAGATAAAGAAATCAATATAAATAAATCAAGATCAACAGGCAAGATCAACAGGCAAGATGAATAAGTCTGATAATATACTATACTCTATTTTTATGTAGTAACAATATACAAAATTTCAACCATTTAGATCCCATGGTATACAGTGGCGTAGCCAGCGATACGCACGTACGCACGTGCGTAACATCAATTTGAAAAATGAAAAAAATAAAAATGCCAAAAATGCAATAAAAGTTGAAAATTTTTATGAGGGAGGGTAAGGTTTTTCGAGGCAATGGTGGACTAGCCTAGCTGTAAGGGGAAATATAATCATTTGCACATCAAAATCTGAAAAAAAATGAACTCGGACGTTGTGTGGCTAGTTTGCTGTCTATGTTCAGCACGTTGGAAACTGTTTTACAAATAAAGAAAGGTAAGTATGAAACAGCCCATTTTTCTTAGCAACGGAAGAGTTGCTTGCCCTTTGTTTGAAGTTTTTGACGCACTTTTTTTCAAAATGGCTTCTAATGAAAACACATGTAAATCTGCGGATCCGCCATATCCTGATGTCTTTTCTCGTTCGGATGAGGGTAGTCTTGAGGTCTCCGAGAAGAAATCGTTGCTGACGTCGAAGTGGGATGCTGTGCATCAGTATAAATTCCCGGAAAGGTAGATTTTAACTCTGTTTTATTATGAATTATCGATTTTAATACCCTGCAATAGGACTACCTTACAATTTAAGTTTTAACTAATTTTTTATGTTTTTTAGATTTTTTTATATCATATATATTTATATTTAAGTTTTAAGCAACATCTTATTGAAAGTTGTACAATATGAAAAAAAAACTTAAAAGCCGATTCTAAATGTGATTGAGTCATATTAAACATAAGATATATTCATATAGTAGTTATAAACTTCATATTTTCGAAAGCGCTGTAGTGTAAAGGTAGAGCATATGACTGCTGATCCGAAGGTCTGTGGTTCGATCCTCACAAGCACCTTCTTCTGTTGTTTTTTTTCTTATTAAATATAACATTCTTATACAAAACATGCGTTATGTTTCAGATTCGTGGGCGGCAAATTCAGAAAAATCCAGTGTCACTGGTTTATCAGCAACAGCTGGCTGCGGTATTCAGTGAGCAAGGAAGGTGTGTATTGTGCGCCTTGCTACCTATTTGCAGGGAAAACGTCTCAAGACAAACAACGATCTTTAACAGCAGTGCCTGTGACGGATCCGAGCAACATCGGAAAACTGATTAAGTCGCACGCATCGTCTCCCTTGCACTCCGACTCATGTGAAGCTGCCCACAACTTTGTGGAGATCTTGGAAGGCAAGAAAAAGGACATCTTGAGTAGTATATCAAAGGCCCATGATGAACAGGTTGAGCAAAATAGGCGTATCCTTACAGCAATAGTGGACACGATAATTTTATGCGGGCAACAAAATATTGCTATTCGCGGCAACGATGAAGACAAAAGTAACTTTGTTGCTTTGTTGAAATTCAAAGCTCAAGATAACAGCCTTCTCGCAGACCACTTACAGAACTGCAGCTCACGGAACAAATACACGTCTCCGACCATACAAAATGAAATAATCAGTATTTGCGGAGAGCTTCTGAAAAACCAAATAGTGTCCGCGTGTAACAAAGCCCCATTTTTTGGGTTTATCGCCGACGAGGCTACGGACGCTGCAACGATGGAACAGATGGCTCTGGTTCTTAGGTAAATGTAAAATCTGACATCCAACTTCTATCAGTCAATTGCAAAACTAGTACATGTTACACAACTGTAATTCTATTTAGCCCTTTACCCAATGGGAACTCATATTCACACATTTTCAAACAGAGAAGATCCTGATAAAACGGCTCCTATTATAGATGTTTCATCAGGGTCTGCTCTGTTTGCTTCGGTGTGAATGCTTTTTAAGTCTTGAATACAAGTGAAGCTACAAAAGACATCGGAGTTTTGTCAGTGGATAAGTGAATTATGTTTTCTATAGCTTTCGATTTCATTCATCGATTTTATTAATTTAAACAGATTTTTTAAAAAACAAATAACGTTTGAACAATTGATTATATTAATTGTGTATACATCACGTATTTCGTTGGGAAACATAGAGTTTGTTTGCTACGGCTAACAGAAAAGCATAAGCATTTTACATAATGACAGCAATCGTTTACAGTCTCTTTATACTAGTTGTCGTGTTGAAAGCGGAACTTTAGTACAAATGTTTTTAACAAAATCTCGCGATTTCTTGCGTTGCAAGGTCTTTAAAGCGTCAATGATGCGATATCAACACGGGTTGAACCGCGTTAGCTTTTCAAATCCCTAACGTGTATGTATGTATCCCTACATGTATGTTTTAGGTACTTTGATCACAGCAGCGGAAAGATTTTGGAAGATTTTATCGGTTTCGCCAAATGCGACTCGACAACAGGAGAGTCACTAGCCGCAGCTTTTATTGCCCAGTTAACGGCAGCCGGTGTCAACATTGACAATATGCGAGGCCAGGGATACGACGGCGCTGCCAATATGTCCGGCATTCATCGTGGAGTCAAGACGAGAATTCAACAACTGATCCCACGCGCCACTTACACGCATTGTAAAGCCCACTCTCTGAATTTGACTATAATACACGCCTCAAAAGAGCAACATCCACGAAACATGATGCAGATCGTTCAAGAGGTTGCGTTTGCGTTCGACTACTCTGCGAAGCGGCTGCTTCGATTTCAGGAGGTGTTGGGTGAGAATGACGCGGACCGAGCTGAAATGGAGAGGAGGACAAAGCTAAAGACGTTGTGCGAGACAAGGTGGGCAGCAAGAGCGGACGCTTTGTACACCTTCAAAGCTGCATTCGGCACCGTGGTACGAACACTGGATGAATTAGGTCAGAATAACGATGCCAAGGCGGTAGCGTTTAAAGCTGCAGTATCACAGTTCAGTTTTGTAATAACATTAGTTGCTGTTGAGCATGTGCTATCAGCGTGCGTGGCGCTCTCCAAGCAGCTGCAGTCTCCATCATGCGATCTACTGCAAGCTGTAGTTGAGGCTGGAGTCGTTAAAGCGCAGGTAGAGGCAGAGAGGAACGACCCCCTAGTGTGGCAGGCGCTCTATGAGAAAGCGGCAGAAATGGCACAGTCCATAGATGTTCTGCCAACCTTTCCACGTGCTGGTCGACAGGCAAACCGCCCCAACGCCCCAGCTGCAAACGCATCCGAGTATTGGCGGATAAATATGTATCTGCCGTTCGTCGACCATTTGTTGGCTGAATTAGACTCGCGCCTACTACAGGGAAACGAGCGATATTGCATCCAACATCTTCTGCCATCACGAATCAGTGCAATAACCGACCAGCAGATCGATGATATCTTCGACGCAGCAAGCCCAGATCTTAACGATGACAGAGGCACATTCTACAGAGAATGCAAAAGATGGAAGACTCGGTGCGACCAGGTGGTCACTAACTCCACAGAGTGTCTGCAAGATGTAGTGGCCGCTTTACCAGAGGACCTCTACCCAAATGTTGCCCGATGCTTCCATTTGCTTTTGGCAATGCCAGTTTCTACTGCGTCTGCGGAGAGGTCTTTCAGCAGTATGCGTCGCCTGAAGACATACCTGCGATCCACGATGACAACTAATCGTTTGTCTGGACTGGGTCTTCTGCACATACACCGAGATCGCGAGCTGAGCGCAGCTACAGTAGTTGACCGGTTTGCCGAAAGGAAGCAACGGCGCTTAGCTCTCATTTTTCAAGACAACTGATTCTTAAACGGCGGTCCACAACAATTAAATAATTATTTCACGTAAACAGCGAATTGCTTAATCAAAAGCCAGATTACATGCAGCTTCTGATCGAATTTTTTACCGTTTCCAACATACGTCAGATAAACGACTTATTAATACTTATTGCAAAACCAGCTTTCCACAATTACTCAGTCATTATTCAGTGTAAACAGTGAATAGCAAGATTAGAAGCCGCGCTGAAAACGTGGTTTCTGATCTAGCTATTTGCTGTATACAACAGTTCGGTATCTAAAAAATCGTACCTACTTCATTTTGAGTTACGCAAGAATTTTGCGTAAATTGTTTAGTGAAACGAGCACCTTGTTTTGAGTTACGCAAACTATTTGCGTAAGTTTTTTAGTGAAACGTACGCCACAGAAATGGGAAAACACGTGATTTGTTTAGGAATTCGCAAGATACATGTATGTAATCTCTTGCTATAAATGCAACGCATGCATTGCATCGTACTTCAGAGCAATCTCGGTTTTATCAGTTACCGAAATGAACGTGTAATGTATGCTATTGACGAACTTTATTGCGACATGTGGTGTCAAACGTTAGTTAACTAAATGTGAGATCTCCATTAAACTGACTCGATCATACAAAGACGGATCCCATCTATACACTCAAACAGTTTCTTTGTTTCATGTGTCCAAATGAGTGTTTTCAGTACAACATCCTAGCGACACTGCAGCAATGACATATGGCAAAAACGCCTTGTTAACCTTTTCCCTTATTAGAAATAAAAATTGTTTTGACCCTCATAAATAATAATTGGTGCATTTCAAATAAATACTTACTTTTTTAAAATTGAATTTCTATTGCTTACCTTGTAGCCGTGATTCAAAGTGATATCCTTAACAAAGCAAACCGTGCAGACGCTGATGAAAAATGGGAGCTGTTTCATTGGGGTCTTTTCAGTTTGTAAAGACATAAATATGAGTTTTATGAGGTAAAGGGTTAACCAATACAATTTAGAACAACCAGTTTCAAGAATACAATAAAGCCTGAGAAAAGTCGAACATTTTGAAAGCAAATTATAGGGTTTTGGTTAGAGCTTTTACCTAATGCCGGTCAATCTGGGGTCTTAAATCTTCAGATGGAGCTTTTGCACTTTCTGTTGACATGTGTTTGTAGTAATAAAATGTGAATATGACCTCCTTATTTCTCAGGTTTAAGCTAAACAGTATTGTAAACGGTTATTTACATTACTCGGAGCTAAATCTTACATAAACCAGATGACGTTTTTAAGATTTTTTTGACAAATATTGGTTTACGGTGGGTCAAAAATCTCCAAATGGAGCTTTTTTACCCATTGTTAACAAACATTTGACACGTTTCTACCTTTTACATTTCCGATTTATTGATAAAATAAACATGTATACCTCTACTCAAGGTTTTATTGTAAGTTTCGCCGTTTTATAATTTTCACATTTTCCGACGATGTGTACGCAAATGCGTATTTTTCGTATAGGTAGCTCCGCGCCTGACGACAGAATATGACTTAAAATATATTAACTTAGGCTAGACTCTATATCTAAAATTGCATTATAAAAGACCAGCATCTGTGGCCTGGATATACCCCAGAGCTCACCATTTCGATCTCCAAAACCATTTTTCGGCCCGGGGGAGGCCCCCCGGACCCCCACCTGCAGGAGGGGGTAAACACACCCTCCCACACCCACCCCCTTTGGTGCGTAACATTGATTTCGGTCTGGCTACGCCACTGGTATAGATCTATATACATAATTATATATTTATGTCTATATTATGTTTAGTCTATCAATATGTTTGCTTTTGTGATCAACGTATAATGTATTATTTGGCTTGGCCCGGGCAGAATCATAAATAAAGATTAATACAGATGAACAATTAACAGAGATTAATGAATAGTCTCCCCTGAATAATCACTAAATGCAAGTAGGTCCTTTCATTTGTTTTACTCGGTGTTTAAGCTTGTGCTCTATGTGGTATATGTTGACTTATCTGCTTTTCTTATGACACCCAGGTTAACCATCATCAACAAACGCTTCAATTTTCTTTTTTTCAAATAACATATCTCTATCAGTATGGAAATTAATTTTAAGCTCACATTCATGCAAAAGTAAGACATTCCACTTTTTGTTATTGCAATATCTGCGAAAGAATAGGCGAGTAAGTCAGAGAATTCCATCTAAAAGGGCCTACCTACTGTTTGGAATTCCTCGGATGTTAACTAACAAGGGAGACAATTTCCATTTCACCAAAGTACCCTATTATCTTGCCTTATATGATCTTTTCATTATCTCCCCTTACAAGGGTGTGAGGTGTTGTACATTGCTCGATCCCTTTGTCATAACTTCGTTTTGATGGCTAGATCATACACTAAAAACAATTAAATATGACTGTATTGGTTTAATGTTTGACAATAACATAGATTGCTGCCAAAAACTATCTACATCTATATAATGACACGTATAGAGCTTAATTTACACATCAAAAACTTACATATTAATATCTAACTATATCAATATAGCACATCAGCAGACTATTTTCAATATCGTAATAAATAATACATCGATCGCGCATGTATAAATAAACGTCGTTATAGATGGTGTATGACAATTTGGTCATTTTTTCTCAAACTTCGAAATAAATTGTTGTTACATGAAAAAAAATCTCGCTGAATGTTGTTTTTAATGTTCTACATTTATGTGAAAATTAAGTCCAATGTAACACCCCATTCGTCATTATTAAGACAAATTTGCTATCTGAGCCACGCTGTACAGTTGGCTATATTTTTTAAACGAAGAAAAGCACGTGACCATCTACTTTTGAGAGCGCATTTTATCATCACCTGGGTAATCAGAACTGACGTCGTGTGATCTTGTGTTGTGTTATTGGTGTCTATATATGGTTTCTGTTTCTTCTTTACTCTTCCTTTATTTATGTTAGTTGTAACAATCTTTATCTGTGGAGGAAATAGATATAATACTCGTTTACCTGGTGTGTGTGTGTGTGTGTGTGTGTGTGCGTGTGTGCGTGTGTGCGTGTGTGCGTGTGTTTTGTTGTTGTTTGGGAGGTCGGGGGGGGGGGGGGGGGGGGCATCTCACTAAGACTAAGATCTAAATTCTATTTAGAAAATATACACAATTTCCCCAGAACAATGGTCAAATAGTGTTTCTTGTATTTGACATAGGCAAATTTTCGAATACCACGTGTAATAAATAGGCAACGTTGATTCAGATGTGGGCATATATATGTACATGGATAGATCTATACATTCATAAATTATGCTGAGCATTGAAAATGGATTCGATCTCTTATTTACATAAATTAAAAGTTTGCAGAAAACTCTATACAATCTATGCCTTCTGAGATCTAGTATGTAACTGTTTAATCCGTCATTACATAATTATTTTAGAATTCACAAGCAGCGCACGTGGCTTGCGTCCTTAGCTACCTTTGTGTTGCCGAAAATCGGTTAGTCCCGCCCCTTTTGCTATGACGTCCAGACCTACTAAATATTCATGAGGGAGTCATAAGTGAATACCGTGATTTGCTGAATGTTATTTTTCTTCTTCCTTTTGGAGATTTTTTATCTATTGGTCTTGCGACGAATTATCTTTTATATACGGGAACGTGTTTTCACTGAATTCTTATCAGTTAATTTTCTTGTATCATTATGTGTATGTATGAACAAAACATGTAAACAGCTAGTAACGCTCAATAAGCCGATGTATATACGGTTCAGGTACCACTACACTAAATGTTAAAAAAAAATGGGCACAAAGGGGAGCAATAAAATGCGCGCTAAGTAATATTATATTAAATAACTTTTTCATAGGCACGAATAAATAATAAAATACAATTTATCACGACTATAAAGGCATAAAACGCGTTTTACTTAAAAAAAAACACATCCATAAACAAGTCTTTATTTAAATCAAAGTAACACGCAGATCCTTCGGATAATTTTAACATGACGATTTGATGCAACTTAACAATTTCATTTTAATCTTTGCAAGCGCATGTTATGGTTATTAAGTCCATTCATACATGTATCTTCACACACGAACACTGCTTTTATGTTAAATCCAAATTAACAAACCGTTCAGAATGACTTGTCGAGCGATGCTGACGGTGTCTCGCATTTTCAACCTTATTTTGTTGTGGCATTTGAGCGCCCGAAAAAAAAAAGAAATAATTGCGAAAGGAAGGAATATCTTCAATCATTCTTAAAAAAGAAAGAAAGAAAGAAAAAGCAAAAGCCTTGTTACGTGCCCCAATTTCCAGCTTTCATTCACCGCGTAGTTTGACTTGGACACAACAGCTTCTTACATTTTTAAAAGAGGTATCCGACTGTTATATATCAAATACAATCTAACAATATTTGACACTTTTTTGTAGGCATTAGGGCATAAATACAGCAAACCTCAAAATATAGATTTTGAGCACTACATTAATTGTGAGACAGTACAAGCGGTGAAATAAATCGTTCTACATGTCCACGCTTTCTTAATCTATAAATAGACTCGATGGTGATTTCTGATAAAATATGTATCGACGTCATGGCGAAAAACCTGTGGCTCAGATTCAGACAGGAAATACATAGTTGTAATGGCGAGTGCTGTGCTTCATTTTTCGTATAGGTGTAGGGTAGCAATGAAGAGTATTTCGTGATATATGTTCAGGTAACAATAATTTATTTGGTTGTTTTAGAGAAAAATAAATGAGCCATATATGAAAAAATAAACAATAATTAAGTTATTCAGACTGACTTTTGTTTAACTATCAATACATGGATTTCTAAATAGTGAATATCCCATATCTTATTCAATGGCCGAATGCTTTGTCGCTTGACCAGCTCTAAGGACGTTAAACTCTGTGTAACTCAAGCCGGCGCTTTCCAACGGTCATCCAGCCATACGCCAGCCGAGTTAACCAATGCTTAACCGCGCAACTTTGGAAGCCGTTTAAAGCACGTCAATAGAGAGTTAACCCAGCAAAGAGGCTGGTTTGATGTGCTTATATTTTTATCTCTGTTGTCGATACATAACTCCCCCCTCCGAGAAGTCTCGTTCCGAGACTTGGCCTGGAAGTTCCAGTCCGAGAGTCGACTATGCCATCGCTACCACCAATGTAACGCAGGCCGGCGCTCTCCAACGGTCACATATTCGTACACCACCCACGGCAACCATTGCTTAGCCGCACATCTTTGGAAGCCGCTTAACCCACGTCGCTAAAGAGTTAACGCAGCAGCGAGGCTGGTTTGAAGCACTTATATTCCTATCTCTGCGGTCGTTACATTACATAGTAATTGCTTTTATACAATACGTGTCACATGAATCCGAGTATTTTGTCAGTTTGTTATTATTGAGGACAGAACACAATATCAGAGAATATACCGAAGTGACCGGCACCCTACCGGACAGACCTCTAAAAGGCGCGTGTCAGCTAGATGTGTGTATGTTTTTTGTTGTTGTTTATAGATATTTTTTCTTCTATATTTGAGCATTTCATAAAACGGCGGTTATTAAATTTTTTCCAAGTGTTAAAAAATTATCGCTTTAAAATTTAAAAAACATATTCGTGTTCATTTGAACTTCACCCGACCGAGTTCTAAATTACAGTTACGAGTACTGCCATTGTTGCAGTAACCCTGTTGTTGTTTTTTGGAGCGACGCTCATTTATTCCCGCTTTTCGTAGCTAATAGGACTTAAACAATTAAAACAATACGCTCTTGACTCCTTAATAGTTACTGCAGAAAACTTAATATTTTTTTTTTTTCAATTTTTTAAACTTTTGAAAACACTTAAGACTGAAGCATGCGCATAAATTGGAATTATATTGGTTGAGAGAAAAAAATATTAAAAAGGTTGAGCCCTTTTTAAAAATTATGCAAATTAAACATATTTTTTTTAAACTTCTTATATAAAGTATAAAAATACCTCCACACAAGGGAGATAACTAAAACATTTCTTTTAATTCCTAAATAATTATTTACCACTCGATGTTGTATTTGTTAGCGCCAAGCACATTTAGTGCAGTGTGCTCACTCATGGCGGATACATGCCTGTCATTCATTTAGCCGTTACTGATGAATTTCTGTGTGTCTGAACGATTTCTGGTTTATATTGTAACCAGAGTGAACATAAAGGATAAAAGTGTCAATAGAATAGATCACGGATGACACAAAATGTAAGTAGATGACATTATTTGTTTATTAACATTTCTTTCCTGAATGTCATTTGCCCACGTGCAGTCGTCGGGCATGCTTGATTTCAGACATAGACCATGTTCGATAAATCACAAATTTTACATATTAAATAAAGTCTCAGCCACAATCCATTGTATTTTGATATATATATATTTGAGGTATATTTGGGTATATTTTGGTGTATTTTGGTGTTTCGTTCTACCCGGTTCCTTCTACCCAATCGGAAGTGCTTCTCTAAATTTGGCGCGTAATATAATATGTTTAGTTTTCCCGGTTCTTTGTCATTTACGAAACGTTTGTTCTTACGTAAATTTTATTACATGGATACAAAGGTAACGTATTGATTTTTTTTGTATGCTAAATTCCTGTAATCGATGGAATCTATCAATAATGTATGAATAATTATCCAGAAAAATCCAGATGTCAGTTGTTGATTGAACTTTGCCTGGAACAAATGGTGTTCTCAGGATAATATTCTAACTATTTGGGTTTGTTTACCCATGCCTTAAACATGGTTTTAGGCGAGCAGATAATATTCTGATTGGGATAGCATGTTAAATATACTTATCATTGTGTAGATGTTCTGTTGACTGGATTTGTTAACATAGTAAATACTTGTAAAGATGAGGTTTTAAAAAAGTGGAAGTGTAGATCTAGATTTCTGGCTATGTCACTGGCACATTGGTCAGACACATTCAGATCTGCATCTATCTGTTGTGAATATGCTCTCCCCAGGGCTGTCTGCTGGCAGAGCACCTGACTCCGGGGCAGGAGGTCATGGGTTCGAACCCCATGCTGAGTAAAATAGTTATTGCACTTTGGTTCACAACACGGTGGTATATATGCTGTGTCTGGAACCTGTGGCCACTAGAATTGGCACAAATCTTAAAAATTAATTATAGTAAATATAATGTTAAAGCTGTTCATTAGTTTAAAACATTTTTGCCAGCTTAAACAAAGGTAACCAAGAAAAGTGTCATGTGATAAAATGACTCCTACGTATAGTCATAGCCTCACATTAGTGTAAAAAATTGGTTGGAATATAGATATGTATATACTTACGTCTGCAGAAACATTCATCAGGCTGATGTAGAATCGAGATCAGGGATCATTTTCTCGAAATGTGGCACTAATGTATTCCAATTGATTGTGACGTGCATGCATTTTTTTAATCAGCCGTTCAAACAATTGGTCTGCCACTCTCCAAGTTCAAGGGCACTGATATGTTTGTGCACCATTTTAATTGATTTACAAGTCTAAAATAGATTGTTAAAAATAAACAAATTGACACATCTCAAATAATAGGACTTTTGTTTGACAGAGTACATTGTGTGTGTAAACCTGATAAATCAATGTTTGCATTGATCATAAACATACATTTGAACTTTTTCTGAGGCCAGACTGGGACATTTTCACTTGCAACGTGGGAGATGTGTTATTTTCGTATAAACAAAGAACAAATCTGTTTTCAAGTTGGGAGATTTCTGAAAACGTGTAAAGCACCCCTTATTTTCAAATAATGATGACCCTTGAAAGAGGGAGTCTCCTCCAAAAGCGGGAGAGTTCACATGCCTGCATAAAAACTGACAATTTATTTAATCTAGCAAAATCCTAATTTAACAAAGCAAACAGAGTTGAACTTTTCCTAAAACAGAGATTGAACCCAAGACACCCTACTATGTTATCAGGTGCTTCTTTGATAAAACTTGTGTTAAACCTATCCTAATCTAATAATTACTATATTTCTTTTCTTTGAATCATTTCTTGGTTAATGTAACCATGATTTATTATTTTTGTCTTTTTAGAACTATTGAACAAAAAAATTAAAAATTGTTAAAGATCTGATTGTAATGTTTTATTGTTGGTTTTTCTCCATAGACATTACGTTGACGCCCCCAAATCAACAGTTACACACACAACTTCCTAAAGCTGTGAGAGTCAACAAATTGTGCAGCAATTCAGCCGTAGAGAAGGGGAGAAGTGAAAGTGCTACCTGATAGTAAGACTCAAGAGATCTTAGCTTAAATCAACACATCCATCAGAAAGTAAGTATTGTGTTTATTTTATATATATAAATATCAATTTGATAATTTTGCCTTTTATGTCAAATCAAATCTAAGTAATTCATGCTTGTAATTTGATCTTCATGTTGTTTTTTTTATTGTGTTTTTTTTAAAAATATTTTATGATCTTTATGATCGCTCTGACAATCTGAATACCTGACAAAGAAAGCAAGCAAGCAAGGTATAATACAATTTTGCTATTTAATAAATGTTTGCTGTTTTTGCTGGATACATGTACAAAAGTCTTCTAAGTGAAGAGTGAATAAAGATTAACTGTTTTTTTTTAAACAAAATGATTATGAACTTGTTTGAATATGATTAAGGTCTTGACCTCAGCACTAAGGTATTGTCTGAAATAGATGCTATCATGATAATTGCATTCTACCACAGTACAAGCAGCGCTGATGTGTATATTTCACATGTTTGGTTGATTGGGATTATCTTCCCACCAACCATATGTCAGTTATCTGGAGACGGTGTCCACTTGAAGCAGATATAGTGCTGCCATCACTGTGTATAGCATGCCGTTAACACCTGGCATGATACCACACCCAGCCACATTATCCTGACACCCGGCCAACCAGTCGTGGAACTACCCTTATATTTGCTTGAGTGTAATAGCAAGGGAGCTATACTGCTACCAGCTTTGGAACATTGCTGGCCAGAATTAAACCCGGTGCCTTCCTTACCTGGAGCCAACACTCTACTGGTTGTGCTGTCAGGTCCGGCCCTTCATGTAAAAACAGTTGAATCGTTTAATGAAAGCCCAAACAAATCAAACCGCGTTTTGTTGTGACAGCTTGGTTATGCTGTTGTCACATATGATCTCACTGTGTAGAATTCCCTGCTAGATATTCTACATTCTACAACAATGGAAGCTGCTCATTATCAGCTGAATGGGACTTGTACACAATTACAGAAATGTCAATTTTCAACCAAATTTTCATGTCTGTTTTTTTAATTGTCACCCACCACTGTAGAGTGTTGTAAATTGACACAATTTGGTGTTTATTTCCAAATTTTATCATTAAAAACAGCTTGCACTGTCTGCTTCAATTGTCCATTGTTATAAGGTGAAAAAATGTAAACTGATAAAGGGTATATGGTAATGGGAATGCTTAATGTATAAATCCTACTTTCTCTAAATATGGCTGAACTATGGACAAAAGGGTATTAAATTTTAATAGTAATAATATTAAAAAAAATCCATTTACTGTCATTAAATGAAATTCCCAATTTGTGTTGCAACTTCTTTTAGCACAATTAACATGAATTTACAGCGCGAAAAAGTAACACTTTCGCCGGAACTGGACCCATTCACAAAAAGGAGAAAAAAAGTAAAGTTTATATTGCATTGAGGGATGTTTTAACTCGATCATACAATTAGTGTCTGCCACTTCGTAACATTGTTCTGTAAGAGATGCCTGCTATTTCTTGCATACTACTACAGTAAAGTCAACACTATGATGCCAGCTTTACAACAACATTATCTCAACTGATTAAATGTTTAACTCAAAATAAACAGCATGTGGTGACAGCTTGATTATGTACCCTTCACTTGTGATCAGTCTTCTCAGATAGGTGCCCTTTGCAGTGCTCGTGAATAGACATATTATCATTGACGGCTGGCTTAATTAAACCAGTCTTTCATAGGCTTAATTAATATGTTGTATCATGTGTTGCGTAGAATTGTTTGAAATAGTTATTGTACATTGTACCTGTATTTTATCTGATAATATATGCTATAATGTATGTAACATGCTGAAAATTCCATGTTATATAAATGTTTTATATTTTACAACAACCTCTGGTAGGACACTGTATGAGGCAAGAGTAGTAAGAGGGAGATAAATTAGCTGAATATTAAGTCTAATGGCAGCACTAATTATAAATTAAATGCTATTGCAATATTTATTTGTATTAAATATAAAGTAGCAGATTTTTTGGTAGAAAAGGACCCAGGGACTGACTGCACATTTAACCAGTGTTTAGGCTAGTACTTCAAAGCAGTGGGCCAATTTGACCCATCTCTTCTGAAAACAGTGGGCCAATTTTATAATAAGTGGGTCATTTAAAAAGATAGAGGAGAAAAAACCCCTCACCAAAATGGGTTTTTTAGTAGCAGACATTTTGAAAAACATCAAGAGGTTTGGGATCACCCAAGCGCTTTACTTATATACCGCATTATTAAATGTGAAGCATCTATTAATTATTGCCAACAGAGTTCATATCAGAAGTCGCTAGTGCATATAAAGTCAATCCAATACTGCCGTTTTTTGGTAACAGGTAACGCTGAGTCGGTCTATTTTTAGCAGAAACTAGTTTGTGTACAAGCTAGGCTTAGAATTACGATTGATACAAAAATAGAAGTATTTCTTTCAGTTTTTTTTTTATTCTTTTATTAGCATGTGCCAAAATGACCCATTCAGTTAAAAAATGTGCGCCAAATCTAAGAATTTTGCGCTAATCTGGCAAAGGTGCACTCTAGCCTAAACACTGTTTAACCACTACCTTTTATTATGCAAAGGAAACATTGTGCCAGAGGGATAATCAACACAACAACACATTTATAACCCCGACACTCTTGAACAATGATACAGCCTAAAAAAATGACTCTAGCAAGGCGAATGTCACACAATTCCTGTGAGAGTGAAAATCAATCATCATATGTTGTGAACACATGCACACAGCTTATCTGTCCTGAAAACTGGTGCCAACTCTAGCTGTTTGACTTATCATCGTACAGAATGCTTCTGTCTGACGTATTTTGATCTTGTAATTTTGTGTAAGTCCGACATAGCTCTAGACTTTTCATCATACTTGGTGTTTGGGATATATGTTTTTGATGTTGTTTTGCTGCGTTATGACACAAAGTCGAGAAAAAAATCTCACACAAACATCTTCCAACATTTTTGCTGCAAAACAAGGGCACCTAAGTAGGTAGGATTAAGACATGATTCTCCACACAAAGCTTCTGCTAGGTGACTTCAGTGCATGTTAGACACTGCTATTTGATGTGGATAGATAGCTGTAATTACTTACTGTCTTTTAGATTCAAAGTATATACTTGTAAAAGGCCATAAGATCTATTTGTCAGACTTTATTTTCACAGAATTATGATAATTCTGTATAGATCTGTTTAGACCTATGTGTGAAAATTAAAGTCACGGCAGATAAACCAAAATCTCTACAGATGTTCTCTCTTTACATCCAAATTGTTGTTGTTGTTTTTTAATTTGTCATTATTTAATTAAAAGGTTAAAGAAAAATCCCCAGCTACCAGAAACAATTCACTTTCAGGACAAGTATAACTACATGTAGTTGTGTCAACACATCATTTCTGGTGAGATCTTTTTTTTTTTTTTTTTTTGAGAGAGAGAAAAATCAGGACAATTTAAGTTTTTAACAGCATATACTAATAATTTGTGTGTTTATGCAAAAAAAGCATCTTTAGCTATGTCATTTTAATAATTTTTGAAATTTGTCCTTGGGCAGCTATATGTTGGTTACAGTAAAAATTGTTGTTTTTTTGTGTGTTTGTTGTTGTTCTAAAGAGAGAGAGGCGGTTGGCAGTGTCTTGAAAGTTGGTCTTCTGTCTTCATTTATATTGTCACACATTGCGCGGTATTCTGGGAAATAAATCATTGGCAGAGTTGCTGAGAGTGTTTTGAAATGACATTGTCACCATTATCACTGACTAAGGCTCCTAAACATAAATTGATCAGACCCTAGCAAAAAGAGATATAGAATTGATCAGACCCTTGCAAAAAGAGACATAGAATTGATCAGACCCTAGCAAATAGAGATCTAGAATTGATCAGACCTTAGCAAATAGAGATGTAGAATTGATCAGACCCTAGCAAATAGAGATCTAGAATTGATCAGACCCTAGCAAAAAATATCTAGAATTGATCATACCCTAGCAAAAAGGGATCTAGAATTGATCAGACCCTAGCAAATAGAGATCTAGAATTAATCAGACCCAAACAAAAAATCTAGAATTGATCAGACCCTAGCAAAACAATCTAGAATTGATCAGACCCTAGCAAATAGAAGAATTTATCAGACCCTTGTAAATAGAGATCTAGAACTGATCAGACCCTAGCAAATAGAGATCTAGAATTGATCAGACCCTCACAAATAAAAATCTAGAATTGATCAGACCCTAGCAAATAGAGATCTAGAATTCATCAGACCCTAGCAAATAGAGATCTAGAATTTATCAGACCCTAGCAAATAGAGCTCTAAAACTCATCAGTCCCTAGCAAATAGAGCTCTAGAATTGATCAGACCCTCACAAATAAAAATCTAGAACTGATCAGACCCTAGCAAATAGAGATCTAGAATTGATCAGACCCTAGCAAATAGGGCTCTAGAATTTATCAGACCCTAGCAAATAGAGCTCTAGAATTGATCAGACTCTAGCAAATAGGGCTCTAGGACTGATCAGACCCTAGCAAATAGAGCTCTAGAATTGATCAGACCCTAGCAAATAGAGCTCTAGAATTGATCAGACCCTAGCAAATAGAGATCTAGAATTATCAGACCCTAGCAAATAGAGATCTAGAATTATCAGACCCTAGCAAATAGAGCTCTAGAACTGATCAGACCCTAGCAAATAGAGCTCTAGAACTGATCAGACCCTAGCAAATAGAGCTCTAGAACTGATCAGACCCTAGCAAATAGAGAAGACTCAGAATTGATTGGACCCTAGCAAATGGTAGAGATCTAGACTATTTCAGCCCTGAGCAAATTGTGTTTAATGGGAAATGTCTCTTATTAAGGGCCTGTAATTATGTTTTTCATTAATGATAGTTGCTTATACATTATGATATGTCGGAGACCATGAAAAGGATTTGTAATTTGACTTGTTTCTTTCATGTTTTGTTTTAAATACATCTATATGACATTTTATATAAAAGTACATTTGTTGAAAATCGTGAATAAGACTGAAACCATAACATAGAAAAAGAAACATCTGGTAGTCTTGTCATGTCTAACATAGTGTCATGCTAGCTCAACAAAATATTTCTTGTCTGGGGTCTTAGCTACTTGATATTAACTACATGGAAAGGTAACAAGACATTGCTAAACATTGCAGATAGTGTAGATCTGGATCAGTTGGATCCTAGTAGAAGTGTGTTGATCTAGATCCACACTGTTTGCCTGATCAATTAGCACCTGGTCTAGAGTACCTTGCAATACTATTTATTTCCCATTATGGTACTTTCTCAGTTTTTCCCAAGCCAGAATTTTCAATTGTTGATAATCACTAGAATGTATTAATTGCAACACATTTATTGAGCCACCGCAACATGCTGTTTTAATTGAGAATTATGGGATGTACGATATTTCTTTAAATTGTCACACGTCCTGTTAAAGGCAATTTTCAGCCCTACAAATTTTAATATTTCTTAAGCTACAAAAATGTGTTTTTTTTGTAAAGTAAATAAAGAAACCCTAGTACTTAAATTTAATAGGGAACAGAAATTCCATCCATATATTACATTCATGAAATTTTTAGGAAAATACGTTGTATCATAAAAAATATGCGACTATGAAAATATACAACCAATTTTGTAATTTAATTTATTACTTATATATAAGGGACTTAGTAGAAATTTAATTGAAATTTAATCTAGAAATTTAATTTAATTATTATATCAATTTATAGCAGAAAAAAACAACATCTTGATTCCCAGGGGATTATGAGGTAACTATTGACATGGGGGAAAAGCTAACATTTAAACAAAAACCTAAGGAGAAAAGCCTTTAATCTTTAAAGAGATTGCTGCTATCTGTTGTTAAGAAATGTCATATGTATAGGCTATCATTTTAAAGAAATTTCAGATGTGGGATCAACCCCTTTAAATGGCACTTTGTTACTTTTGTATAACAGTTATTTATCAATTATTATAATGAATCCAAACAACAAAGAGAGAAAAGTCCCGTGTCAGCCGCATGTGAAACTAATTAGCAATTACGACATCTTCTCATCAAAGTCAAGCACTGTAGTGTTTTCAGCTTGAACAAGACATTACGTTATTTCTGGCATCTAACCTGGGTACACGTTTATAATTGCACCGTCGTGATGAGATTATGAGTGATGGATTATGGAACTTCTCCAATTAGTGTTAATTGTTTCTTTGATTGTCTGTCATAATAATTTCTAGGATTACATAACCAGATGCTATTCAAAATCCATGCTAAATTCATAGCTTTTATATCTTATTAGTGTAAATAAAACATATATTGAAGGTAAAGGTTAGTATACTTATAAATAGAGAGTAAATACCAAATAGTGTAGACCCTGATCAGACAACCTCCAGCCGGGCCGATCTAGATCTACACTATAAAAAGAGGGAAGGAGTTAAACCAAGACCAGCAAAGTTGCTGTTGTTGTTGTTTTTCCCTGAAAAGGGGGATGGGGCCTTTGAGAATGGGAAAATTGTGCAGCATTTTACCAGTATTTAAAAAGGGGAGAAATGTGCATTTTTATCTTTGTATTTGTTTACATACATCTCTCTATCTTTTCTTGTTTTGAAGGTCCTATACCTGATTATCATAGTCCAGTTCACTCAACTACCACTGTAGTCATTGATTCATATCAATGCATCTTATTTTCGCATTTAAGCTATAAAATACTGTTTTTGTTTATTTCCAGTTGATTGAAAACATATAAGTGGAAGTTATTTTTTTGGATTGGAAACTAGTTAGTGGGAACTATTTTTTTGATTGGAAACTAATTAGTGGGAACTATTTTTTGGATTAGAAATGTTAGCAGTTGTAAGAATTCTGCTCACAAGTAAAATGCTTGGCGCCAATACTAGCTACATATATCTGTCTGCACTGTTGTAATGAGGTTATAAGAGAAATAACCTTTCCAATTATTGGGAAATAATTCTTTGATTATTAATGTTTATTATAACCAATAAGACTAATTGGGTAACCATGACATTATCAGAATATACTAAAAAAAATCAATATTTCTGTAGGCCCCATGGTAATTGCATTATTGGAATAATTAATTTTCTAATTAGCAACATATATTTTCCTAAATTGTTAATAAACCTATCAGTTGTGTATCTTCTACCCCAGAGTATGATATAACGTTCATATATGGTCACATTATCTTTACGTACTCTATTATCATCGTAGCTTATACAGGGTTGTCACTAGAAATATTTTGAGCAGGCTCAATTAACTTTTGAGGAGTCTAGGCTGTGCGAACGCAGAAGGCGAGAAGCGCTTCTAGGGGGGTCCGGGGGCATGCTCTTGACGGATTTACATTTTTTGTTTCAAATTTGAGGCGGCCCGATTTTCATTTGAGGCTGTCAAATCGGCCGCCAGCCGCCTCCTAATGACAACCCTGTTATAACATACAACTATTGGCGCCAAGCTGTGTCATACGCTTTCCTGTTTGCGACAGTTATAACAGTACGTAGATAATTAATAAAAATCTACAATGAGTCTAAAATATTTATGATTTAACATTGATACTAAAATCAGTAATTTGTGTTTTTTTATTATCCAGTTCAGGCATGGGCAGCATAATGTACGTTAATTATAAGACTTAATTATAGACACTCTTTTTCACATAAAATATATACAATGCATGCAAAAATGAGGAATTATATCATTGAACTATAGAGGAAATCCAAATAAATATTGGTGAGAGTGACATACATGTTGTAATCGAATATGTTGACATGTTTGGTAAATTGCCTGTTAGATGTGTCCGGTTACTTTTATTAAGGAAAAAAAAAATTAATGAGCAACACAGTATTGTTTACCATTGTTAACGTAAATGGTAAATTAAAAGTACAATAACACACATTTGGTGTCAAGTTGGATTATTTGATTAACATGATAAGGCTAGACCCAGACCAGGTAGCGCAATCAGTAGAGCGTCGGCTCCAGGTACAGGAGGCCCTGGGTTTGATCCCGGGCAGCGACATATCAAAGTTGTAAAAAATGGTTGTAGTATAGCTCCCTTGCTAATGCTCAAGCAAATATAAGGGTAGTTCCACGACTGGTTGGCCTGCTGTCAGTATGTGACTAGGTGTGGTATCATGCCAGGTGTTCACGACATGCTATACACAGTGAAGGCGGCACTATATCTGCTTCAAGTGGACACCGTCTCCAGATAACTGAAATACTGTTGGTGGGATGATAAACCCAATAAACAAACATACAATAATAAGGCTAACCGTACCGTCTTGCCAGTCTAACAGTAATGCTTAGCAAGCATTAGTGGATTATGCTTAGAAAAATAGTGTACAACCAGATAAGGAAGCTGTCTGTTGAGGATTTGCATTATTTGTTTGTTACCTGTGCATGACGTCATGGGCAAATAACCATTTAACCAATCATAGTAAATTAAAGTATTAAAGAGTCTACTTAGTTGCACAAGCTAGCAAAATCTACTAGATTAGACAAAATGTTACCGGAGGGAGTGAGTGGCGCTCATTGTCAGTTAGAGTTGTCAGCATGTAACTCCTCAGCCCCTCACCACATGAATTCGAGTCACAATCGGGGCGAAAACTTCCATATGGGGAGTTTTTCCAGCTAATCTGCGGTACGCAAGTGGAGCTACCAAGACATAGGCCTGGGGTCTTGCGCAGTCTATAATTAGCCGGCACTAATATGACCATAATTGTGTCGTTCCACTGTCACACAAAAAAACAAAACTGAAGGGACTAAGATTTCTGGTGAACACTTTCCACTTGCTTTTTGTTTAGAATGCAGATAAATTAGATTTTATTTTAGGTTCCTTTATTCTCGATAAAAATTTGCCCATTTTTCCACTCTCTCTAGAATGTTCGCCTCACAGATATATTTTTTTAGGATCCTTTATTCTCGATTAAAATATGCCCGTTTTTCCCCTCTCTATAGGATGTTCGCCTCAGAGATTTTGTTTTAGGTTCCTTGATTCTCGATTAAAATATGCCCATGTTTCCCCTCTAGGATGTTCGTCTCAGAGATTTTATTTTAGGTTCCTTGATTCTCGACTAAAATATGCCCATTTTTCCCCTCTCTAGGATGTTTGCCTCCGAAGACTGGACCTTGGCTGACCCAACATGGCTGTGGATCGTGATTCTTGGATTTATCATCGCCTTCATTCTGGCGTTTGGCATCGGAGCAAACGACGTGGCAAACTCCTTTGGATCTTCTGTAGGAGCCAGGGTTCTTACGCTACGCCAGGCATGCATTCTGGGAACGATATTTGAAATATTGGGAGCAGTGCTTGTTGGTGAGTAGATGTTGTGACGTGAAAGTCACCATTCAAGATTTTCTCAACCCATTTTTAGCCAGTTTAACCCTTCACACCTGTTGAATGATTGTCATACTGAACATGTAACATGATTTAATTAATTGACACAATGTATATATGCAATACATTAAGCCACATAACGTTACAAATACAGTTACAATATTCAGGTGTGTAAAAAAGTTAAATAAGCAACTTATCGCCACTAGTCCTTTTTAACCAAGTGTTCAGCTAAAATCTTGGTTATAGATTGGGTATTGCCGGCGGGTGGGCGGCGTCCAGGGTTTCCAGTCAATAACTTCAGTTTGGATCAAACAATCTTGCCGAAACTTTGGATATGGCAAGCTTGCATGAAGACATGGCTTTGGATTGGATTTGTCAAATCGTTGGAACACTGATGGAAACATTTTAGTATTTGAAGTAATTTTAAAATCTTTATGACTACTCAGTGATTGAAGATTTTATGAATTTTATGAATTTCTTTTTATTGACTTTTGAAATAAAAACAACTCTGGACAAACAGCCATTATATATGTCATAATGTATGTGAAACGTTACTTGCACCAAATTTGATGATGAAATTCCAAACCGTATAGAACATTTATTGTAGGGTTGTTACTGTAGTTTATGTTTAGAACACGATTGCTCAGCTAACTTGAGTTCTTGAGGATTCTTTGGTTTTTAAATTGAAGTTCTAGCATCTGTCTGCTTTAACATGGTGTTGGAAAATGATGTCCTATCTGACAATGCATTGCGGCTAGGCTGACTTTCTAAATTGGTTATTTACTTCACTTACATGCTGGCGATATTGGGAGAATATATCGAGCCATGTAAACACTTGTATTGTCTCTGAAAAACTTCTTTCTTATTTCCTTGATAAAGAGATATATTGCAGTGACATGGGTATAGTTACAGTAGTGACAGTGTTGTCCCACTGTTATTGCTTGAGCAAGACCCTGGACAAATGTCCGGGTAGAACAACTGGTGCACTATAGCTCAGATCTAGCATAACAGTTGTTTGGATTTGTTACGTGGTGTTATAAGTAGGAATCTGTCTATTAGGCCAAAGGCACCCCATACCTAGGGTAGACTGGTGTCTAATAACAACAGATAACAACTTGGTGTCTACCCAAACATTTTTTAGACTGCTTCCCTAAACAATTTGATACCTAACCTGAAGATTGTATAAGGTGTTTTGGGGGGGGGGGGGGATTGAGCAGGGTTGTCATTAGGAGGCGGCCGGCGGCCGATTTGACCACCTCAAATGAAAATCTGACTGCCTCAAATTTGAAGAAAAAAAATGAAATTTGGTCAAGAGCATGCCCCCCGACCTCGCTAGCAGCACTTCGTGCCTTTGTCGCTCACATAGCCTAGCCTCCTCAAAAGTTAATTGAGCCTGATCAAAATATTTCTAGTGACAACCATGTTGGGGGGGGGGGGGGGGGGGGGGGGGGGGGGGGGCGCGCTTCTGTCGTCAGTAATGGCTGCAAGACGATGATTGATATTAATTACTGTGTTTGTGTAATGTATAAACATCATCTAGCAAAAATGATTCGTCTCTCCTCCACCATTAATTTCTCTCAATAAAAATGACCATGGTATTTAGTATGCTGTGTAGGTCAACTGAAAATTATTTCGTTCTTGTTTTGCCAATAAAAGCTGGCAGTCACCATTTGACAGTGAATGTTTTCATGTTGCTTATTTTAGATTCTTTGAAAACAAAAGCAATATTTCTATTATACTCTATACAAGAACAGGCTGGTTTATACTGGCTGACTGTATGTGTGGCTTGTATTGGAATTTGTACCAATACGGAACTGGAACACCAGCAGCAGTAGTCTGCTGCTGCTATCAATATTTTACAGCATTTTCCCTAAAGTCTGTATTATTTATAGAATCATGAAGAATTTACAGATATAACACTGTAAAATACCTGGCAGTTTTTTTTATTTTTAGAGTTAAATACAGCAAAAACAGTGAGGAATGCATTGGAAAAACAATAAACAAGCAATAAGCATTGGAGTGGATTTACAGGTTATTGCTTTATCAATAAGATTGGAATGTGTTAAGAGGCTGACAGATTTCAATGTATTCATTTATTTTAACCATGCTGGTTATAAGCATTGAAACTTCTATGATTCTTGCCTGCTTTGTACTTGATGTATATAGGTAACAGTACATACAAAATTGGACTTGCTATCAAACAGAGCAAATCTTGATCAGAGGTCATATTTGGGAGCTGATCTGGATATATACTATTTGCGTGTCAGTGATCAACTCATGCACATGTGCGCCTATCAACTCATGTGTGCCTATGCCTGATCAACTCGGAATTGTGCGTGCGTATGCCTGATCAATTTGTGCATGTGTACTGATCAACTCATGCATGCGTTTGTCAGATTAACTAGTGCTTAAGGCTGTGTCCGGCTGCCTAGACCCACTCCACCCCGCACTGCCATTGGTCATTTATGCTCTCATCCCCACCCCTTTCCTGATACCACTGCAGCCTGAGACTGTGTCCAGCTGCCTGGACCCACTCCACCCCCACTGCCATTGGTCAGTTATGCTCTAATCCCTGCCCCTTTCCTGATACCACTGCAGCATGAGGGTGTGTCCAGCTGCCTGGACCCACTCCACCCCCCACTGCCATTGGTCAGTTATGCTCTTATCCCTGCCCCTTTCCTGATACCACTGCAGCCTGAGGCTGTGTCCAGCTGCCTAGACCCACTCCACCCCCCACTGCCATTGGTCAGTTATGCTCTAATCCCCACCTCTTTCCTGATACCACTGCAGCCTGAGACTGTGTCCAGCTGCCTGGACCCACTCCACCCCCACTGCCATTGGTCAGTTATGCTCTAATCCCCGCCCCTTTCCTGATACCACTGCAGCCTGAGGCTGTGTCCATCTGCCTAGACCCACTCCATCCCCCACTGCCCTTGGTCAGTTATGCTCTAATCCCTACCCATTTCCTGATACCACTGCAGCCTGAGGCTGTGTCCAGCTGCCTGGACCCACTCCACCCCCACTGCCATTGGTCAGTTATGCTCTAATCCCTACCCCTTTCCTGATACCACTGCAGCCTGAGGCTGTGTCCAGCTGCCTGGACCCACTCCACCCCCACTGCCATTGGTCAGTTATGCTCTAATCCCTACCCCTTTCCTGATATCACCACAGTCTGAGGCTATGTCCAGCTGCCTAGACCCACACTGTCATTGGTCAGTTATGCTCTAATCCCCACTCCTTTCCTGATACCATTGCAGCCTGAGGCTGTGTCCAGCTGCCTGGACCCACTCCACCCCCACTGCCATTGGTCAGTTATGCTCTAATCCCTGCCCCTTTCCTGATATCACTACAGTCTGAGGCTATGTCCAGCTGCCTAGACCCACACTGCCATTGGTCAGTTATGCTCTAATCCCTACCCCTTTCCTGATACCACTGCAGCCTGAGGCTGTGTCCAGCTGCCTGGACCCACTCCACTGCCATTGGTCAGTTATGCTCTAATCCCCACCCATTTCCTGATACCATTGCAGCCTGAGGCTGTGTCCAGCTGCCTGGACCCACTCCACCCCCCACTGCCATTGGTCAGTTATGCTCTTATCCCTACCCCTTTCCTGATACCACTGCAGCCTGAGGCTGTGTCCAGCTGCCTGGACCCACTCCACCCCCACTGCCATTGGTCAGTTATGCTCTAATCCCTACCCCTTTCCTGATACCACTGCAGTCTAAGGCTGTGTCCAGCTGCCTGGACCCACTCCACCCCCACTGCCATTGGTCAGTTATGCTCTAATCCCTGCCCCTTTCCTGATACCACTGCAGCCTGAGGCTGTGTCCAGCTGCCTGGACCCACTCCACCCCCACTGCCATTGGTCAATTATGCTCTGATCCCTACCCCTTTCCTGATACCACTGCAGCCTGAGGCTGTGTCCAGCTGCCTGGACCCACTCCACCCCCACTGCCATTGGTCAGTTATGCTCTAATCCCTACCCCTTTCCTGATACCACTGCAGCCTGAGGCTGTGTCCAGCTGCCTGATTCACTACATCCCCACTGTCTTCCTCTAAACCCATTAACCTCTCACTGTGGTCACAGTGTGAAACCAAATAAGGCCATATTTCAGTTTTCAATGCTTTTAAGCAGTATATTAAATAACTATTGAATATACCTGTAACTATAAACTTACAAGTATATCATACAGGTTATCAACCAGCTCAAGGTTGATAACTGGTTATGACTGAATGGTTTAAGTGTTTTTGTAGCAACTAAAGACCTTTCTAAAGACTTGGCAGCAAATAGTGCAGACTTTATTTATTATTTATTTATTATTATTATTTATACCAAGCTTATGGTAAACTTACCAAGATGTAGCACATTATTGGTTCCCTGTATTCTGTTCTGAGATCATTGGCTGGGCTGGGAATCAGCATCATGTCTGGATTCTGGATTAAGAATGAACCAGTTTGAACTGGCCAGAAAACATTTTATTTCACCTAATGAAATATCAATGTCTAAAATAGATCAGAGTTTAGAAGTAACAATGGCTAAACCCATTTTTATTCACTAATCAAATTCTATGACCAGACAATGGTATTGGTGCATTAATACGTCAGATAATATGTACAAATGGGAATTGATCCCAGAATTCCCAGTCCCTAGGTTTCTAATATAGTTATTGTAGATACACACCAGAATTGGAGGCACAGGTAGCAGAGCTGTTGTTTACTTGACCCCACAGCTCCTAGGTTCAAGTCTCGGTCAATACAAGAACTTTTATGTGGGGGAGGTTATCCAGCTAACCTGCGGTGTGCCCGTGGTTCTACCCAGACATGAGTCAGCAGTCTTCCTTCACTTACAGTTAGCTAGACGTTGCCAATATGACTATAATTGTGTCAGTGCGATGCAACATAAACAAATACATAATAACTCACATTGATGATAATTTTGAATAAATGTCAGCACAGCGGATAGGTTTGAAGAAAGTTAATAATTACTATATTTCTTCCCCAGACCATGTACCTTATTGTCTGTTTTGTTGTCAAAGCAACCCAGTGATTGTCACTGTAGGATGTCCACGTATTGTTGATGGAAGTCACTGTAGGAT
This sequence comes from Sinonovacula constricta, assembly GCA_007844125.1. Taxonomy (NCBI): domain Eukaryota; kingdom Metazoa; phylum Mollusca; class Bivalvia; order Cardiida; family Solecurtidae; genus Sinonovacula; species Sinonovacula constricta. The sequence continues at coordinate 19,879,261 of CM017564.1, forward strand.
GTCCACATATTGTTGATGGAAGTCACTGTAGGATGTCCACGTATTGTTGATGGAAGTCACTGTAGGATGTCCACGTATTGTTGATGGAAGTCACTGTAGGATGTCCACGTATTGTTAATGGAAGTCACTGTAGGATGTCCACGTATTGTTGATGGAAGAATGTCCCAGATAAATGTCTCTGTAGAACCAGTGGCAAAATGCAGGTCTGCTGGGAAACTTTATCACTATAAAGCTTTCATTTCAACTGGGACACAAACCAACGTGGTGAGATGCCAGTAAGTCAGAAATACAAGCACACAACATTGGGACTGTTAGTCACTGTCTCGCACTTACAATGTTTGCCCCATCTACTAGTGTTCATTTATGGTTTTGTCTTCCAGCGGTGTTACAATGTAGTGTTTTTATATGGGGAAGTAGTAATTACAGAATCCAAACTTTGCAATTTCATTTCTGCACTCTATTCTAATCTTCACTTTCTTTCCTTCCATCACTTGTTAATTCTTAATTTATAAATTTTCCTCCTTGTCCTATCTCAATCCTAACCCCTTTCTTCTTTGCATTTCAACTTTTCCCTCTGCATTTGAAATCCTACCCTCTCCCCTCTCTGCATTTAAATCCTACCCACTTTCCTCTCTGCATCTCTCTCCTCTCTGTATCTCCCATTCTTCCACTGATAACTCTCTGTCAAAGTTTTACATTTTCCTTCTCTATTAGGCCAAACCCACTTCTCACATTCTACCAATTAGTATAATTATTAATTTCGTCCATTGGTTCATACATGCAATCATTCTTTAATCACAACCGGCTTCATAAGTCTCTCATACTCCAGCTAGGCACTCAGCATGGCACTAAGCTCTAATTACCCCTTGTAGGGATTGTTACATCAATGCCATTAAAGGTAGATTTTAGCTGTGCTCTTATTTCCTACACATAAAGATACATGGTCCAAACATTAGAAGGAAGTTGGTATCTTTTGGTCTGGATTAGTTATGTAATCTACATAGAACTAAGACCATGCATCCTGCCAGGTGATAGCTTATTAAAAGAGAAGTGCATGCAAACATAGTTTTTAGAGACATCTTCAGCTGAGTGGGACGAGTCAGTGCTTGAAATCTCCATGGGTTTGAGTCCTGGGCTGGGCAGAATTTTCCTGTGGGATGGTCTTCCAGATGATCTGCTGTACATCAGTGTTTCTACCAATACATTTATCTGGGGTCTACCAACTATTCTGTCACTTTTCCACCAATAATTGTGGATGTTGCTTGGGTCATGAAAACAACAGTCCAAAAACAGAAGAAAATATTGTTGAATATTAAACAATTTAAGGGGTTTCACTCCCGGTGTGTATTTGTACCTTCTACGTGTATTATAATTCTCATTCTGGCCCTATTACACTACAGGTTGTTGTATGTTGATTGACAAAAGTTATGCCTTAACTTTACAATACTTGTTAGATACATAATTATATGCAGTTTACCAACTAGATATTGATTCTTGTAATAGGACAGTATTTAGTTTACACTTAGATACCTTTCATGTTCCTTCTTGTTAAGTTATGTCTTACATATGGCATTAGAAACAGATCTACATTTAGCCAGCTAAAAATTAATTTTTAGTTGACTGCCTGAAGTTAAGAACATCGTTTGCCCATCTTAAGCATGTTTTAAGTATCATTATTTCTTGTTAAACCTACATGTTAGTTTACTTACAACAGTCCAGAGTCCAGACTAATGGACCATCTCATGAATATGCATGTATATATTACTTTGAATATATAATTAGTTGCTGGACCTTGCACTGTTATTTGTATAAAAGGAAATTGAGCTTTGGTTGTCTCATGAGACCAGCTTGGACTTAGACCTATCAGAACATGTTTGAATCAATAATGAACTTCTCAGGCACGTTTTTTACTGTCTTCAAAACTGGTTAACCATTTACTTGCTAGAAACTCCATTAGGTTAGGATATGTTGTTTTTTTTACCAAAGTAAATGGTGTTCCCCAAAAGTAAATGTTTTATAGAAAACTTATGTACTTAGAAATGCTAGACTTATTTGTCAGTTAATTAAGGAGCAGTAAATATGATGGCATGACAATAAATATAGGAACTGTGGATAAGTTTCACAGTAAAATAAAAGAAAAAGAAATAAAAATGTAGTAGAACTAAAAAGCTTAACTTGAAACATGCATGATTTCTGTTTGATTCGAACCTGGGACCTTGAGTATTGCAGTCCAGTGCTATACTTACTTCCACAGGTTCTTAATATATGTTTTATGTATTTTTTAAACACTGAAACAGGCAAATTAAAAACACACACACACACTTTTATAATCTCTGTCACACCTTTATTGGATTACTCATCATCACTTATCAGATTGGTTTAAACTCAGGCATAAGATCAAGCCAGTTGCTATTGTGTTTGTCCATTCTTTGTGCCATCTAATCATATATCTAGTTTGGAATTGTTTTGTTCAATTTATATTGTTCTACCCGAGTTATTGTAGCTTGAAGCTTTGATACAATAGACAGACTAAAGAATAGTTGGTTATTAAATTTATTTAATTTCCTCTATAATTAAATGGCAATTAATAGGGAAATAACCTTATTCTTTCAAATTTGACAATACATCAATCTTGGAAGGGACCTTACCTGGAAGCACAATTTGTAGAGCATCGGCTCCAGGAAAGGGAGGCAACGGGTTCGATCCAGGGCTGCGACATGCTCAAGTCATAAAAAATGGTAATGGCTCCCTTGCTAACGCTTAAGCAAATATAATGGTAGTTCCAAGACTGGGTGTGGTATCATGTCATGCTATACACAGTGAATGCAGCACTATATTTGCTTCAAGTGGACACCGTCTCCAGATAACTTCAATAATGTTGATGGGACGATAAACCCAACAAACAAACAGTAATTGTTACAAATAATTGTATTATTGAGGGTTCCAACTTGTAGCAGTATCTGACTGTAGTATATAAAAATAAGGCATGCCTCATTATGTGATATTTCATCACATCATAGTTAGTAATTGAGTGTGGCAGTTTATAGCAGAGCCTGTCTGACATTATAGTAATTTTTTTTAATAAAAATATGACACACCTCTTCATTTAATTACTATTACAGCACATAAATGGTTGAATTACTAATAAAACCGACATTGTATTTGACTTCCCACATTACCTGACAATCGAGCATCTAGTTATAGTAACCGACTTCCAGAACTGCTAACTAGTGACATCTAAACTGATGCCAAATAACTATAATATCAGTCTGCAGAGTACACCATGCACAGGAAGTGTTTACATTTCTACAATGATGCAACTCCAACTGTGAAATGGAGGTACCATGGTTCAGTAGTTGTTGAGGATGCTTAGAACCACCCAAGTCTGCAGTGTAATTAATTTGGCTTAGGCAGATAGTATTGATAACAAATATATTCATTATTGTCACATACAAAATCAGGATGAAGCACCTGAGACTTACACTGTTTAGGCACCTTAGACTAACACTGTCTACCTGAGACTTACACTGTTTAGGCACCTTAGACTAACTCTGTCTACCTTAGACTTACACTGTCTAGGCACCTGAGACTAACACCGTCTAGGCACGTTAGACTAACATTGTCTAGGCACCTTAAACTGACACTCTTTAGGCACCTTAACTTTTAAGTTTTGATCTAAATCAATTTTGGGGATCTCCAGATATTATTGACTGGTAACTCCTCGGACAGCTAAGCTGCTCACTGCATGGCTTTGAGTCACGTTTGTGGCAGAGGACTTAATGTGGGAAGTTCTGCCAGCTGATCTGCAGTGTGCCAGTGGTTCTACCCAGATTTCTGGCTGTGATCTTTATCCACCAAAATAGCTGGATGTCACTATGATGATGGTAATTGGTTGCTGCAGTGTGTTTCCAAAATAGTAACAGCAACATATTGATAGAATGATATTTCCAAAATAGTTACTGCAACATATTAATAGAATAATGCCCCTTTTTCTGCTATATGGTTAGGAACACTAATACACTTCTGATTCCATTTGTTAATAAAGATTATACTATTACAGGGAAGCTTATGGCTTTTTGTGTGCATTTTTTTTTTTTTTTTTTTTTTTTTTTTGCACCTGGAACTAGGAACTTATTGTATGGATCTTGCGCTCTTCAGTGCCTTGTATCTGAAAGTCTGTAGCAAGAGTATGAATGTTGTGAGGGGACCCCAGGGAATGTAGTAACAGACATGTGTGCCACCATCATGCAGGTAGTGGGTGTCTGCATGTGTGTTTGGAAAAACAAAAGAGTCCGGGAGAATGTTCTGACAGAGTATTTTGGGGAATGGCTGTAATCTAGAGAGATATAGGAAAATCTGCCTACTGTGAGAATCTCTAGAGGTGTAAGGTTCTGTAGGGAGAGGAAGTCTGTACATGATATAGGGATGTTAAATGTAGGCTTCTAATGTAGCTTATGGTAGAGATGTGGGGTAGAAAGAGGATAGCTTATCTGATAAAGATAGGCCAAGAAAGTTATATTGGGGAAAAGAGGTAGATGGCCAAAGAAACTGAGATGGAGAAAGAGAATGAGATGGTGAAAGAGAGGGGAGAGGAAGAAGGAATAATAATGAAGAAATTAAGTAGAGTTGGAGAAAGAGAGAAAGATGGAGACAAATTGTGGTTGGAAATTTTAAGGAGACTTGAAGAGAGGGGATACGAAGACAGAATGAAGATGAAGAAATGAGGGGATTTGGAGAAAGAGATTGAGTAAGAGAAAGAGAAATGAGGTGGAGAAAGATAGAGAGATTTAGAAAGAAGGTTGATGACTGGGAGGTCAGACTGGTGACAGCTTTAAAAATAGAAAGAAGAATGAAGAAACGAGATTGTCTTGAAACAGGACTGATGAGAGAAATAAAGTTTAGGATATTTTTCTTTTTCTTGGATATTTATTTTAATTTATTTATTTTTGGAAGGGAATGTGGTTAGAATGAGAGAAAAAAGGGAGAGCATGAACAGGGAAGGGAAATCTACATAGTCTGGGTAAAAGTGATGTACCATAGAATGAAAAAGAAAAGTGATAAAAGCAACATACAGATAACATAAAATTGCTAATGGGAATCTTAAGAATGAAGACAAGTAAGAGAATGAATGGATATAATAGAAATGATGTGCCTGTAATTGAATTGATAGCCAAGGGAACAATACATATTTTATAATATTTGCATGGTGTTTCAACTCTCCCCAACCTAAACATAACTGATCAGGCCTAGGATAAAATATTGATAAGAAACAAATGCCGCATGGCAATGTTTAAAATATTAAATGTTTTATCATCAAACGTCTGTGTTTGATTAATGACTTGATTTTCTGATGGCTGTTTCTTTAAGGCATGTATAATTGTTCTATAGTAATGTTTGTCACATACAGGCTTTTGTAAATTATGATTCAGATAACAATATATGTTAAATTTCGCAACTTCAACAACATTTTATACCTTCAAACATTGAAGAGTACAGAAATAATCATCTTGCCACCTTCAGGCATTGAAGAGTAGAGAAATAATCACCTTGCCACCTTCAGGCATTGAAGAGTACATAAATAATCACCTTGCCACCTTCAGACATTGAAGAGTACAGAAATAATCACCTTGCAACCTTCAGACATTGAAGAGTACAGAAATAATCACCTTGCCACCTTCGGGCATTGAAGAGTACAGAAATAATCACCTTGCCACCTTCAGACGTTGAAGAGTACAGAAATAATCACCTTGCCACCTTCAGGCATTGAAGAGTCCAGAAATAATCACCTTGCCACCTTCAGACATTGAAGAGTCCAGAAATAATCACCTTGCCACCTTCAGACATTGAAGAGTCCAGAAATAATCACCTTGCCACCTTCAGACATTGAAGAGTGTACAGAAATAATCACCTTGCCACCTTCACACGTTGAAGAGTGTACAGAAATAATCACCTTGCCACCTTCAGACGTTGAAGAGTACAGAAATAATCACCTTGCCACCTTCAGGCATTGAAGAGTACAGAAATAATCATCTTGCCACCTTCAGACATTGAAGAGTACAGAAATAATCATCTTGCCACCTTCAGACATTGAAGATTACAGAAATAATCCCCTTGCCACCTTCAGGCATTGAAGAGTACAGAAATAATCACATTACCACCTTCAGACCTTGAAGATTACAGAAATAATCATCTTGCCACCTTCAGGCATTGAAGAGTGTATAGAAATAATCACCTTGCCACCTTCAGACATTGAAGAGTGTACAGAAATAATCATCTTGCCACCTTCAGGCATTGAAGAGTACTGAAATAATCACCTTGCCACCTTCAGACATTGAAGAGTACAGAAATAATCATCTTGCAACCTTCAGACATTGAAGAGTACAGAAATAATCACCTTGCCACCTTCAGACATTGAAGAGTACAGAAATAATCATCTTGCAACCTTCAGACATTGAAGAGTACAGAAATAATCACCTTGCCACCTTCAGACATTGAAGAGTACAGAAATAATCACCTTGCCACCTTCAGACGTTGAAGAGTACAGAAATAATCACCTTGCCACCTTCAGACATTGAAGAGTCCAGAAATAATCACCTTGCCACCTTCAGACATTGAAGAGTCCAGAAATAATCATCTTGCCACCTTCAGGCATTAAAGAGTACAGAAATAATCACCTTGCCACCTTCAGACATTGAAGAGTGTACAGAAATAATCACCTTGCCACCTTCAGACGTTGAAGAGTGTACAGAAATAATCACCTTGCCACCTTCAGGCATTGAAGAGTACAGAAATAATCACCTTGCCACCTTCAGGCATTGAAGAGTACAGAAATAATCATCTTGCCACCTTCAGACATTGAAGAGTACAGAAATAATCACCTTGCCACCTTCAGACATTGAGGAGTGTACAGAAATAATCACCTTGCCACCTTCAGACGTTGAAGAGTACAGAAATAATCACCTTGCCACCTTCAGGCATTGAAGAGTACATAAATAATCACCTTGCCACCTTCAGACATTGAAGAGTCCAGAAATAATCACCTTGCCACCTTCAGACATTGAAGAGTACAGAAATAATCATCTTGCCACCTTCAGGCATTGAAGAGTACAAAAATAATCACCTTGCCACCTTCAGACATTGAAGAGTACAGAAATAATCATCTTGCCACCTTCAGACATTGAAGAGTACAGAAATAATCACCTTGCCACCTTCAGACATTGAAGAGTGTACAGAAATAATCACCTTGCCACCTTCAGACATTGAAGAGTGTACAGAAATAATCACCTTGCCACCTTCAGACATTGAAGAGTGTACAGAAATAATCACCTTGCCACCTTCAGACATTGAAGAGTACAGAAATAATCATCTTGCCACCTTCAGACATTGAAGAGTACAGAAATAATCATCTTGCCACCTTCAGGCATTGAAGAGTGTACAGAAATAATCATCTTGCCACCTTCAGACATTGAAGATTACAGAAATAATCACCTTGCCACCTTCAGGCATTGAAGAGTACAGAAATAATCACATTACCACCTTCAGACATTGAAGATTACAGAAATAATCATCTTGCCACCTTCAGTCATTGAAGAGTACAGAAATAATCACATTACCACCTTCAGACATTGAAGATTACAGAAATAATCATCTTGCCACCTTCAGGCATTGAAGAGTGTACAGAAATAATCATCTTGCCACCTTCAGGCATTGAAGAGTGTATAGAAATAATCACCTTGCCACCTTCAGGCATTGAAGAGTGTATAGAAATAATCACCTTGCCACCTTCAGACATTGAAGAGTGTACAGAAATAATCATCTTGCCACCTTCAGGCATTGAAGAGTACTGAAATAATCACCTTGCCACCTTCAGACATTGAAGAGTACAGAAATAATCACCTTGCAACCTTCAGACATTGAAGAGTACAGAAATAATCACCTTGCCACCTTCAGGCATTGAAGAGTACAGAAATAATCACCTTGCCACCTTCAGACGTTGAAGAGTACAGAAATAATCACCTTGCCACCTTCAGGCATTGAAGAGTCCAGAAATAATCCCCTTGCCACCTTCAGACATTGAAGAGTCCAGAAATAATCACCTTGCCACCTTCAGACATTGAAGAGTCCAGAAATAATCATCTTGCCACCTTCAGGCATTAAAGAGTACAGAAATAATCACCTTGCCACCTTCAGACATTGAAGAGTGTACAGAAATAATCACCTTGCCACCTTCAGACGTTGAAGAGTGTACAGAAATAATCACCTTGCCACCTTCAGACGTTGAAGAGTGTACAGAAATAATCACCTTGCCACCTTCAGACGTTGAAGAGTGTACAGAAATAATCACCTTGCCACCTTCAGGCATTGAAGAGTACAGAAATAATCACCTTGCCACCTTCAGACGTTGAAGAGTACAGAAATAATCACCTTGCCACCTTCAGGCATTGAAGAGTACAGAAATAATCATCTTGCCACCTTCAGGCATTGAAGAGTACAAAAATAATCACCTTGCCACCTTCAGACATTGAAGAGTACAGAAATAATCATCTTGCCACCTTCAGACATTGAAGATTACAGAAATAATCACCTTGCCACCTTCAGGCATTGAAGAGTGTACAGAAATAATCACCTTGCCACCTTCAGACATTGAAGAGTGTACAGAAATAATCATCTTGCCACCTTCAGGCATTGAAGAGTACTGAAATAATCACCTTGCCACCTTCAGACATTGAAGAGTCCAGAAATAATCACATTACCACCTTCAGACATTGAAGAGTCCAGAAATAATCACCTTGCCACCTTCAGACATTGAAGAGTGTATAGAAATAATCACCTTGCCACCTTCAGACATTGAAGAGTGTACAGAAATAATCACATTGCCACCTTCAGGCATTGAAGAGTGTACAGAAATAATCACCTTGCCACCTTCAGACATTGAAGAGTACAGAAATAATCATCTTGCCACCTTCAGGCATTAAAGAGTACAGAAATAATCACCTTACCACCTTCAGGCATTGAAGAGTACAGAAATAATCACCTTGCCACCTTCAGACATTGAAGAGTGTACAGAAATAATCCCCTTGTCACCTTCAGACATTGAAGAGTACAGAAATAATCATCTTGCCACCTGCAGGCATTAAAGAGTACAGAAATAATCACCTTACCACCTTCAGGCATTGAAGAGTACAGAAATAATCATCTTGCCACCTTCAGACATTGAAGAGTGTACAGAAATAATCATCTTGCCACCTTCAGACATTGAAGAGTACAGAAATAATCACCTTACCACCTTCAGACATTGAAGAGTGTACAGAAATAATCCCCTTGTCACCTTCAGACATTGAAGAGTACAGAAATAATCATCTTGCCACCTGCAGGCATTAAAGAGTACAGAAATAATCACCTTACCACCTTCAGGCATTGAAGAGTACAGAAATAATCACCTTGCCACCTTCAGACATTGAAGAGTGTACAGAAATAATCATCTTGCCACCTTCAGACATTGAAGAGTACAGAAATAATCACCTTGCCACCTTCCAGTAGAATCATGGTATGTTTGGTATAAACAACAGGGAACTCTGTTTATCTGTTAACTAGATCAAATGTTTTTGTTTTCCTTGTTGATCAAGATTGAACACACCTGTTAAACTGTTTCTAATTCTGTTGTGCAGGCATTAGAAGCTACAGCTATAATCATAGAATCAAGTGAACAGAAATAGTGTTGATGTGTCATCCAAGTCTTGGCTTGGGACGCCCATGGCTGAGCTGGTATAAGTCGCCGACTTGTAACTCCTCGACCCATCACCACATGGGTTCTAGTCCTCCTCTGTCGGGGTGAAAACTTTTATGTTGGGATATTTTCCAGTTAACCAGCGGTGTGCTGGTGGTTCTACCCAGACTTAAGTCTGAGGTCTTCTACATCAATAATAAACTGGACATCGCCTATATGATCATAATTGTATTGGAGCAATTTATTTATTTAAAAAAAAAGATGATGAAAAATCAGTCTTGGGTTATATCAATCTGAATTTATGTTTTTCAGTTTTCCGAGGCCACTCAAGTGTTGTTGTGCATCAATCTAAATTGACATTTCCATTCACTTCTTTAAGCACAATAAACCTTAAGGCTTAACAGTGTACAAAAATAGAAGTCTTGCATCATCTAGAAGATGTGTTGGCAGGTGTCTGAGGTTAGAGAAACAGGATTCTCTGTTTATTGGTTTTACTGAGTCAGGTATTATAGTACACCTGTGTGCAATTAGTTCATCAAGCCATAATCTTAACTGCTCTGATTGGATATAGAACATGGAGTAGATACAGATCTGGGAACTGATATAGATCTGGGAACTGATATGGAACAGGGAGCTGATATAGCTCTGCGAGCTGATATAGATCTGGAAGGTGATATAGCTCTAGAAACTGATATAGATCTGGAAACTTATATAGAACATGGAACTGTTGTAGATCTTGTAGAATTGATATAGAACTTGGAACTGGCTGATATAGATCTAGGGGCTGGCTGATCAGGATCACCGCTATTTGCTACTGATTCTCTAGAAAAGTGTTGTATGAACCTTTCCATGGTGTTTTTTGAAACACCTTTGCCCCACCCCCCTCCCAGATTGGTGCAATTTGGAGGATATTTAGAATAAAAAATAGTACAAAATATTAGTTGAAATTAATAACAAAACCATGGATGTTCAGTTATGATTAAATTCTTGAGACATAGAACACACACCACAAATAAAGCATAATCATAACAGTTCAATTCTACAAACAGGTTAATATATTTGATGTTGTTTTGACATTTAAAAGCTAACAAATGTATCAGGTATAGAGCCATATGCCTGCGAATAGATATAGATAGTGCTACGTGTGTTTGACAAATGGTGGCACCTTACTACAAGGTCTTTAGAAATGATCTTCATTATGATAATGATTGTATATAACTGACCCAGTTTCTTATAATAAATTGTTTTGTATATAACAGACCCAGTTTCCTATATTAAATTGTTTTAACCCATAAAAAATGATGTGTTTGTGTGCTATAGAAATGTGACAGTGTAGTGGAGATATCCCGACAAACCAGGCAGTTGCTAGTCTTGTTATTGTGCAGAAATATTTGTTATGATTGTCTAAATAAACTTGACCCAGATAAATAAAGGTAGTGATTGTAATAGAGATAATGTATCTTGTTATCAGCTGTAACAGTCGATGTTGACATTCATATTCATATATCATCATCATGAGGGTCACAGGGTTTGTTAAATGTTAAAAAGTAGCCCACAGTTTTAAAGTTAACAAAAAATAAAATATTTCAGTTATGGTTGAATTGCAGAGTTTGTTTGAGCTGAGCAAGAACGAACTTGTGACATCATCAACGTAAAGATGTTGTTTTCTTCCCATTTTTTGTTGGATACCCCATTTATAACCAGTATAATTGTGTTGGTGCGATGTAACAAAAAATAAAAAACAACAATAAAACCATTATAAGGAATGACACAGTGTATAGTTGTCACGGCCTTGTAAATCCTCCGACTTCTTAGCCTCACGACCCACAGGTTCGCGTCCAGTTTGAGGCAAAACACTCAATGAGGACTCAGTCGGTAGAGCGTCGCCTCCGGGTACAGGAGACCTCGTATTCGATCCCTGGTCACAACATATCAAAGTCTTAAAAATGGTAGTGGCTAGCTCCCTTGCTATCACTTGAGCAATTATAAGGGTAGTTCCACAACTGGTTGGCCCTGTGTCAAGATAATGTGTGTGGTATCATGCCAGGTGTTCAAGGCATACTATGCACAGTGAAGGCAGCACTATAGCTGCTTCAAGTGGACACCGTCTCTACATAACTGAAATACTGTTGGTGGGACAATAAACCCAACAAATTAAATGGTGAAAGGTCTTTCAGCTGAGAGGTGTTCATGGCATAGTGGTAGAGTCACCAATTTCTAACTCTTGTGACTTTCTAGCGTCTGACTGTGTTTGTTTGAGTCCAGTGTGTGGGCGAAGGACTTAATGAGAAGGGTTTTCCAGCTCAGCTGCGGGACACTGATGGTGCTACCCAAACCTTTGGCTGTGGTCTCGCTGGAACCAATTACCTCGACATTGTTAAATGATTAGAAATATGTCGGTTATCTACTTTACAAACTTACAAACACAAATATTACCATGTTTGTGTAAGTGGCTTAATGCAACATTTAGAAAAATGTGATAAACATTGGAATTAGAATTGTTAATTAGATAAAATACAATGAAATGCTAATTAGTGTACTAAATAAATTAATGAGATACTATTTTTACTCACTTTTTTAATAAAAATTCTTGCATACAGATATACTCAGTCATCAAGTATAATTTGAAACTAGCATCAGGAAATGTCTAAATTACAGTTTTCTGACGTTAATTAGCACAATAGATAATACACAGCAGGGTACCTCTCCACCAGATCTAAACTTGTACATCTGCAATGGAAGATTTCAAATGGCCCTTAAACAACGGATTTATTGGTTTTGCTTGGTTTCCACTAGTGAAGTGTGGAATATATGTGCTATTTGTAGATGGGAAGCCCTTCAAGCTACTAAATCTGTATTTTGATCTTGGTAAAATAGCACATTTTAAAGCTAGTGGTATTCTTTTCCTTAATTATTGATATACATGTTTATTATACATCATCTCTAAATAACTGAAATACTGTTGGTGGGGTGATGGAACCAATAAAGATCATTTCAACTCCCAGCAGGAACTTTGCTGATCTGGATCTATACTTTTTTTCCTTAAAGCTTAATCATTAAATTTTCAGCAGGATAAGCTTATCAAGAGATAACATTAGACAGACATCTTATATTGTTACATGTTTGTTGTACTTACCTTATAAGTGCTTTAGGAATAACAAGGTTCCTGATAAGAGGCATACGACTTCTGCTAACTCCTTTATTTCTTCTCCAAAGCCATTATACCTGGTACTCATTAGAATTGTCTCAATAAGACGATTTCATTGAGTACCCACACTACAAGGTTTGGTTGAGAATTATGAGATATAGGAAGTCATACTTACTCCTTTATTTCTTCTCCAAACCCATGATACCTGGTACTCATTAGAATTGTCTCAATAAGACGATTTCATTGAGTATCCACACTATAAGGTTTGGTTGAGAATTATGAGATATAGGAAGTCATACTAACTCCTTTATTTCTTCTCCAAACCCATGATACCTGGTACTCATTAGAATTGTCTCAATAAGACGATTTCAATGAGTACCCACTATATGGGATTTGGTTGAGAATTCTTGGATATATGGTAACAAAATCATACGCAATCGGTAGAGCGTTAGCTCTAGGTACGGGAGGCCCCGGGTTCGATCCTGGGCCACAACATACCATAGTCGTTAAAAATGGAAGTGGCATAGCTCCCTTGCTAACGCTCAAGCAAATATAAGGGTAGTTCCATGTCTGGTTGGCCCGGTGTCAGGATAATGTGACTGGGTGTGGTGTCATGCCAGGTGTTCAAGGCATGCTATACACAGTGAAGGCAGCACTGTATCTGCTTCAAGTGGACACCGTCTCCAGATAACATGAAATACTGTTGGTGGGATAATAAACCCAATAAACAAAATCATATTTTCTGCTCTTACCTAGAGCTCATTAATGAACAGAACCTCAGGGTAGGGAACATTGTATCACTGTATGATGCAAACATGTTATGTTCATGTGCTAATTAGGTATCTAGTGCTTAGCCTGAAGGCATGAGGCAGACGGTTCAGTTTTTAAAAATTTATTGGAAATTAAGTTGAATAAACAGTATTAAGCCTTAGTATAGTCTGCTAATGTAGCATTAATGATATTTATACAGGGTTAATGATCAGAGACTGTTTAACATTAAGTTAAGATTTGAATATTTTATTAACAACATGCAGGACAATTTATTGCATAGACTTTTGCCTTTACCTCTAAAATCTTTAAAAAAAAAATTAAAAAAAATGATTATACATTATTCGAACTTAAATGAAAAAGAAACCATAATCATGTCAAAAAGAAATATTATAAATCATTCAAAAAGAAAAAATTAATCATGTTATTCATGTAGCAGTGTCATTGAAAATGGTAATGGTATAGCGCCCTTGCTAACGCTCAAGCAAATATAAGGTTAGTTCCATGACTGGTTGGCCTGGTGTGAGGATAATGTGACTGGGTGTGGTATCATGCCAGGTGTTCACGGCATGCTATACACAGTGAAGGCAGCACTATATCTCCTTCAAGCAGAAACCATCTCCAGATAACTGAGATACAGTTGGTGGGACTATTAACACAATAAACAAACATGCCATACACAGTGAAGGCAGCACTATTTCTCCTTCAAGTGGACACCATCTCCAGATAACTGAGATACAGTTGGTGGGAATACTAACACAATAAACAAACATGCCATACACAGTGAAGGCAGCACTATATCTCCTTCAAGCGGAAACCATCTCCAGATAACTGAGATACAGTTGGTGGGACTATTTACACAATAAACAAACATGCCATACACAGTGAAGGCAGGACTATATTCTTCAAGTGGACACCGTCTCCAGATAACTGAAATACAGTTGGTGGGACTATTAACACAATAAACAAACATGCCATACACAGTGAAGGCAGCACTACATCTCCTTCAAGTGGACACCATCTCCACATAACTGAAATATTGTTGGGATGAAAAACATAAAATTGCTCTTTTTCTTCTGTATTCCTTTGGTGACATTGTCATATTTAATTAATTCATTAGGGACAAATGCATTCATCCAACTCAACGACCGGCCGCAATAGCACAGGTGGTAGAGCGTCAGCTTGCAGATCGGGAGGTTGCGGTTTCAAACCCCGGCCGGGTCAAAGCAGAAACTTTAAAGTAGGTAGTAGTGGCTTCCCTCCACTCAGGGCTAAGGGGACAGCATTACGCCTGACTCGTCGGTGTCAGTATAATGGACTGGCCTGGTTAAGTCCCTTGGCACCTCATAAGTGCCCCTAATCAGAGAAATGTGGCTGCACAGTATCGGCAGAAATGCCGGCCCATCCCATCCCAACTCAATATGTCTTGTAGTTATCATTTATTTGCCGGCACAGGTATGAAAATGTTAAACACAAAATATGTACTTAAGAGGCCAAGTCTTTTACAATTTTCATTTCTGTTACAGGAGCCACTTCTATATTACGTGATAATTCCCTGCATTTTGTGTATTTTGATACATGTAGTCACTATTTCTCTTTATTACTATAACTTTCATGGAATAAAGTATTCAACACAACATATTTGCCAACTGGACAAGGCATTATAATATTTACACATGCTAGTCACAACTATTATTTTTCTTTTTTTTTAGGGGCGAAAGTGTCAGATACGATACGTAAAGGCATCATCACCATGGATACATTTGGGAATGGAACAGAGTCAGAGTTTATGGTCGGAAACTTGGCTGCTTTGTCAGGTAGGTCTCCCAAATAATCCTTCACATTGTCAAATATGATAAAAATAGTTGAGAATGTAATAAATAAGCTGTCTTGATTACATTGCTGCCCCGACGTGCAGTTTATTGTAATACAATGTCTGTGCAGAATCCCTTGTAAGTAAATGATTAATTTGAAATATATCAGAATATAAAAAAGAACTTGTACAGCTTCGTTATTCCTCAAGAAGTCCGAGGTTAAAGCTCTGTAAAACCAGTTTAAGCATGCCAGTCGGCGTATTTGCCAACTGACTATTCTATGTATTTGACTGGCATGGGAATACCTTTGTCCTGTGCCTTTTCAAATTTTAATACTTGTAATTCTCATCATCATTTTTTTTTTCTAAGTTTATTTTTCATAATCACAGTTCACTTGTACACGGACAGGTGATTACAGTCATATTTTAATTCCAATCATCCAGAAATAAATAACAAAGGAGTCATTATACTAGTCCTTGTTACATGACAGTCTCCAACAAAATCCAGTGGTTCGTGACCCGAGTCCACCAAAATCTCTGTCGATCCATTAAATTTATAAGTTAAATGGACCGACCGATGGTCCATCAGAATTTTTAGCCACATTTTCTTAATTCTAAATTATTATGAAAACATATATACTAAACTTAACTGAACAACGCTTTACAGCTTTTTACTGAACCCAACCACTCGTAACACCGTGGTTAGCTTACCAGGTGTTTGTGTCAAAATGCCAAAATCCAGTAAAATTTGGTCTGGTCCAGTAGATATTGCCAGCTTGGTGGACGGAAGGTTCAGTGTTTTTATTATTTTTTTCGTGAAGACTAACATAATCCACCAAATAATGTACCTTGAAAACTTGCAGATGCCAATACTTTTTAGATCGATAAGCCAGTAATAATGTATAAACTTTCAACTAATCAAATCTTAAAACAACAAACAAGTCCTCCTAAGCTGCTGATATAAAATCTTGATGTCTTGGGTTTGACATCAGATTGTGTCATGAATCAATAAATCATTATCAGTATTGTCCATAAACATGTTGTGAGAAAAGAGGACGTGTAAACATGTTCGTAAACAATTCTGAAAGTCCTTTTTGTATCCTATTTTCTCACAATCAGTTTTCCCTTTACGTAATGTCAAATTTAATTTAGTTTTGAAAAGTGGTTTATTTTTATTAAATTCTAAATAACCAGTTTGCTATAACTTGTCTTCATTTTTCATTATTTTAATCTTTTTTTATATTTTTAATCTAAAAATATATATTTTTTAAAATTTCTTCGTATTTCAATTTTAACCTAGTTTATTATAAATGTTATCTTACTTGGTGCTGTATGACCTATCAAGTGTCGGTGTGCAACAAAACCCAAAATACGAATACACAAACATCAATTTTCTTTGCTCCCTTTATAAAATTATATAGGTACACATTGTTGTCTGTCTGTCCATCTGTATTGTTTTTTTTGTCTAATCAATAACTTCATTGTTATTAAACAAGTTTTAATTTTAGTGGCACATTTTTTTAACACATCATAAGATGTCCCTTGCTTACTTCATGTTGCTACCTTGAAGGTTAACACGACAGTCCGTTGATTCACGGAGCATCCATCAGTTTCACTATTACTCTGTTTGGTTTAATCGTACCTCTGTATGTATTCTCTAGGCTCGTGTGTGTGGATGTTGGTTGCGTCTTTCATCAAGCTGCCTGTCTCGGCAACCCACAGTATTGTTGGAGCCACCGTGGGATTCTCGTTAGTGGCCCGCGGTCTTGATGGTATCAACTGGAGTCAAATGGGTCTCATCAGTAAGTAGCCTTTTATGTTGTTGTTTCAGTACACAGGTATGGTAGTTTTAGTAACACACAGTCATTGGAGGGAGGAAGATCTCAGACAAAGTCTTGGATAGAACTGCAGGGCATTACAGGTCTTGGATAGAACTACAGGGTATTGCAGGTCTTGGATAGAACTACAGGGTATTGCAGGTCTTGGATAGAACTACAGGGTATTACAGGTCTTGGATAGAACTACAGGGTATTGCAGGTCAGCTGGAAGAATGACATTTCTGCACAGACTGGGTATTTATGGTGGTATCTGACACTTTGTCTTCATCAAATACACTTAAATCTGGATAGGAGGAATTGAGGCATAATTACTGGGAAAAAAACCCAACCTAAGTCTAACACAATTTTGAACATTGTCTAAATTGGAAGTTAAATCGTGAACATAATCACTGTACATGCCCATTCTTTCCAGAACTATAAATAAGCATTATTAAGTTACTGGTCCCATGGTTTTCTTAGTTTAAAAATAGCTAACTGTGCAGTGTGGCTTAGATAGGAAATACTTGTAATGACAAGTGATGTATTAGGCTTCACTTTTCACATAGATATTGTAGATCAATAATCAGCATTTTGCCTGACCTTTTCTGGCAACAATAACTTTTTTGGTTCTTTGAGAGAAAGAGATTGGTCCAAACTGCTGCTTTTGTAATTCTTGTAAATTATATGGAAGTGATTTTCTTAATCCCATATATATCAGGGTATAAATAGTTTACCATGTTTAGTATTAGCACTATATAGTGTTCCTTTTAGAACAAAATCAAGAATGGTTGTATCGATTTTAAAGCCTAAATATGAGAAGAAAATGTTATTGATAAAAAACAGAAAGTATATGGCACAGATTGTCCAAAACAATAGTCACTGAAACTGTCTTTAATCCAAATGGAGTAATAAGGAGAGACTGAAACTGCTTCAAAATCATAACACAGGTCATGTTGAAATTTGAAAGTGAACATTGTTCTGGTTGCTGTGTAATAAAACTACCTATAGCAAGTATAGACTAAGTCAGAAGAGAGCTGGACTGCCACCCAAAATGGCTGCAGTATGATTCCATTCAACACTGAGAGTTTTTATGTGATAATTATATTTTTGTATTTTTGCTCAGTTTCCACGTTAACAGCTATTGAATATTATCAGTGATTTAGTTTTTAGCATTTCTATAGATGAACAGTTTTGGTAAAGCAGCATGCCAGTGTCAGCAGAAATAAGGCTTAACGCTACAAACATTGGCAAAGATCTCCTCACTATTACCATTGTTATCTACCTGCATCCATAGAAAGCTAAAAGCATGATTGATTTATATGCTGATAAGTTTGTATCTGGCTAAAATGAGTCCTATGGAAACATCTCAAAGTAGAGACAGATTTAATTCAGCTTTGGCAGAAGACATACCAGTATGCACCAACTGTGTTAAGTTATGTAATAAAACAAATGTTTGTGCAAAAAAACAACAACTAAACTATAAAAAGTTCAACAACAACAGATAAATATCAACTAATTGCCAAGTAACCCAATGGCATGAAAAAAGTTTCAAGTTTATAATTAAATTTAAAATAATTCATTGCTCAAACTGGCTTTGTTTTTAATCCTTTATTGCATTATAGAGATAAGTGGGAAAAGTCATCTTTTATTTATTACTAATTTGTATGACAAAATACTGGCTTTAAAGTTGATCTACCAAGAATCTTGAAATAAAAGAACTTCATAGATTATTTTTAACTTGTCATTTAACAACAGTGGTATTTTGTACTGTAATATCAACTCTGGTCTCGTATCTCCATATTTACACATTCCACTGTGGCAAACACCGTGCACCATGCTTCAACATCCAACTATCATAAGTGAAGCCACACTCACTTGTGATCATCACATGGCTCACATGAATGTGACATGAGATAAAACCTTGGGGGACATTCTTTGTTGCTCCTTTACCATGTAATAAAACAACAACATGGTTTTCAAACTTTAAACTTTGTGCTACATATGTTAACAGGTCATGGATTAAAGGTCTATCTGCTAACAGCTACATGTGTGGTTGTGAAACAAAGACTCCTTGTAGCAGATAGTATTGTTTCCACATCAGTGAAAATTCCTTATCTTGGCAGCCATCTTTGATGGTAACTTCAAGCGATTTTCATATGAATTGTATAGAAGGGTAATTTTTATTTTCTTGTAATTTCTTCATTTGTGGTCCGAAAATTAAAAGCTATACACCATTGGAAAGCTCTCGAAATTCATATTTTTAGAATACAATATTTTTACAATTGATAAATGCACACAGAATTAAAACACAGAAATAAATAAAACTATTGGTTCATACGTAAAACAAAATGAACAGTATATCATTTTCGGTTATATTTCTCAAACCTTTTAAGCTATCAAAATAAAGTTTTGATATTTAAAATACTTTATAAAAGCTGTAAAATTTGATATAAAATTCAGTAAAATAGACTGAGAAATAAAAACACAGAGGTGAGTTTAATACAGCACATATTTCCCGATTTCGGCCTGCATTAGCTTCTGTCCACAAAGATGGCTGCCTTAAACTGTCTTATCAGTGTCGATGACATCACATGGAAACTATCTATAGGTCATTATCAGGTTACAGGATCTACAATATTTAACCTAAACCTCAACCAGCTGTGCCTCACAGGCAAAGAGATAAATATTGATCCCAATATGCCAAGTGCCTTCCTTGATTTGCACTGAAAGCTGATTAAAATATACCTTCAACAATATACCTTCAACAATATACCTTCAACAGCCTGTATATGCCATTATACTAGGTTATCAGTTTCATCAGTTTTGTGTTCATTTGTAGTGTTGTCAGTTAAAACATACCTTCAGAGGAGTCGTAAAAGCCAACGTAATTATGTGTTAATCTTTATATCATCTCTTGCTTATGTGTTTGCACTTAGTGAACTGAAAGGTGATTGAAAAAACTTCAATATCCTGAAAGGTTATCATTACTTCAATGTTCATTCATGTTTAGCCAACTACAAAAACAACAACATAGATGACTTTTGTGGCATTATTATAGCAGCCATGTGACATTATTATAGCAGCCATGTGACATTTATATAGCATTTTTGACTGTTGTTCCTACAAGAACCCCATTTATTTTTCTAGGAAGAACCTTAACTTTTTCATTTCTCCCACAGTTGGATCATGGTTTATCTCCCCTGTGTTGTCCGGACTTTGTTCAACTGGTCTGTTCTATGTGATTCGGAGACTCGTTCTTTCTAAGGTAAGTGTCACCTGTATTAGCATTTAAACCTGCTTATTTATAGTCAATACATTGCTGTAAAGGAGTCATTTGAATATTCATTTGATGTCACAAATAAGTCTTGTAACATATTTTTTAATTCACTGGGACCTGAGGAGAGTCCTGTGAATCTGGATGTCACTTGCGGCAGCGATCAGCTCCTTACACCGTAGGTTTGAATCCAGGTCGGAGCGAAAACTTGCGTCGGAGAAGGTTTTTACAGTTAATCTGCGGTGGACCGGTGGTTCTACCCAGACATAAGTCTGTGGAACTTTCACCAATAATTAGCTGGACCTCGCCTTTATGACGATAATTGTGTTGGTGCTCGACATGGAAAGTTTGAACAAATTTAGCTTTAGTAACAATTTTCCTAAGTCACAAAACATTGCTGCAGAATGACTGGGTTTAATTATCTGAGCATTGATGATTCATTTAGAACATTTCACACTTGAGGAAAACATGAAACAAGCCAGCGTGATTAATACAGGTGTAAAATATCAACTGAAGATCTAGAAATAGGAAGATACAGTAAAAAAGGTTGCCACATTCTTTTCTTAAACATTTTTTTCTTTCATTTTAGGAGAAACCTTTGGAGCCTGGCCTTCTCCTGCTTCCCGCCTTCTATGCCTTCACAATTGCTGTCAACCTGTTCTCCGTCTTCTACAAGGGTTCTCAATGTAAGTAAAGAATAGGGGGTGGCATTTTACCACGTCAAAATTATAAAATGTGTTCTGCACAGTTTCAGGTTGGTTTTTTTTTGGTAAAAAGCACTTGGCTTTTATTTGTTTTAGATTTGTTAATGATTGTTTTGATTAATGAAAAAAAGTTCTTGTTGATAATTATACCTTTATGATAAATTATATATGTATGTACTTGTTGAGGAAACTTACTCTATGAGATAAAACAAAAATTGTAAACAACCTTTAGTTGATTAGATGTTCTTTGTATGAAATTTCACATTTCCTTACTGACAAGAGGAGAGGTTTGTTAGAGGGGTTGTGTAATAAAAATGGACTGTTCATAAACCAGGATTTACCGGCCTCAAGTGGTAGAGTGTCGGCTTGCGGGTCGGGAGGTCGCGGGTTCAAACCCCGGCCAGGTCAAACCAAAGACATTAAAGTTGGTAATAGTGGCTTCCATCCTAACGCTCGGGGCTAAGTGGACAGCATTACGCCTGACTCGTCTGTGTCAGTATAATGGACCGGCCTTGTTCAGTCCCTGGGCACCTCGTAAGTGCCCTGTGCTATAATGATAGAAATGTCACTGCACAGTATCGGCATAAACGTCGGCAAATCCCAATCCCAATCTCTAAACCGTGATTCATCTTTTCTTCATCTGTTAAATCTATTTACATTTACAATGTTTACCGCTGCAATAAATTATACATAAAAGCTTACGTTAATTTCTCAATGAGCTACAGTGTGACGTAGACAGCACACGCTTGCATTCCTAATTGCTGATTAGCTAGTTGGGCGGCTCTTATTTTACTATGGACTACTTTCATGAATGAACGTAAACATGTCAAAAATTCGTCACAGGGCAGACATGTTAAAGACATTTTCAGAGCATGTGTTCATTTTTACATATAATTGAAGTTTTAAACACTTATCTTTAAACATCTGTACTGATATTTATTTAAAGAACAATAAATGAGGGACTACGTTCTTGTTTTGCTTCTTGACTTTTTGGGCATGGCTTAAATACTTAGAATTTTATCACATACAAAGTAAGCTATTCCATTGTTCTAACTTTTATGAGAAGTCGCATGGTTTCAGTGCTTCACTTTGACAAGATCCATATAAGTTTAGCCTACAATCTTCTGTGTATGTTTCAGTGCTACATTTTGCCAAGATCCATATAAGTTTAGCCTACAATCTTCTGTGTATGTTTCAATGCTACAATCTTCTGTGTATGTTTCAGTGCTACACTTTGACAAGATCCCGCTGTGTGTATGTTTCAGTGTTACACTTTGACAAGATCCCACTGTATGTATGTTTCAGTGCTACACTTTGACAAGATCCCGCTGTATGGAACATTCATCCTCACATTTGGCAGTGCCATCATTGTTGCAGTCGTTGTTCGATTCGTCGTCGTTCCTTGGCAGAGAGAGAAAATCAAGAGTAAGTAAACACTGCTATTTGTGTATCAATATAACTGTACTACCTGCAATGGATTAAGTTATTGGTCAAATAGCGGCCTAATTATATACAGGACATATTCCTAAAGGAAGAAAATCAAATATCAGAAAGTTGTATATTGCTCCTAATTATTTCAGTTTGGAATATTGTTTTTTATACTTACAATTGAACTTATTGTCATGTAACTTTAAAATTTGGAGCTTGTGACATTTGTCTACTGAAACCGATAATGAATTATAAAGTATTTGAATAATAGCAAATAGTCTGTTGTTTTGTTGATTTTTTTTATTGATTTTTTTTTGTCTTTATTTGTCGAAGCTTGTCTTAAAGTGTACTGGCCCTCATTGTCTCATTTTATCATTTTCTGAGACAAGAAATCTACAGATTTGACAATTATATGTTTATGACATTATATGGCGATCAATTTCTATTCTTTCTTCATATTGTTTTATTTCACAGATGTTCTGATAAGATGGGAAAATCTGATTTTCTGTTGCCATGTATCCCATTTTTCTAAAAAAAAAACCCATTTTTTCTATATATTTCTTTTATTTTTTCTCAAGAATCCCTATTTTTCTGGTATTCACTGAAATTGCAATAGGGAGATGATTCTAATGAGTACCATGTATAAAGGGTATGGAGGAAAAATAAATATGTGTAGTCATTTATCAAAGATTCTGATTTCAATAAAATATCTAGACACTATTATAAATAAAAATTGACAATCTCTGATTATGTTAGATCAATGCCGAGGTGAAATTCTGGAGAAACAGGAAGAAGGTCTCATTGCAAGTGATGCTAAATGTAAGTATCTTTTTTTAAAGTTGAAAGCATCTATTTGATTGGACACATTATATCTTAGTTTGTAAGTATCCATTGGATTGGACACATTATATCTTAGTTTGTAAGTATCCATTGGATTGGACACATTATATCTTAGTTTGTAAGTATCCTTTGGATTGGACACATTATATCTTGTAAGCATTCATTCAATTGGACAGGATTGTATCTTAGTTTGTAAGCACCCATTTGATTGGACAGCATTAAATCTTAGTTTGTAAGCATCCACTCAATTGGATGACATTGTATATTAGGTTGTAAGCATCCATACGATTGGACAGCATTATATCTTAGTTTGTAAGTATCCATTGGATTGGACAGCATTATATCTTAGTTTGTAAGTATCCATTGGATTGGACAGCATTATATCTTAGTTTGTAAGTATCCATTGGATTGGACAGCATTATATCTTAGTTTGTAAGTATTCATTGGATTGGACAGCATTATATCTTAGTTTGTAAGTATCCATTGGATTGGACAGCATTATATCTTAGTTTTCAGCATTCATTGGATTGGACAGCATTATATCTTAGTTTGTAAGTATTCATTGGATTGGACAGCATTATATCTTAGTTTGTAAGTATCCATTGAATTGGACAGCATTATATCTTAGTTTGTAAGTATTCATTGGATTGGACAGCATTATATCTTAGTTTGTAAGTATCCATTGGATTGGACAGCATTATATCTTAGTTTTCAGCATTCATTGGATTGGACAGCATTAAATCTTAGTTTGTAAGTATTCATTGGATTGGACAGCATTATATCTTAGTTTGTAAGTATCCATTGAATTGGACAGCATTATATCTTAGTTTGTAAGTATTCATTGGATTGGACAGCATTATATCTTAGTTTGTAAGTATCCATTGAATTGGACAGCATTATATCTTAGTTTGTAAGTATCCATTGGATTGGACAGCATTATATCTTAGTTTGTAAGTATTCATTGGATTGGACAGCATTATATCTTAGTTTGTAAGTATCCATTGAATTGGACAGCATTATATCTTAGTTTGTAAGTATCCATTGGATTGGACAGCATTATATCTTAGTTTGTAAGTATTCATTGGATTGGACAGCATTATATCTTAGTTTGTAAGTATCCATTGGATTGGACAGCATTATATCTTAGTTTGTAAGTATTCATTGGATTGGACAGCATTATATCTTAGTTTGTAAGTATCCACTGGATTGGACAGCATTATATCTTAGTTTTCAGCATTCATTTGGTTGAATCGAAATACCAATTAAATTCCTCTAATTTGCCTCAATTAAATCTTTTAATTTATAAAAATTATTTTTTTTTAGCCAGATATCTTAACTTGGTTTTCAAATTATTATTTTTTGATTGGCCACATTTGTTTGTTTCAAACTGCGGAAATATAAATTCATCTGATTAAGATTGTAATTTTTATTCATTTTTGTCCAAACAGTTGTAGCTGCCTTTATAGCTGTTTTGTGGATCATTTTAAATGTTGAAAAACTTCTTGTGGAAAAAGATTCCATTTAAAAAATTAGATTTTTTTTCCATTTTCATGTTACCTTGGGAACTCTTGGTAACAAATATTAGCTTTATTTATTTATTTTTTTCCTGCATAAAGCTTAAACTGTTTAGCTTCAATTTTTCAAAGTGGTATCCAACAGTTTGCACCATTTCCTTTCTCTCATGCAGCCAGTTTAATTATAATTAACTGATAAGATCCAGCTAAATGCTGTTTATTAGTGCCCTGGCATCAACGTGAAATATACAGCATAACATCTCATTTGTCCTTACAAAAAATGTCTTTCCGATCCAAGCTGCGAGGTTGGCTATTTTTAAACTAAGACAACCATGTGTCCACTTTGCAATCTCATAGCATAATCATAATCAGGGTAATCAGCTCTGACGTCGATAATCTATTTTTATGTTATTTTATAGATTTTGAAATAACTTATATTTTATGTGATATATTACATGATTTCTTATGTCTTACACTTGAGATAATGTCATAAATAGCCTGTTACTAATACATAGTGTTAGTTTTTACAGCAGTTATGCAAACTGCCCTAGAACAGGGGTAATCTGTTGTTACATGTATTAGGTATAGACAAACTATTGTAGGTATAGACAAACTGTGGTAGGTATAGACAAACTATTGTAGGAATAGACAAAATATTGTAGGTATAGACAAACTATGGTAGGTATAGACAAACTGTGGTAGGTATAGACAAACTATTGGATACCACCTTTAAACTATTTGCAAGGATAAGTCGTCCGCGCCTTATGACCAATCGACTGTCGGTGGAAAAAAAACTCAAAACACAAGAATAAGTGTAACAAATGTTCAAGGACTTAATGTGAGAAGTTCTTTCAGCTGATTTGTGGTGCGCCGCTGGGGTCTTCCTCCACCAAAAACCTGGACATTGTTATAATGATCATAAATGGTCGCTGCAATGATTGTCAAAAACAGTACAAAAAACAAACAATTCAAAATGCTTGTGAACATCTTGTTTGTATGTTGAATAAACAGAAATAAGCAAAATAATGACAAATGGTTTTTTAACATTTCAGATACTAACGGGGATGCCACGCCTCCCAAAGATACTACACTACTGGACGATTTCAATGATAAGGAAAATCTCAGTAAATATTAATTTATAAATCTTAAAGTTGACAACCCATTGCTGGATAGTAAATATTAATTTATAAATCTTTAAGTTGACAACCCATTGCTGGATAGTAAATATTAATTTATAAATCTTTAAGTTGACAACCCATTGCTGGATAGTAAATATTAATTTATAAATCTTAAAGTTGACAACCCATTGCTGGATAGTAAATATTAATTTATAAATCTTAAAGTTGACAACCCATTGCTGGATAGTAAATATTGCTGTATAGTAAATATTAATTTATAAATCTTAAAGTTGACAACCCATTGCTGGATAGTAAATATTAATTTATAAATCTTAAAGTTGACAACCCATTGCTGGATAGTAAATATTAATTTATAAATCTTAAAGTTGACAACCCATTGCTGGCTTCAAAACACTTATAAAAATATTAGTAAAGGTAGAAAAATGAAGAAATAATATCTGAGGCATTTTTCTAAACTAACATACTGGCAGCATTTTCCTGGTTAAAAAAATAGTTTGAAAAAGTAAATGATACCAGCAGGATATTTTTTTATTCCTACACATTTGCAGTCTTTTACTGGATTTGAAACATATCTATCTTGATAGGTAACAAGTCTGATGTTGATGTACTGCAAAAGTGGCAAACATCTGAAACAAACAAAAAATGCCTGTTTTGTATTTTTGCATCTGGCATGAAATGCATATTTTTTACCTTAATGCTGGATATTCTGCTCTAGATATGTGGCTGACTATTGCTGTATATTTTTCAGTTACTAAAGACTAGCCAATGTATAACATCTGTGCCATTTATCACATCTGTTTTAGTTTGTAAGTAGAGAGGTCTTGTAGCTGACCTGCAGTAGTCCAAGTAATCTCCCTTGTCACTGGTAACTAGTACTGTCACAATATATCGGTATATTGCGGTATGCGGCCGAACCGTATTGTACCACGGTACGAAATCAACGTACCAGCTTTTAAGCGATATATTTTCCCCCGTTTGCAAAATGAAATTCTTGAAACTTCAAGTAAATTTAAAATATTTAGTTCCAAGAAAATCATTCCACTGGCATATTCATCCAGGAAATAAGCGCTTTACAGCAATGATTATCATGTGTATCAAATCTTTTAGTAATAAGGAGTAAAAAGTAAACAGCATGGCCGACAAAAGCGAAGACTTTAAAGTTGTTGCAAACATTAAAATGTTTGAAGTTAGAAAGAATATGCATTCATATATTGGTTCACAAAGCAATATATTGTGATACCTATCATGATACGGTGCTAGCGTATCGCAATATATCGCAGTACACTTCTGGCATATTGTGACAACCTTACTTGTAACACAGATCTTCCACAAGGTATCACTTAATGTACCTAGACATCCAATATTGTGTCCTTGCCATAACCCTAATTGGATCTTTGCTGTTTCAAAAACAAACCTCAAAACATTCAATTTTTTGGAAAATGAACCCGTGTCTTGTATTTTATTTTTTAGACTCTATAAAACCAAATAATACAAGCACACCTGCCAAAAAACTTCCCCTGGGCATCCACGACACCAATGTTGATGGTGCGTACCTTGACCCAACGCTGGATGTTTGTCACAGCAAGGGCAACATCAGCATGAAGAGCACTACACGCCTAATCAAGCCAGAAACCAGCGACTTTGAAGTGGTCGTTAAGCACGTGGATACAAGTAACACAACAGTCAGCACAGATAGTGTAGCATCGTCGTCGAGTCTTAATGAATCGGTAATTGGATTTTGTTTTTATGCCTGCACAACATAATAGCAACTGTGCTGATGAATAAAATTTATTTAATGGAACATTGAAATTTATTTCCTAATTTTAATGATCCACTTGCAAAATGTCTGCCTACACCCAAGCACCATGGCCAAGTGGTTAGGGTCGCTGACTATCCTCCGCCCCTCACCTTGTGCGTTTGAGTCCAGGCAAGAACTTTCATGTAGAAAGGTCTTCCATCTGACCTGCAAATATGTCTGAGGTCTTCCTCCGTCAATAATTAGCTGGACATTGACAATATAGGTAAAACCAAGTTATAGTCTACTTTAAAGTTATTGCTCGTTCAGCGTACTTTACACTTTACTCCCTGGTCATTGGGATTTTTCACCAATCCCGTACTATGGCAGCCGACACATAGCACTGGAAAGTCATTAATAACTCAAATAACCCTCGCAGGTACCCATTTATACAGCTGGGTGGAGTGGAACAATTTGAGGTCAATTTCTTGCTCAAGGAAGTTAGCGGTGACCTGACTGTGGTTCAAACCACGGACCCGATGGTCTGGAGTCGTGCGTCATACCACTGGACCATTAGGCTCCTCAATATGACTATAATTATGATGATGTAATATAACAACAGAACAAAACAAAATCAACATGCACCATAGCCTACCTTCCCAATGTAATTGCAGGAGAAACGTGAGCTGGCGAGGACCAAGATTCGAGACACGCCCGAGACATCGGGGTTATTCTCATTCCTGATGGTACTCACTGCTATCTTCGCATCCTTCGCACATGGAGGAAATGATGTCAGGTAGGATTAATTGTAACCTTGATCTCGCCTAGGACAATTGTGTAGAACACTTTAGTTTTAGCTGAGAAAAAAATGCAGGAATTTGCAGAAATTGGTCAGACAGGCAAAAACAATGGCTTAATCTGTTACTTAGATGTATGTAGTAGTTAACATATTTCTAGGAATAAGTATAGATACTACTGACAGCTTATCTTCCCACTGCATGGGTTCAAGTCCCCATCAGGCTTGTCTGCCTTAACGTGGTAAAGATTTCCAGCTTCTCTGCAGTGTACCGGTTTTTCTATCAAGATACTTTTCTGGGGCTCTTCCAAAATAGCTTGACTTTAATGATCATAGTTGCTACGATGTATTTAAAAAAAAATCAAAAATAAATTCATATGTAGTGGAAGAAACAAAGTTAAAACATATGATACCATAGCAACAAAGATGGCAGTAATTATTACTGTTTGTTTTCAAGGCATTATTGAGTTTACCTCATTCACATATGTTCTCCCTTCCTTTTAGCTGCAGAAATCCAATATTTCTCAGATATCTAGCTCAGCTATGACTACTTCTCAGTGCACTAATTTCTCTCCTACTGTGTTTATTTCAGCAATGCTATAGGTCCCCTTGTTGCACTGTGGGTGACGGCGTCTACAGGAAGTGCCGCCCAGAAGGCACCCGTGCCTATCTGGATATTATTATTGGGCGGTCTGGGTATCGCAATAGGACTCTGGGTAATGGGTCGCCGTGTGATGAAAACTCTTGGTGAAGATCTGACCAAAATTACACCTTCCAGGTAAGGTTTGCCTCACTCTTCCACAGTAATTGCCGCAGTAATTGAAGATGACTGATAATCGTATAGCTCCCATATGCTTAGTTTATATTTTAAATTAATTTTTTTTAGTGGGTACTAAAGTTGTAACTAACTTGTACCCCACAGCCTCTGGTGACAAAGGTCTGAGTTCACTTCAGAGTTGAAACATTCATGTCTGTGTTTTAGAGGGGGGAGGGGTTGGGGTGATTGGGTGTTGACTAAACCTGTGTATGCCAATAGATCTGATATTGCCAGTGTGCCTTAAAAGCCTGTATGCATAATAGATATTGACTAAATATTGCTTATTATTATGTGCCCTTGGTATCTATGTCTCTTTAATGTTTTGCTGATAAAATATGAGAATACACATCTATTGAAGTAATGAACATGTTTTAACATTATAAGCAATCTATTAGAAAGAAGACTTTTTTTACCATTTACTCATTAACTGTTTATTTAAACTTAAAGAAAGTAATTCACATTATTTTAACCTGATAGATTTGTATATTTCTACACACGTATTTAAAGTTTAACCTGATTGCTCTTTTTGGCATTAAATTTCCTTGTATTCAGTTCCATTAGACCCATTAAGTGTTGGTGTGCCGTAAAACCCAAAATACTAAACAGAGAGCAACAATTTTGTTTTCAAATTTTGATTACTCCATATCGGCAGGTTTTGTGCATAGACATGCACCTTTTACTGTTTTCTTTTTTTATTATTGTAATTATTATTATTATTAATGATATTTTACACAAATAAATCGACTGAGCGGAGAAAAGAACCAGATATAAGTCCAGTACTTCTTCAGTATCTGCTGGTATAAAAACAAACACATACATAAAAAGAAAAAGATAATCATTATAATTTTCCCATTGTCTGTTACAGCGGGTTCTGTATCGAAATTGGTGCTGCCCTTACTGTTCTTCTAGCCTCAAATATTGGCATTCCTATCTCTACCACACACTGTAAAGTCGGCAGTATCGTCTTCGTTGGATGGTTCCGATCAAGGGAGGGCGTTGATTGGCGTCTGTTCCGTAACATTATCATTGCTTGGTTCGTCACGTTACCTATATCTGGAGGCCTTAGTGCGGCCGCAATGGCGATGTTTAGGGAGTTTATATAGAATAGGCAAGAGGTAATTGTAAATACATGAATAAATCTCATGCATCCCTTAATAATGGGCATGAGTGTATACATTCATTTAAAATATCTAAATGTGATTGGTGGGAATATGTTAATGAGAAAGTTAGAACATGTGAATTTGTAAGTGTGATCGCCCAGTAATATGAATATGTAAATGAGATAGAAAGGGATTATATACTCTATATGGATATGTAAATGTGATTGGCAGGAATTTTGAATATATGTAAATCAAATGAGTTGAAATATGTAAATGTGATTTGCTGGAACTTATACATTGAACACAAAACTGTGCTATGTTGTTAATGGATATGCTAATGTGATGTTACAAAACACTTCATATGATTATGTAAATGAAGTGTTGAAAAAAATAAGAAGGTAGAAAAGCTATTTTGAAATAATAACTTCGGTATACAGACATAAATGTAAATTTGAAAGATGTGAAAATGGATTACAAAATGATTGCTAAATTGATGTGTCTGTAAGCATTTATACAGGAATGCATTAAAGTTGGATGAATCTGAATGGTATAAGTAATGCAAATGGATCTTGTCTTTGTCCATTTTGTAATTAAATTTTTTACTTCATAAACAACTTTGGATCATGGTTTAATCATGTCTACAACATGTGAATCCATGTTTTCCAAAACTATTGTTGCATGTATTTAAATAACAGTAATTACTACAACGTTTACATCTATTTATTTTTTTTCTATTTTTTTTTGCATGTGTTTGTCAGTAATGAGAATAAATACCAGTTCTTAATAATTTGCTTGACAAAAAAAAAAAAAAAAAAAAAAATGCACAAAAACTGCACTATAAAAAAAATTAAAACTATTTTGAGGAAAAAAATTTAAAAAAAATAGAGAAAAGTTTAGCCTTAATTTTTAGCGAGGTTATGGGCATGTGTAATTTATATAAAGGTATGGCCCATATTTACATAGTTTTAGGTAGATTTGAGGTCTGCTGGGTTTTTGAAGTTGTCTTACAAGAAAAATGTTTAAAAAAAAAAAAATTTTTTTTTTTTTTTTTTTTTTTTTTTTCAAAAAAAGCATAACCCAGTCTTTCCTTAAAGATGATCCTTACTACAAATTATCTCTAAATATACTTTACAACATGATAACATACTGGATATGGATATATCGTTAACTATAAATAAACATCAAATAGATCAGAAAGAATTGTCTACCTGTGAATCTATTTCATAAATTTATATTATAAACAAAAAGCATTTGGTTTGAAAGGGGCTCAGCGCAAAAATAATGCCTCGTGATATAATATTTTTTTTTAAATTGAAAAGAGCAAACTTGAATGAAAAGATTCCTTGAAAGTTGGCTGGAGAAGATGGTATGTTGTGCAAAATTCTTTTGAAAGAGGGTTGGACACTTAGGAACTAAATTAAAACCATACAACCAAGACTGGTGTTTAAGAAGCCAGGGATAAAAGGTGATAGATGATGAATGCTCTAAGCAGAATTGTCACTGAATAGTCATCGCCATAGTTACAAAATCAGCCATTGTTTGTCATCTATCATTTCAAGATTTATGATTGTGTGATGTGTGTTTAGTGTAATTAAATACCTGGTTCTCTCATCAGAATTACCGTAAGTTTGTCTGGTTTTCTTAACTTTTTTTTTATCATAGTTTAGACTGCTTTACCTTGTCCAGTAGAAGTTAAATTGAAGTGAATGTTCATGTTTTTCATATGTGCTATTTAATGTATGCTTTAATACTATTTTGTTTTTATATTTGTTTTTTCTTGTTGCTTTATTTTTGTTTTCAATAAATACAAGTCGGTCACATTTGAACTTGTATTTTTTTAATTTTGATTTTTGTTATTTTCAAAGTAGATTTTGTCATATGAGAAGTGTCATTACTAATTATTAAACAAATGCCTTTTTCTTACACTGTTGAGACAAATTAATTTTTTATAATGGTGGTTAAAATATATGGTATAAGGACCAAAGAGGTATTAAAATTTGAAAAACATGATAAAACATTGTTAGAATGTATCTTGTTAATGTGGAATGTATAGAATTCTTGAATCAACACTAATGACATCAGTACTTATCTAATAATCATAGCTTACTTCATCTCAGAATTTTATTTTTAATTTAACAGTTTTTGTAACCGTATTTACACGCTGTCTCTGCTTTTTGTGTTTGGAATTCAAAAACACACTCAGGCCTACAGTTGTAAGAATGATTATTTTGAAACATTTTCTGTAAAGATGGAAGTTTAAAACGTTAAAAAAAAAATAGAAGAATAATCTGCAACCCATACTCATGCAATTAAGTTTGTTTAGTTGAATTCTGCATTAAGGCCCTTTTTAGTATAAAAATCAATAATGTCAATTGGTAATGTCAAGATCCAACAAGAATGAAAATCAATTTAAAAGCAACTAAATATATCTTTAAAAATAGATCATGTTACAGAATCCTTACATGGATGTTTATACCTCAAGTTGTATCATGTTTTGTCATTACTGCACACACCTGATGTACAGGTCCTGTCTTTACATATTTCCTACAACAACAATTTCTGCAAGTTTTACATAAAATGTTTTGTAAACAACCAGACAAGTAAACAATTACATTCATTTTTGTGCTAACATTCTTGTACAATTTTAACTCACCAAGTTATACATTATATTGCATTGTTTTCTTGTTTGTGCTTCCACTGTAGAACAAACAAAAAGTAAATCTATCGTCAGGACCCTACTTCGGCAGTGACTTACCTTTTTGTTTTGCACCATTTAAAAAAAAAAACTGTCCAAAGATATTTACTTCAAGCTGTAGATACTTATTGCTTATAAAAGGCAGAATCTATTTCAAAATAGCAGGTAAACCTAAGAATATAAAATAAAGGGATATAGGCAAATACAGGTAAATAAAAACTTGGTCAGCTTGTTGGCATCAGCGCAGGGGAAACACTCAAAATGAAACAAAACACATCAGATGAGTTTGTTTTAATTGTGGAAGAATACATAGAAATAACAAATATACAACTTGTGTTTTGGGAAGTGCGCAACTTTCATTCATATAGTTGTTTAATGGGCCTAGTTTTTGTCTTTGATTATGACATTTGTCTTTGATTACATTTTCTTGTTTTTGGTTTTTGATAACTGCCATTGTTTGTTGCCTATCCTTATTGTACATTATTGCCATCTATCATTATTTGTCTTCTCACTTCTCATTGTAGCTGTATATTTTTTTTTTTTAGAAACCATAAGAAAACACACCTTTAGTTAAATCTGTCATGTAAAATGTGCTGTCTTTAATGAAGCTGTGTGCATTATTTGCTGAAGCAAGTTGATTTTATGTGAAAACATACAGAAATACATCTCTTAGTTACAGTTTCATGGTGCTGCATGTTTTCATTCAGTTTTGTATAACAATAAAGTGTATCTGATCATATTTATGAGGAAGAGTGCGATTGCAAACAGCAGTACGTCATATCTTGATTTTATATTGGACAGGATTTTTTATACAGTTTGTCGTACATAAAAGTTTGTGGTTCACTTATGTAAATGTATATTCCAGAAGTTAGTTCATTTTGATTTAAATTGTTTTATAATAAGTAATTTTATTTTATTGACTGGTGTACAGTTATGAGCCTCAATGTTATACATTTCCTTTCTTTCCATGTTTTCTTTTTTAAATGTTTTATTTGAGTAAAGTAAATACCACTGAGTTAATATTAAAAATTAGCACAATTTTTTTGGAGCAGTATTTGGTTATTCTACATTTTTCTAAATATCAACTCATTTGATTGAAATACTACATCGATAATCTTGGTAACTTACTGCTGATGGTATAAACCAATGTGCTGTGCTGAATTGAAAAACAACATTTCCTCTTGGGGATAATTCCCTTATGTATGTTATCTTTCATTTGTGCTTATGAACAAAACCGTGCCCAAGGATAAAATTTATATAAACATTATAAATGTTCTCATTGTGGTAATCCTGTGGTGAAATAGTGGGCATCCTGTGGTGAAATAGTGGGCATCCTGTGGTGAAATAGTCAGCATTCC
The DNA here is from genome assembly GCA_007844125.1 of Sinonovacula constricta. Taxonomy (NCBI): domain Eukaryota; kingdom Metazoa; phylum Mollusca; class Bivalvia; order Cardiida; family Solecurtidae; genus Sinonovacula; species Sinonovacula constricta. Next base: position 19,913,934 of record CM017564.1, read on the forward strand.
AAGCTGTGACATTTAGTTGGTGGTTTTCATTTATAAACTGTGTCCTGTTCTATTGATGTACATGTAACACAATCTACCTGACTTAAAGATAAAACCATTCCCTCATGTGAAATTCTAGGCCTGTATTCACAAACCATTGTAAAGTTTTAAAAAAAGGACAAATCATGGCATTTTTAAGCAAGAAATGCGCAAATCATGGCATTCTTAAGTAAGAAATGGTTTAATCACGGATTTTAATTGACAATATCTTCAGCGTATATTCACCTACATGTCTTAAATGTTGCATGACACCTTACCTTTGCTGTTTTGAACTTTAAATCACCTTGTCACTACATACAAAAGCTTAGTTTTCATGGTGTGAAAATGGTGACTTGAGCTCAAGTCATGACTTGGGCATAGAAATTCTTGGTGAATGCAGGCCTTAATGTCAGAGGTTCAAAGAAATGTTAATTGTTTAAAAGTGACACACAGATGTACACTGAAAGAGTTGTCAGATCTGTCAATATTTATTTATTGGTTGAATGAAGTTAGTATGTTCATTTACTTAATTGTATATAGATTATATCATCATAAACAGCCAAGTAAACTATTGAAGGGGCATTTTCAGATATAAAGAAACATAGTAAGTGGTTGTATGAAAAAAAATGTGTTCACAAAGTATTCTATCATTTGTAGAATTTATCATTTTTAGACGTATAAACTTAGCACAAAACTCTAGGTTAACAGGTTAATTGTACACCATTAACTAATAAACGGGCATTTACAAATTTTAATCATTAAGTGGTCTAATGAATATGTGTGTTCAGAGTAATGTAAATTTAAGAATAAACTAGAATTTTTGACACATACATCATTTTAATTTGTTGTTTTATATGAAGATTAAAAATAATTTACCTCTTTTAAGTTGTATGAATGAATATGTTCTTTCATTCTATAAAAATTGTACAAGAACATTCTACAAGCTACCTGTAAATGTTGTTCCTTTTGTAAATGATAAGTTGATATCAGCTTGCTGCAAATAACATGTTTATTTAATCATTTTATAAAATTGCCCCCAAAAGCATGTAAATTGGGTCATTTTATATGATTGCCATAAATGGCATGTAAATTGGGTCATTTTATAAATACTGTAAGCTTGATATGAATAGCTTGTGTTGTTTTGTCAGCTAATGGTTATAATTATATAAACACATGACACGAGCAACATGTATACCTCAACCAAGTCTTATCTGAGACAAGTAATAATGTTCAACAGTCCATGTTCTCATGAATATCGTTCATAATACCTCGATTCATAGTCATAAACACTAAACAACGTATTTACAGAAAAATGAAAAGATTGGAACAAATAAATACCCGTGTCTATTGAACGGTGTTCACTCCGGTATGAATTTCTGATAAGTGATTATATGTTTATCTTGGGAATGAAATGCATGGTGACCGAGGCATAAATATTGAAGGGGTTGGACTACAGCTGTAAGATGATAAACTAATATAAGGAGAAATACGGTATCTTAATGTAAAACTTATATCAGGAGAAATACGGTATCTTAATGTTTAAGTGAATAGTATATGTACACTTTTTTGTATTTAGAATTTTTATTTCATATACTCAACATTGAAGTTTAATAAGGGTTGTAAATGTCCTTATTTACTTTGTTCAATCCATCCAAACTGTGTGAAATTTAGTCAATTTAGGAGATATTTATTTCCTTAATTATTATTTACATATTTTTTCCCAGTTTTTTGTGTGTGTGTAAATTCATTATAATCATTGGTACTAAGATCACCTTAGATGCTAGTATCATGCCATTTTTCTAAATTTCCGCCATCATTTTAAACATACACAGAGATGGGTAACTTATGTCTGCCAATTTACAAATCCTGGTAGTTTTTTTTAGCTGACAAAAGACTGAAAGCAGTCTATCAGAATGACATACACATAGACTCGACAATATCTTGCATACCACACCATCATCGTTTCTAACAGATACACATTTTCTTTAATACTGGAGTGAATGTTAATGCATGGGTATGTATTGTTAGATTATCATTGTATGATTCATTCTTTGTCTGAATTAAACATTGATTTTGCCGTCTGAACAAACCACCCACAAGTCATTATGCTAAATCTCGTTCAGATATTTATTTTAATCAATCTTGCCAATAATTAAAATGGTTATAATATTTTTTAAGCTTAAGTATATTTAGTACATTTTCAAACGCACAACAATTACGTATTGTATAGATAATTTATTTTTATATGTGATTATATAAGCTGCTAATTTATTATTTATGCCAACATTATTATCGTCCTATTCGGGGGAGGGTATCTAAACTTGTGACATCATTTATCCCATAATTCTTATTCACCTTTGTTGTGGGAGTGTCGGCTTGCAGATCAGGCGGTCGCGGGTTCAAACCCCGGCCGGGTCAAACCAAGAACTGTAAAATTGGTAGTAGTGGCTTCCCTCCTAACGCTTGGGGCTAAGGGGGATACGCCTGACTCATCGTGTCAGTATAATGGACTGGCGGGGTTCGTTCCCTGGGCACCTTATAAGTGCCCCTGTGCTGTAATGATAGAAATGTCACTGCACAGTATCGGCATAAATGTTGGCAAATCCCCAAACCATGATTCATCTTTCCTTCATCTGTTAAATCTATTCACTTTTTCAATGTTTACTGCTGCAATGAATTATACGCCCCTGTGCCATAATGATAGAAATGTTGCTGCACAGAATTGGCAAAAATGCTGGCTAATCCCATCCCATCCCTCTGTTGTGGTACAGATGCAATGTTGAAAAAACATCTATACTTAGGCAAGAAACAGAAAACGACCTCGAGACAGTCATTAAGCAAAAAACCAGTCCTGGTAGGGGCGAGAACTTTCATGTGTGGAGGTTTTCCAGCTACTAATCTTGTGGTGCGCCTGTTGTTTTACCCAGAGTCCAGACATAAGTCTGGGGTCTTCCTCCAACAGTAATAAGCTGGACATCGCCAATATGACCATAATTGGGTCAGTGCGATGTAACCAAAAATAAAAAGAACTAATTGGGATGGTTAACCAGGTTTGCAGTATTTTAACCACGCATTTCTGAGGGTTTACAAAAAAAGAAATTATGTCCATGACAAAAAAACAATATATTGGCAATTTTGACATCATGCTACTTGTATCGGATTTAAAAACAGTAAATGAACCAGCAATATCAACCTAAGATGATTTATACAGATACATTTTTCCAAAAATAATGAACTTCCATTGGCGTAAAAAGGCATGTCAATGGATACGACAATACTGGCGTAAAATAGCATACGTATTTAATATACCCATGAGTTACACTCCCCATAATTGGATCTGAAACTCACATATGCTCATTTTCATTTATTGAAAATGATTAATTTCTGTTGCTTTGACATTGTTCAAGCAACTTAGCCACAGTCCAAATTTGTTTTTTGTGAACTTCAATTCAAGCAAACAAAACTTCCTTCACAATGATTAATGGGATAAAAACATTATGTCTGATCACTGGACATGCTGTCTGTCATATTATTGTGTTATCTTTAGGTTGGGAAGATAAGGCTCCAAACCTGTTCATGTTGTGTTTTTTTAACAGTTTAAACTCAACAAACTTGTAGATCTCCAAACATATAATATATATCATGTTTAAATGTCAGTCATAATCGATTCACTTATTTGATGGATGTATAGGTTATACTGGGAGCTCTTCAAATGATTTAATTCTTTGAACTTGAAAAAAAAAATTTCTCATTTAACTGTACACAACGTTGACCAGCCCCCCTTTGACCCCAGTGCCCTTTTTACTTTGTCAAAGCAACAGAAATTCTCTCCCTTCCATCGAAGTCAATACGAGTCATTGTAGAAATTTGCTCAAGTGAATGTGATGTTAAAGTGTGCAAGGTTTGTGTGTTGAAGACCTCATACATGAATCCACTTATTGTCCACCTATTGAGTTGGATACGGATTATACGAAAGAAAGAAAATGTATATAGGGACTTTACTAATAACGTCTGTGAATCAGTCTCTTTGTCATCAAGATTTGTCCATGATATTTCGGAAGTATTTCTTGACTATAAATGGTCTGATTCTGTGACATTACAAGACTGGCAAATAGCAAGCCGAGTTGTGCACATTAGATATGTTCTTGTTTAAGCTATTGGCAGGACTATATTCTCATACCTGATATCGTTGAGCTTTCTGTATTTTATAAGGCGATACAATACGAGGCTGACAATTTCTATCATCCGATCTATCAGTCATTCAAATATCATGATCACTACATCAATAAGGTTCAAATATATGTAATAAGAAAGTATTGTTATACTGAAAAAGCTTAAATGCTTTTGTAATGTGATTATATTAAAGAATTTTTTGTCCTTTAATAGTCAGCTTCCTTATCTATTCATTTTTTTTAATTATTGATAAGTGCACAGTATTATAACTATACATGTACATATTTCTTGCACTTTTGATAGATAAAATATCTTCATTCAAAATAACATTACTCTTAGTCAACCATAGTAATGATATTTGTGTTTCACACGTCTTTTCATCACTTAGTGTTTTAATTATTGCTACTACAGCAGTGAGACTGCCTTTTCTAAGTATTATATCTTAACTAATTTTTTATCTTCATGCCAAAGAATGTTCCTTTGTCCTTTAGTAGTATAGTCCAGTAGTTAGCAATACTGATACAGATGTGTAAATTTTACAAAATATAAATTTGTTTTGCTACTGTTAGTCTTGTTTTTTACAATGTAAATTAAAAAATTAAATTTAAGTTTCACTTTGGTGCACACTTTATCTATACAAGAAAGCTCGCAATTTGTCAGACTCTACAATACATTGTTTTTTGTGTGAGTTGCTTTTTTTTTTTTTTTTCATCAGAAATGTATATAAAAAAATGAAAAAGGTGGGCTTGTAAAATAAAAGGCACACTGTGATGCTACAATATAGGCTTTCTTAGCTTTCTACAAGAATTGAATAATGTACAAAATATGCTCACCTTGTAACATGTTATGGAGAAGGAAATATGCAATCATTCTATTGAACATGTTTGTTGTGTTTTCTCTTGAATATGTGAACAAACTGTAAAAAATAGAACTTTTTTCATTACGAATAAACGAAGTGAGAACGTGGATATTTTGTTTGTAGTTACTATATTTACCATAGAATTGAAGTCCCTTGGACCCAAGGTGATGAAACGTTTAGATCGACTCTTGAAATCAACCTAAGGCATCCCATTGGTGAGATTTAAACTTAGAACAAAAACCTGACCAATCAGATGCTTCAGACCAACCTCATTGATCCCATTGGTCAGATTTGAACTTCGAATCAAAACCTGACCAATCAGATGCCTGAGACCAACCTCAGGGATCCCATCAGTCAGATTTGAACTTAGAACAAAAACCTGGCCAGTCAGATTTGAGACCAATCTCAGGCGTCCCATTGGTCAGATTTGATCTTTGAACCAAAACCTGGCCAATCAGTTGCTAAAAAACAATCAATTTTGAGCTGAAAATTTTAAAGGCTTGAAATCTTGTACTCCATTATGGTATATTTTACAGTGCACTTGGCTTTAATATATGCCTGACATCATAGCATCATAATTATGGTCATTGTAGCTAAGTTCAGCTATATGTGGCAGAGGAAACCTAAACTAATTCCTGGGAAAAACCACGGGCATACTTCTGGTCAACTGGAAAATCACACCGTTTTTAGCAACTAGACAAATATTTATCAATGATAATAGATATTCATTTTGCTTGTAAATGAGGGGACATTAAGTAACTTTCCAAATCTATTTGTGTTAGCTTCCTTATTTCTTATTATTCATTCATAAAATTATATCTTGAGCAAATAGATAAGACTTAGTATAAGTGTTCGGAAATTATTGTAAAATAACGCACATTATAAGAAATGCACAGATATCTGTTCTATAAAGTATTGTAAAATGCAGTTACAAAGGGAAATAACTTGTACAATACTCCTTGTACCTGCTATATTGGATAGCCTCCCTTCCATGATCATGTAAAATCTAGGTTCGCATAAAACAACATTTATCATCACATTTTATTTTAATAATGTTGTGTTCAATTTAAATTAAATCGACCGCAGTCTATTAATATGCATGTTTTTCGTAGTTTAACTAGTACAGTGCGACTAACATGATGTCTACATTCATCTTTCACTATAATTTACCGAATTAAAAAATAATAAAGTCGAGCCAAATAACTGTTGTTGTGGCCAGTTTTCTGTGTCATGTACGTCCTGTTTTGTACTGTACTGTACATAATACGCTGTTTCACGGAGTTCGTATATTTACATTTTTCGTAAAATAAGGAAATATTAGTTAATTAAAGCCTCCTTTATATAATTAAATGTAACGTTTCAATTTATCGATTCAAATTTAATGTTTATCAAAAAAAACCAAAAACAATTGTCGACTTTTTGCTCATTTTTGCAACAAGTGCAGATGGTGAGAGTGGGGATTGGGGAGTTACTTAATTTTTAAAAATAGCTATCTCTGCAGCGTGGCTCAGATAGGAAATGCCTGTTTACAATGAGGAATGGGTATTTATGTTTCACTGTTCACACTGATCTACGGCATCAATGAGCTGATTTTTGCAAGACCTTTTCAGGTAACAATGACTTATGTGAAAAGTTATTTGAGAAAACATATTTTGGTCCAAAACTGTCGGATACCACCATTAAAATTGCAAAGCCCCCCCCCCCCCCCCCCCCCCCCCCCCCAACGTATTTGACCCGCCAGCCTAAAGACGACGTTGTCTTTTGAGAGCAGCATGTTCCTTTACAATCATGTAATCGACTATTATATCTTATTTTGTTATTCATTTTGGTTCATAACTAACACAGAAGAATGTCAATTTGACTCTCCTTAGCCCCTCACCGCGTGGGTTCGAGTCCCGTTCGAGGCGAGAACTGTCAAGTGGGGAGATTTTCCAGCTTACCTAAGGTGCGCAGGTGGTTCTACCAAGACGTAAGTCTGGGGTCTTCCTCCACCAATATTAGCTGAACGTTGCCAGTATCACCATAATTGTGTCGGTGCGAAATAACAAAAACAAAGCATACAAACAATTTGATTATCTATTACAAGGTCAGTTTAATCTAATATGACCATTTATGGATTTAATATGGTAAATAATCAAGACACGATGACTAGAAATAAGTATCAAAAGTCAATTAAATTTTTATCTAGTCATTTGTACAGTGCGTGCAAACGATAAATAAATAATTCCAATTATTTTATTTAAAATCGACTTTGCTATGCACGAGACCTTAATTTTAAACTTCTATAGATTAAAATCTTTTCAATTATTTAAATGATATTATAAATCATCGTTTTGACAATACGTCATTAAGGTATAATATTATAAAAGCAGCGCCATGACAATTGAGTGTTAAATTATCAGTCTTGATGGAAATATTCGACTGCGATTAATTTCTGACCTGTTATGCACCAACTGAATAATAAAGCAATCTACGAAATGTTTTTGTGTCTGGGTTTTTGTTCATTGTGTTTCCGATGAATGTCGTTTGAAAAGGAAAAAAAATGATCAATGCATGTTGCGGTGAGTTTTAAAGCCGTGAGACAAAAATTTAGCAACTTGATTTATTTAATTTATTATTAATTATCTATAGCGACTTGGTCCCTGTTGATGATATTTGCAAAGTTGATCTAAGAAAGGGCAGTTTTTGTTAAACCAAATTAAGTTATGAATTAAAAAAACACAAAAAAAACAAACAAATTCGTCTTTGCAATTGATGTCTATTGTTGCGTCTTTGTAAATTTAACCTGCTCAGCAAGATCTAAGATCTCAGCACGATCTTAAGATCTCAGCAAGATCATAAGATTCAGCAAGATCTAAATATAGATCTCAGTATTATCTTAAAATTGTATCAACAAGATCTAAAGATCTTAGCAAGATCTAAAATTCGATCCCAGCAATATCTAAATGTCTATCTCAGCAAGATCTGACGGTCTATCGCAGCAAGATTTAACTGTCTTTCTCAGCAAGATCTAAAGATAGATCTAAACAAGATCTAAAGATAGATTCAGCAAGTTCTAAAGATAGATTAAACAAGATCTAAAGATCTTAACAAGATATAAAGTTCTACATTAGCCAGATCTAAAGGTATATCTCAGCAAGATCTAACGGTCTATCTCAGCAAAATCTAAGGCTAGATTTTAGCAAGATCTAAAGATAGTTTCAGCAAGATCTCAAAAACTTAGCAAGATCTAAAGATCTCAGCAATATCTAAAGTATATAAATATGGTGTTTAATACTTATACGTCCAGTACAATAGATGTCGCAGTAGGAGAAAACATAGAAAATGGGGCTAACATAATTACAATGTACACGTTTGATTAAAATAAATTAAATAATATTAAACTTCTCACTGATGAACTATATACCTTCTAAATAAGTAATAGTAAACGTAATATATTTAAATGTACGTCTAAATGTTAATGTACTGTGTACAAGCCAAACATAAACATTTTATTATTTTCTATTGTGAAATACCGTTCTTCCATCAATTTCGTACATTATTCTGTATATAAACCACAACAATACATTCTCATCTTGATCAAATTGATTCAAGTGGTATCAACAGGAATGCTAAAAAGACCATTCACAACTGAATGGATATAAATGCACAGTAAATTAAAGCTTTTATCGGGGCAGTGAAAGTGCCAATTTTATTATCAAATTACAACACCCTCCACGATTACACGGCCCTCCACCAATTGTGTTCCCGTGAGCACGTTAGCAGTGTTTGCGATGCAGTTATATACTTCAACACAACCCTCAGCCTGCGTCATATTTACGGGTAACAAACCAATGCTAATTTTATCTTAGTTACTTACCATGACATGCAAAGGTCAATCCGCATGCAAGCAACAAGCGGTGCTGATACTGATTGCCGACAGGAGAGTATTTTGTTTTTGACATATCCCATAGTTCTCAAACAAACCCTGTTGTTTGAGAATATTGTTTTCATTGAAATTGTCTGATTAAGACGGACCTAATACATGGTCCAGAGGAGGAATAAAAAGGGGTACCAGGAGCTGTACGCCTGTTATGTTTGGCTCTGTAGGATTGTCCCATACATACTTTGTAATCCGAAAGCAGGGGCGGATCCAGAGCGTATTGGTGGTGGTGGTGGTGGGAGGGGGGGGGGAGGTGAATAAAAATCCATTCAACTTTATCGCAATAAATACTAGATATTTATGCATAGTTATGGACTTTAATTTCGACCTAAGCAGTCAACAGACAAAATCTACTTTAAAAAAGCTTAGGTTTTTGTTTTGTTTTTTAAAACTTAAAAGTATGTTTTCACAGGGGTTTTTTTTAGGTTTTTTAAAACTTAAATGTATATGTTTTTTCACAGAGTTTTTTTTTTTTATAGTTTTTTTTTTTTTTAATTAAATGTATATGTTTTTTACAGTTTTTACCTGGTTGTTGTGTGTGTCGGACGTGGGTGGTGGGGGTATCCCCCACCCACACCCGATCCACCCCTGTCAGAAAGTTCTTCGTGTCAGCAGGAATAAAAATTATTTTTTTGAGGAAGAATAATCATGACAAAAAAAAAGAAAGTGTTATTTTTTCTTTGTGGCTGACGAAGATCTAACTATTTAGATATTTACTGTTGTTATGTACATTTGTATTTAAAGAATGCTTTGTTATTCTCTTTATTTTGATTCCTTTTGTTGTTTGTAAGTGCCTATCTGTTCTTTTGATAGTTGTATATAGATTTATATCGGTACGAGATGTAAACATAAACATTCGCTTTCAGGAGATTTCTCAGGACCGGACACTTTTCTCACTTATCTTAACGATTCGACAACGTCTCCGTCATGGCCCAATATAGCCATATACATAGAGTTACTCTGCAACATTTTCATATATGCGGTGGGAATTTACACACAATTTGTCTCCTAATTAGCTGGGAGACGACAGTGATTGATGAAAGGCCAGGGACCGAATGTTGTGTGTGTGTGTGTGTGTGTGCCACTCGGAACTCCTCGGGTTATTCCGTCAACGTAATCAATATCCGAAGCTTGTCGGAGATCGCCGAGTAGGTACGATTGTGTGTGTGCGTGCGTGTTTGTGTGTCATTTGTACTTCGCACAAAACATAATCAATGGCGTCATTTGACAGCTGTGTCTTTTCTGCGCTGGGTAAATTAAACTTGGATGATTTAAATTTGAAGCAGCAACAAAGTGAAGTTTTACATGCATCGCACGATAGTGAGCTGTCATCCGAGCTGCCATCTTTGTTTTGACGTCTGTCACAAAAGTCCCGTTTAGGGAAATGGCTGAGGTAATCCGACTTCCTACATACATCCGAGAGATGATTCCTAAATTATCCGAGGTGTTCCGATTGTGTGTGTGTGTGTGTGTGTGTGTGTGTGTGTGTGTGTGTGTGTGTGTGTGTGTGTGTCTCTCTCTCTCTCTCTCTCTCTCTCTCTCTCTCTCTCTCTCTCTCTCTCTCTCTGTGTTTCTTTTTCGTAACTACTCGACTATTTCTGGAATCTCCGTGAATTGCTGAGGTATTGCGAATGCTGTCGGCTGAATCTTGTGAAAGCTTTTGTCCGCCGGAATAAGAATAGCGATCATAAATAGTTCCTCTAAGTATCAGTGTGGATTGTTCAACCTAATTTGTCAACAAGCACGATCATTTTCATGTTTATATTTAATATTACGTTTGATACAAGTGTTGTATTTTAGAAGGACAGGAAAAGAATTTATCTCCTATTTGTAATAACTACGAATTAGCCACGCCATCGGCACAGACAACTGTTTATTTCATACACCCAAGTGTAGTTTCTAAGCACAGGGACCGTAACCAAAGCTTGAGGAAGTCTTCCAACTGCCTTGTGGTTCGCCAGTGGTTCTACCCAGATAATTGTTTGAGATCGTCCTCCATCATTAATAGCTGGACGTTATAGACCACAACTGCGCCATAGCTGGACGCCGCATTATAGACCACAACTGCGTCATAGCTGGACGCCGCATTATAGACCACAACTGCGTCATAGCTGTCGCCGCATTATAGACCACAACTGCGTCATAGCTGTCGCCGCATTATAGACCACAACTGCGTCATAGCTGTCGCCGCATTATAGACCACAACTGCGTCATAGCTGGACGCCGTATTATAGACCACAACTGCGTCATAGCTGTCGCCGCATTATAGACCACAGCTGCGTCAAATCTTGACGCCGCATTATAGACCATAACTGCGTCATAGCTGGACGCCGAATTATAGACCACAGCTGATGTATAGTCTATAAATGGATCATTTAAGGATGATATGCTAAATTCATATTCAGAATTAAATTTATTTCTCAATGTCAATTGAAGCTTTACTTAGCAAATTACAGAAGAAAATAACATTAATTTAATTTGGATTTAAAACATTTAATTCTACTTAAATACTAAAGTGCACGTATATACACATGTCTAAGGGTTACCTCTTTAGAGCAACTACCTCTCTTAAGCAACCAAATTCTCTCCTTCCGTTTGATGTTGCTTAAGAGAGGGAGCACTGTTTAGACCACAACTGCGTCATAGCTGGACGCCGCATTATAGACCACAACTGCGTCATAGCTGGACGCCGCATTATAGACCACAACTGCGTCATAGCTGGACGCCGCATTACAGACCACAACTGCGTCATAGAGCGACGCCGCATTACAGACCACAACTGCGTCATAGCTGGACGCCGCGTTATAGACCACAACTGCGTCATAGCTGGACGCCGCGTTATAGACCACAACTGCGTCATAGCTGGACGCCGCGTTATAGACCACAGCTGCGTCATATCTGGACGCCGTATTATAGACCACAACTGCGTCATAGCTGGACGCCGCATTATAGACCACAACTGCGTCATAGCTGGACGCCGTATTATAGACCACAACTGTGTCATAGCTGGGAGCCGCATTATAGACCACAACTGCTTCATAGGTGGACGCCGCGTTATAGACCACAGCTGCGTCATATCTGGACGCCGCATTATAGACCACAACTGCGTCATAGCTGGACGCCGCATTATAGACCACAACTGCTTCATAGCTGGACGTCTCATTAAAGACCACAACTGCGTCATAGCTGGACGCCGCATTATAGACCACAACTGCCTGCGTCATAGCTGGACGCCGCATTATAGACCACAACTGCGTCATAGCTGGACGCCGCATTATAGACCATAACTGCGTCATAGCTGGACGCCGCATTATAGACCACAACTGCGTCATAGCTGGACGCCGCATTATAGACCACAACTGCGTCATAGCTGGACGCCGCGTTATAGACCACAACTGCGTCATAGCTGGACGCCGCGTTATAGACCACAACTGCGTCATAGCTGGACGCCGCATTATAGACCACAACTGCGTCATAGCTGGACGCCGCGTTATAGACCACAACTGCGTCATAGCTGGACGCCGCATTATAGACCACAACTGCGTCATAGCTGGACGCCGCATTATAGACCACAACTGCGTCATAGCTGGACGCCGCATAATAGACCACAACTGCGTCATAGCTGGACGCCGCGTTATAGACCACAACTTCGTCATAGCTGGACGCCGCGTTATAGACCACAACTGCGTCATAGCTGGACGCCGCGTTATAGACCACAACTTCGTCATAGCTGGACGCCGCATTATAGACCACAACTTCGACATAGCTGGACGCCGCGTTATAGACCACAACTGCGTCATAGCTGGACACCGCATCATAGACCACAACTGCGTCATAGCTGGACGCCGCATTATAGACCACAAGTGCGTCATAGCTGGACGCCGCATTATAGACCACAACTGCGTCATAGCTGGACGCCGCATTATAGACCACAACTGCGTCATAGCTGGACGCCGCATTATAGACCACAGCTGCGTCATAGCTGGACGCCGCATTATAGACCACAAGTGCGTCATAGCTGGACGCCGCGTTATAGACCACAACTGCGTCATAGCTGGACGCCGCATTATAGACCACAACTGCTTCATAGGTGGACGCCGCGTTATAGACCACAGCTGCGTCATAGCTGGACATCGCATTATAGACCACAACCGCGTCATAGCTGGACGCCGCATTATAGACCACAACTGCGTCATAGCTGGACGCCGCATTATAGACCACAACTGCGTCATAGCTGTCGCCGCATTATAGACCACAACTGCGTCATAGCTGTCGCCGCATTATAGACCACAACTGCGTCATAGCTGGACGCCGCATTATAGACCACAAATGCTTCATAGCTGGAAGCCGCATTATAGACCACAACTGCGTCATAACTGGACGCCGCATTACAGACCACAACTGCGTCATAGCTGGACGCCTCATTACAGACCACAACTGCTTCATAGCTGGACACCTCATTATAGACAACAACTGCGTCATAACTGGACGCCGCATTACAGACCACAACTGCGTCATAGCTGGACGCCGCATTATAGACCACAACTGCGTCATAGCTGGACGCCGCATTATAGACCACAACTTCGTCATAGCTGGACGCCGCATTATAGACCAAAACTGCGTCATAGCTGGACGCCGCATTATAGACCACAACTGCGTCATGGTAAAGATCGGAAAATGAAAATAAACCTTACTTTAATGCAGTTTATTTGACAAGATAAAATGTTAATGTTTGACAAAAAGTTAATTAGGCACAGTGTTGTGATAGTATACACGGTAAAATTACAAGTAACTCATATAAGAATTGTTGTTCTATGATTTAATCTTTACGCTGGGTCTGCATTTTACCATCATCAACAACATAATCAGGAAGAACAAAAAGCAACATCAGCAACAAATAGAATCGTATATTTGCAGCGTTTCCAGGTCTTAATAAATTTAACGAAGCTATCTTTCACACTAGCAAACGATGTTTTCAGCAATAAATCGATCCATTAGCGATTATCTATATGAAACGTATATTTATTAAGTTCTGTTTACGCTATATTTGCTGATCGTGCAAACATTTATCTTAGCTGTTTATTTAGACGTAGAACATACATTTACATTATACATAAGATTGTCATAAAACCCAGCCGTTTACAATAAACACGTGTGCAACAAATGCGTGTGTGTCTTGGTCGGACTTCAATGAAATCTTTAACTTGTTCAATAAATCTTTTGTCTGGCCAATTTTAAGGCGGCGTCATGTCGTTCATGAGACGGATTTAACAGGGCCAGCAGACGAATAAGAATTGAAAACGTAGTCACAAAAATCCGCCACTTTTTGTCCCCAAAAGGATGTCCCCCAACCATGTTTAAGTGCTCTAAGTAGCCGAATTACATTCAATAATATCCGTTGTTACAAATACTGATTATTGTTTGTTTATTGGGTTTATCGTCCCACCAACAGTATTTCAGTTATCTGGAGACGGTGTCCACTTGAAGCAGATATAGTGCTGCTTTCACTGTGTATAGCATGCCGTGAACACCTGGCATGATACCACACCCAGTCACATTATCCTGACACCGGGCAAACCAGTCGAGGAAATACCCTTATATTTGCTTAAGCGTTAGCAAGGGAGCTATACCACTACCATTTTTAACGACTTTGGTATGTCGAACCTGGGGCCTCCCGTACCTGGAACCGACGCTCTACAGATTGCGCTACCAGGTCCGGTTACTGATAATTGCCTCTTAGTAATATTTAAGGTGATGTCCAACAGTTTGGGCAGATTTTCTTTCATCAACATGAATAAATAAATTATTGTTACTTGAAAAGATCTCGAGAAATGATGTTAATTGATAAACTACGTCAACAGGTCAAAGGTGAAGCATGACACCCCCCTCGACATTACACAAATGTACATAAACCCTCTCCGAACTACATGTACACTGCACAGATAGCTTTTTCTAAACTATGAAAACCACGTGATCATTTACTATTTAGATTACGTTATAACATGATCCGGGTAATTTGTTCTGACGTCGGTATCAATTTTTAGCGGAAATCCTGGTCTTTTTTTGTTGTGGGTTGTCGCACGCTACACCTTCCAGAGTTATGAGAAAGTTGACTTTTGAAAGCACGAATGTTTGACCCCTGTATGACCTTGACTTTTCGCAGTCAGTCATCATGCCTGAGAAGAACAGAACAGAACAGAACAGTATTTTATTAGTTTCAACGTGTACATAGTACATAGTTGCAAGATGATTACAATGAATAGTGCTGTCACTGATCATCTAGTTGTTTAAAGTCACAAACACACACACACACGCACACACACACACACACACACACACACACACACACGCACGCACACACACACGCACACACACACACACACGCACACACACACGCACACACACACACACACACACACGCACACACACGCACACGCACACGCACACACACACACACACACACACACGCGCGCGCACACACACACACACACACGCACACACACACACACACGCACACACACACACACACACACACACACGCACACACACACACACACACACACACACGCACGCACACACACACACACACACACACACTGAGAAGTAGTAACACGTTTACAGAAACAAATAGGCCCTACATTTGTCAAAGAAGTCTAGACGCGTCAAGTGCGTCCAGGATTGCTTCTAATGGTAACATACGTATTGTTGTATGTTTAAATTAGAAATTACACAATATAATCACTTGAACTTCTAATTTAAACGTATAGCAATATACAATGCCTTGCAGAAATATCATGCAGTGTCTAGATGAGAGAAGAAAATATCGGATCGATCTGCTATTAGAACGAGTGTTCCACTCGCTATGTATTTTATACCAAAATTGTAATAAAGGAAGCCCTACGCTTAACAATTTACACAACCTCTTAGAAATGGTAGCTGTGCCTTTTATTTCGTGTTGAAAAGGCTAGGCAATTGTTATTTCCATTCTATCTTTTGATGCCATTATTTTTTGTTAAAATCGGTTGTGTGACTCAGATGTAACTTTGTATATTTGTCGATGATGCGGTTTTATCATTTTTTGCACACCTTTATTATCCTACATGGTTAAACTGAGACCTCCCCAACAGCGCTTTTCAGTGCTTTGATTATTTATATTTTTGAAACGTATGAAGCTTTACAGCGTATCATTTCACGACATGCTTTGTCGACCAGGGGCGTGCCTGCCGTTACGCACTTACGCACGTGCGTACAGTGGCTTCCAGAAATTGAAAAAATAAAAACGCCAAAAAGTGAATAAAACTCGTCGCCTAACCCGGGTTAGGCTCTACCTGTAAGATCTAGTGGTTTTCATCATTTCATCATTCAAATAAATATTATAATTTAAGATATTGTACAAGTTCTTCTGTTATCAATGAGGTATTTTGGTCTTCTGCTGTAAAACAGTTCTGTGCACTGAGACAGGGATCCGTCACAATGAGGAGAAATCTGTTTTGTGCGGTTGCTTTCCCTGTGTTTGTTGTAGCCATTAAAATGGCGTCAACCTCAGTCTGTAGCGATGATCACGATGTTCCCTACTGTGACGTGTTTTCTGACGATCGCCCCTTGAACATGTTGTTGACGTGTTTGCCCGCAGAAAGGAGAGGCGGCTAGCGTTAGATTTTATTGCGTATAATTACGCGTTCGCCTTTGACCTGCATGTATTCATTATTGAATCTTGACAGTGTTTTTAAAATTTCGCATCCATGAGTGCGTATATATATGTTCATACGTTTGAAACTTTTTTCATCGCTGTTCATTCTAAACATGTCTATTGTTCTGATTATGTAACTACCATTAATTTTGATATTTGATCACGGTTTAATTACAAATGTCTAACTTACACCCATCTTTTTCTTGTTTGACTATATACATATATAGTCTTAATTTTACTACTATTACTTGTTTTCAGGAAAGAAAATGTTTTGTATACATCATGAAGCGTTATAAAGACACCTGAAAAAGTATGACGTATTTTCTATTTCAAATGATAGTTATTGGCAATTTTTTTATGTTTAAAAACGCCCCAGAATGCACCTACGGCGTTATGTAGTAAAATAAAATTTCCGGGGGAGCATGCACCCGGACCCCCCTAGCAGGAGTGCGTATAGACAAAAGTTGTCTAGGCACGCCCCTGTCGACCATTTGAGGTAGTGTTCAAGTGTTATAAAATAAAGTAGAAGTTTATGCAAAAAAGTATGTCCAAATTCCCCAAATTGTTTGCAATTTATAATTACATGTATACATTTGATAAAGGCAGAGAGCTGGATACCGTCTTGAAGGCAAAGTTCCCATTTCTCCTTACCAAGTGGAAAGCTTCAAATGACATTTGAATTACTCACTCGATCTAACATTAATATTTTTAATATATTTTAATAAATTTGTAGAAAATGAAAGCATGTCCTAGAATATTTCTTAGCTGACAATCTGGAGTATTACTTTAGATTATAACTATGTCTTAGGTTTTGCTATATTAATATATTAACATTTCTCAAACGCGCTGTACATCACAGTTTTTTTCACACATCTCTCTCTCTCCCTCTCTCTCTCTCACACACTCTTGATTCTCCCATCTCTCATTCCCACTCTCTCTCCCATCTCTCTTCACATCTCTCACTCTTTTATTTCTCTCATAAATCTCTCCTCTTTCACTCCTCCCAGCTCTCTCTCTCTCTCTCTCTCTTACTTCCATCTCTTTTCTCCCTCTCCTTTACTCTTTCACTTCTCCCACAACCACTCTTGCCTTTCTCTCATCTATCTCTCCCATATCTTTCCTCCCTTCTTTCACTTTCACTTTTTTTTATCTTCTCCCGCCTCTTTCTTTCTTTCTGGAGTCTTACTTTAGATTTTTACTATGTCTAAGTTTTCGCTATATTAATATACTAACATTACTGGAACGGGCTGTAATTCACAGTTTCTCCCATCTCCAACTTCCCTCTAAACCTATGTGTTTCCTCACAACCGGAACATAGATTTTTGTTCAGTTCTGTTCTTCAATAACCTAAATGATTAACGATAGTAGGCGACGGAAGATTTAATTAGAAGATTGCACACACTGCAGAAATTGTTAATACATATATTTCTTCCGAAGACGGATTTTTTTATGCAAACAATCACAAGTTATTACAAGTTGTCAAAACATGAATGTTCAAAATGTAAAAATGCATGTTTATACCCACTCGGTGTCATAAAACCATTGTTTATATTAATAGAAAAACATATAATAGTAAAATAGACAATATGCCAAATATAAGGAACACACTCCCGTAGATGTTATTACACAGTGTCATATCCTATATGCTTTCAACTTTGTCGACAAATGTATGTATTGTATCAACCGTATAGCTGTTTACATCGCTTAAAAATACTCCAAAAGTGTTTTAATGGTTAAACTTTCGTCAGTTTAAACACATTCCAATAGCTTATATATACAAGTTTACATTATTTCCTGTAATACACGAACACAAACATCACGAAATAATCCATACACTGGAAAAGTATCTCTAAAACAATTTTCACAACATGTTGCTATGCCTACCGGTCATAGGACTTACAAATCCAGATCCATCTTTGTAAAACGACCGCTGGCGAAGTGACATCATTTCATCGTTTCTATGGTCACGTGATCGTGACGTCACATATCCAGGTATTCTGTCAGTCACACGCGATCGTGACGTCATACTGTCACGCACATTTAAAGCTTCCTTGCAACCATTCAAAATATTGTGCAGCGTCTGCCAACTATGATCCGGTGGTTGTCTTGAATCCATTGGTTTCCAAAACTCAGAATTCTCTTTCTGACTGGGAACTCCTCGATGACTTTTGTATATCGTCTTTTGAACATCTTTGTTAAACACCGGAAGTGAGCTCATGTCAATATTCGCGATGTGTCTGTTTATAGATTGATCGCGATCGGCAATGTTCGGTTGTTTCCGTCTGTGACGTTTGAGGGAATAAACCTTATCAACACTGAAGCCTTTCATACGAAGATAAACTTTCTGATTATTTACAAACGAACAACTCGGTCTCTTTCTTGTGACTGGCAAAGTAAGGGAATTGAGTTTTGGAAATAATAAATTGTTATTTTCAGTGTTCTCCCCTGATGGGAATCCCGAATGATGTTTCACTATGGTTAAACGTTTCATGGGATTCATTGTCGAACGGGATCGAGGGGTTCCGAGCACGTGACCGGAAGGAAACATTGTGAAGTAATCAATCTATTTGTATATTTAATGGCCCCAAAGACTATGTCCAAAAGTTTATTCAATAATGGCGTCATAGTACGTAAACAGTGGTGCAAACTTTCAATCTACGGAAACACGTAAAATAGTTATATAACATTGTTTGGAATTTATAAAATACAAATGTCTTTGAAGAGTTTGAACACTATTGCAGTATCAACTCAGCACAAATAGGGTCTTTTATTCTTGTTTAATATTTGAATGCAGTGCCTTTTACAAAACTGCACGCTCAACACACGAATAACGGCAAAAAATCGCTGATAAATATTTAGACATTAATAAATAAATGACTTTCAATGTATTACAGTAAGTGTTGCTTATCTTAACTACAACTGTTTGTGATATAAAAACATTACATGTCCACATAATCATTGATTCAAATTCCATAAACGACTGTATGGTTAACAAACTATAAAATCTAAAAACACACACACACTCTTTGCAGTGTTTGGAAACTTTCGCAGAATCGAGTCAAGAAAACTATCGAACTCTTTATACACGCATTGCATGTGCAGTCATTATTATGAGCATATTTACTCTTACATAAGTAACATTTATCATTAATTGTTCATTCCAGAATCACATATATGTACTCTAGTCCATCATTTCAATAAACAGGTAGTCGACCATCGTACCAAAATCTCTCTTTCTTTAATTCCCGCCATTCTGAAATATTTTGATTTGTTGTAAGAAAGCAGTTTCAACAGAGTTCTGGTTCGTATAACAGCCACAAGGAAAATGTTCGGAATGTCAATATGCACATTCATGCAAAAGTGTCTGGAACCGATAACAACGTCCTGTCCAGTGATGGCCGGATGTTGCACACAGGATAGCAATGAAAACACTCAATACATCCATTAGAGGGGACAAAACAACCAAACTTCCACCATTGTTGCGTCCCACAATATCCCAACCAGCATCCACTTTTCACTGAGCTCAGGCTACAAATGACCAACCTACTCCAACTCCCAGCCGCGAAAAGGCGATTTTCAATTTATTGAGCGTGACAATCGACATAGTGTATCTACGTACGTCTCTGAAGGCGATACTTGTGGTCCATTCTACATTCTGTAACCTCTTCTAGAGAGCAACACTTCATTCTGAAAATAGACCTTCGCGTATCTTTCTCTTAAGAAGCGAATTTTATTGCACTCCATTTCAGTGTTTATATCTCGTGCAACACAGACCCTTTATTCTTAAGTGCATTAGAAGTTGTTTGGTGTAAGGATTCTTTTTATCTGCAATCGTTCGACAATCGGTATTTGATATGTTGACTTCTTAATGTCATTCGTTTGCAATCTGAGGCAGCGAAGCGCCAAACATCTATATGAAGCAGATCGCTATCGTCTGCTGACTAGAGAACGAAACCTTACCCACGATTTATGTGTATGTGTCGATACAATATACAGTTAAACGATTTCAAATGAAATAATAAATTATGATGGCTAGTGATGGTAAAGCCTGCGGAGAACGATATCAACAGAAGGGGATTTGTGGAACAAAAAGACGCATTTATTGATGTAAATTTCACGGGATTCTCTGATAAGGTTGACGTAGATTCATATAGGTGGGTTGGTGAACAAAGTCTTATACGGTAAAACGAGAGCAATATTGCAGTGTACTTCAGTGTTTGTTGCTTGTTTGTTTGTTTGTTGTTGTGTGTGTGTGTGTTTTTTTTTTTTTCAAATTTAAATTATTATTTTTATTCGTGTTGCATATGCATACGGCTTGCTTATCCTTTAGATCGACATAAAATAAAACTAAACTGAAACGAATGCATCATGGAAATTAAATAAAAAAGGTTTATTTAAAGCGCTTGTTTATTGTTTATTTGGGTTTTGCGGCCCACCGACACTTAACAGGTCATACGGCGCCGAATACAAAACAGTTTTATGTGAATAGAGAATAATCAGGTTAAAACTAAACTATGTAAAATAAAGAAAAATACAAAAATCTACCAGGTTAAAATAAGGTAAACTACAATCGAAAATAGGTTAACATATTAAACGGTTTAAAAATGTATAACGGTTGGTAAATAAACAGTTTAAAAAGTATAACTTATTAAGAATACTAATCTCGTTCAAGAAGCAAACAAGTTTAGAATCGGACACTGTAATAACAGTTCGTATTTAAAGTGTCTGCTTAAAGTTTAGTGTATGGTTATGGAACACAGATCTACACGATATATATTTTAATAATGACTTAATTAATAAGCCAATCAATGTGTTCCTTATGACAGAAATATAAGCAAGAATGTTTAGGGTAACAACAGTTGACAAAAGTTGTTTTTGAGTCTCGTATTTTGAAAACACGCACAATCTGTTAAATGACAGCATGTAACGATGTACAGTCATCCAATGTAATATTTAAATCATTTTTTAATTATTTTTAAAATGATTTTAATTATTGTTAAAATAATTATGTTAAAAATATTTTGCTTTTTGATAAAGGAAAATGCAATTACGAACAACTGTGGTAATTGTTGAAGGAACAAACATTATTAGTGCGTATCCATTGTTTTATAGCAATTGTTATTTTAAACATATTGAAACAAAATCTGTTTTCTGCATTGCTTGCAGAAAGTACATTTGCACATTTGATTTGAAAACTACAAGATAACACAATACAACGATGTCCGTTACGTTAGTTCACAAACTGTGCTAATGCGTATAAATAGGATCTCAATTTGAACGTTATGTCCTAATTAACTAAATTGTGAATTTTGTTTTCTTCATGTATATAGGCTAAAGTAAGACCTGACAATCAGATACTTGTAAACTTTGGATAACTTTCTATAGGTCCTTAACACAGATGCTGCAGAGATGAACAATTTAATTATTTTAAAATCAATATTGCGAGGTTTGGTTATAGAAATACCGGTATAGAAAAAGAAAACAATACCGGTTCCAAGATAAAATTGATTATTTTCTGTGTGATGTTAGGGAAAAGGAAATTTGTTGATATCAATCCTCATGTAATTGGATGTCTTGTTCTATACATGCCTTTCATGGAGAAGGGCCACAATGTATTTGCCAAGATTGCATTGATGTGTTCGTGAAAACTTATGCACAATCAGTCAATCATAACAGGAAAGATACAAATCGATGAAATTTCAATTAAATAAACAATGGAAACTATTAAAGGTGATGATGATTATTCATCATTTGCTGCTGCTGCTGCTGCTGATGATGATGTTTTTTGTTCGTTTTGTATTTTAAATACATCGAAGCGACCATTTATGATCATGATCATGACGTCAAACTATGTGATGGAGAAAAAACTTGACAAAATGTCTGGGTAGAACCACCTGCGCACCGCAGGTTAGCTGGGAGACCTTCCCACATCAAGTCCTTCATCCGAACTGGACTCGAACCCACGCGGTGAGAGGCTAAGCAGTCAGAGGAGTTGCAAATCGACGACTCAACCACTACGCCATTCGCACCCGATAATGATAATGATGATGATGATGATAATAATGTTGATGACAATGATGATGATGGCGATGATAATGATGATAATAATGTTGATGATGATGATGGCGATGATGATCATGATGCTGATGATGATGATGATGATAATGATGGCGATGATTATGATGATGATGATAATGATGGCGATGATGCTGTTGTTGTTGTTGTTGATGATGATGATGATGATGACGACGACGTTTGTGGTACACCTTCTCCCCTACATTGTTTATATTTAAAACACCCTGTATTTACTAATGAAGGTATGGCTGCATATAAAAACGAATTCTAACGTTTATTTTTTATTGCGCTTTTGAAATCTTGTAATAAATTGACGACGTTTTTGTCGGACCAGGTGTCAAGCATGAGCCTATATAACAGCAGTGCCGAATACATCACAAACAAATGGCCATACGTCAGTTCTTGATTAGATTGGTGGATATAACAAGTGGAACGTGACACAGACGAGAAACCATCGCCGTCTGCCAGGCGACTTTGGAGAGGTTTTAATCACATGCAGACGTTTAATATACACAGACTTGTGAAATAAAGACAATTTAAACAATAGCAAATCCAACAAAAATGTGAAAACATACATAAATATACTAAATTAATTAAGAGAGGCTTAGATTCACAGCTTTTATAAATTAACACTTACAAAGAAAGCAGAATTGATTACAATCACTAAAAACACGAGATCGACCCAATGTAATATACTCAGTTCTCCCTCTGACCGAAGTAATGAATACATTAAACACTGATCAGTTTTAAGAAAATATGCAACACTGAGAAGAAATTGGTTCTGCAACGTTTTAGATTTTTTTCGTTGTCTTTGCAGACATACATAATAAATATAGAATTAATACTATAATATTCATTAAGCTCAATGTGATAGACAAACAGCCAATCAATTAAAATTACTGACATAATAATGATCAGTATTTCATTACGAATATGTAGATTAGAATAGCAGTCATACATGCAATTTATAAGAAAGAGAAACAAAATTCAAACTACACATTGTTACTGATAGTATTCACATTGTAAAAAGAATACATCAACCACAATAAGTCTGCATGTAAAAATATTTTTTGTCTTTAAGGTGCTTACTGTTAGTTGTTAGTTGTCTCACTATGACGGGATATTTTTATTTACACTGTTTGTTTGATAGAAACACCTTCAGGAAGTGCGAGCGCTCCACAAATCAGGTTTTAGCACCCCAGTCGGTCCTTTTGCCGACTGACCGTTCTATTTTTTTTTTATTTATTTTTTTTGAGTGTTATGTCTCGTCTCTGTGTTTTTAGTTACATTTACCATGTTTGCCTTTGTCTTGAGGTTGTTAAGATTTAAATATCTGTAGTAATTTTGATAGGACCTTTTCTTATTTACCTATAAGCAGTATATTAAATTACTCGAACACATTACATCTATCCAAGGCTCCCTATATATTTGTCTTTTTTGTAACTTCATTTAACCATAACAATACATTATCGATTCAATTTTCAATCATTGAGCACTCCAATATTGATAACCCTATCCCGACATTTTATTATATTCATTCATAATTGGATTTTGAATATTGTGAGCAGTGAATATAGAAGATGAATGTGAACATCATTGTTAAATAGACATGGTTGTGTGTATCATGAATAATGTCAGTGTAAATGGATGCACAAAACATACTGATTTTTTTAGATTTAAAATCTTAAAGATTTACAAATATATTTATATACATATTAATCATATATTGATATGTCACTTGGTGATTGTAATATTTCATGTCAGTAATACTACACACATATTTCAGTAATTAATCTAATCTTTAACAATTTCTTATCATGTGTGCAGTGCGTATTAACGAGACGTTAATCACAGAACCTTAATTGAATAAAATCTTTTAAAATATGCTTATGATATGATATTTATCTACCTGCGAAGGTTTTTCGGGTCATAGACATTACTTAATTGCGCCGTCTCGACTGTAGACATTGGAAAAACGAATATACCCAATGACCAGGGGGTAACACTATCTGGTCGGCTGGGTATACAATGGACTAGAAGTAGTCTAAAAACCATAAGTTTTACCATACCTTTTTAAATCTATATTTCAATTATTGATTGATCTTTAAATTGAATGCGCATTACATGTAAACGAGACATTAATTTACCACCTTTGAAGATGATTAACTCTTAAACTATCTTAAAGATATTTAATTCATCGTTGGATAAAACGTCATTGAAATGTAATATGATAAAGTCACTGCAGTGATGAGTATGTGTAAACCTGTTTAACTGTGTTACTGGAGATGAATCCCAAATATTTTTATCTGTCCTAGATACGATGGACCTAGAAACTAGTTTTTACTTAGTTGGAACAAAAGGGAGTAGAGATAGAATGAATTTTATAAACTTGATGATATCAAATAAGGATTTAGTATTCAAACAATTATTTATTTTGTTAATGCAATTATGAAAAGATAAATATAATGACAACAACATAACTCTTATTTTGTAAAACTGTATAATTATGCAAATTGCATCATGGGCAAATAAAGTTTATGTTCTGTTCTGTTCTGTACGTGATGTATGTCTCGGTGTGATAACTTTCTGACCTGTTACGTATATTGTATATGTAGATGAATATAGACATTTCATTCAAGACATGTTGATACATTGGACCGCGACGTTAAAAATGCAACCCATGTTATGAGTAAATGCACATTTCAATTAATAATTAATTAAATCCGGATCTCGTTATACACTTTTCCATACATTCGTAAAAGGCGGTATCCGAACGTAAGAAAGATAAGGCACATATAAACTTTGTATTGTATTGTATTGTATATACTGTCTATTCAGAATCAATGCATGGCTAAATCATGGTGATGTCGGAAAGTTTGGACCATCATTTCTTTTCTCAAATAACCAGATAAGGAATTATTACCTGAAAATGTCCTGCAGCATGCTGGTCATTGATGGTTTTTAGATCTGTATGAACAGAGAAGCATACTTTCCAACTTCGTTATTGCAAACTGGTATTTTCTATCTGAGCACCGCTGCAGAGACAGTGATTTGTAAACTAAGAAAATCACGTGACAACTTACTTTCTGGACCAAGTTATATAGTAATCCGGGTTGCCGCTCTGACGTTGATATCTATTTTTAGCAGAGATCACTATCGGAATTATTTATAGATTTGGAAAGAATAAACTTTTAGAGTTATTTTTTCCGGGATCTGTACTCTCTAACAATATATTTAGTATCCAAAGCCTATTTTAATACTACTAAAATAAGAGTTAATGCAGAAATTATGCTAAAGTTGCCTAAAACAGTGGTAGGATATTGTTGTATGTAATTGATACAGGCAAAATGTCCGGTACCGCCCTTAACCATTCTTGGCTTTTGTACCTGTATAAACTCTATATAGTTCTTTGTATACGTACTAAATGACATCATCCGGATTTTACGTAAGTATCAACAGCATGGCTTCTTATAACCATGTGTTACAAAGCTAACAAAGACTCAGTGATTATTGGTCACAAATAGAGGATGGATATTAAAGCGGCGAGACATATATCTATTATAGACACGATAGTGATCTCTGCTAAAAATAGATACTAAATCTGCTAAAAATAGAAAGCGTACTACGATGACGATAAAACTCGTTCTCAAAAGAAAGTTGTCACGTGTTTTTTTTTGTTGTTGTTTTTTTTAGTTTAAAAATAGCTGTCTCTGCTGTGAGGCTCAGGTAGTATATACCTGTTTGCAATGACGAGTGTGGATTTATGCTTCCCTGTTCACAAAGACATAGGGCATCAATGAACAGCATTTTGTGGGACCTTTCCAGGTAACAATGACTGATTTGGTTAAGACAACATCTATGGTCCAAACAATCCGATGCCACTTTTAAGATTGATCTGATTCCTTGTGTAGTTATGCATCACTTTTATCCTTTATTCGTCTATATATTTATTCACAAGACGTAAACCGTGTTAGGTTATTAAAAAGAAAGACAAATGGACTTCGTTTAAAGATTTCCTAGGACAAGGACACTGAACAAGATTGGAACTATAGAATGAAATGACTCATCACAAATTTGTTCTTACTTTTCGCTTGGCTTGCATGTGAAATACCTTTGTTCTGTGCCTTTACGGAGTTTGGTATATATTGCAATGCTCATAGGACTGTGTCATATATTCTTATTGACTACGTATTCCTCATTTTTAGATACTCGACTATTTCCGGTAGAAATGACCGAGGTATTCCGATCGCTTTTCCCCACTGCCACAATATAAACGGTATATGAAGAACTATAAAGTGTCTGCGACATCTTCATATATCAACATTGGCAATAATACACCAAGGAATGTCTCCTACTACGTTGAAGAGACGACAGTGATTGATGTAAAGGTCATGCACCGGAAGGTTTATTGTGTCTGCTTAAACATCGTTATATGGAAACGTGTCCCGAGTACTCTCGGATTAATCTTGTCAAAGGAGTGTGTGAAATAATACGCGATAAAAATAGTTCTCATAAATATCGAGGAGATTTGTTTAAATTATTATTCAGTTTCTTAATGATTTTATTTTCCTCTTTGCATATCATAGAGCATTAAATGCACAACTGTAATTGCATTTTAGATAGATGAAAGTGTCCTTTTCTGTAACATTGGCGTAGAAGCTACCCACATTTTTTTTTCAATTAAACTTTCAAACGTAGTGATAAATAAATGCAGCAAAAACAGCGACAACAAAAGACAAAAATAAATAAATAAAAAAATAGCAAAAGCATACACAAATTTTGATGGTTTTCTAAATCGAAAAAAAACAACAACACAAAAACAACAACAAAATGTTTGCTTTTACGTCATCAAATTTGCATAAGGATAACATCGATTCTACTTTATCTTTATTACGTTGCTTATCAAGACGTTAAACTACCTTATCTTTATTACGCCTGTTTATCGTGCCAATATTTATCTAAGCCGTTTAATGTGAATGTATTACAGACATTTGCATCATACATTGAAATATAATAAAGCTTCGTACAATATTCACTTGTGCAACCAATGTGTGTTTATAAGATTTCAATGTAGTCATTAACTAGTTCAATAGTTCCTTTGATTGGTTAGTGTACAGGCAGCGTCTGCGTGGTAATTAAGCGGTTTTAATGGAGCCGGCAGACGATTAGATTTACATTTATTGTCAATGGATTCAAAGAATCAGCGCCATCTTAGTCGATATAAAGATTGTATTTCCACCATGCATAGCTACCCTTAATTATTTATTTATTTACATGTATTATTGTCGATGTGATATATATTATATTAAATTATATTATATTATATTATATTATATTATATTATATTATATTATATTATATTATATTATATTATATTATATTATATTATATTATATTATATTATATTGTACTATATTATATTATATTATATTATATTATATTATATTATATTATATTATATTATATTATATTATATTATATTATATTATATTATATTATATTATATTATATTAGAGAGAGAGAGAGACAGAGAGACAGAGAGACAGAGAGACAGAAAGGAAAAGAGAGAGCATTAAACAGGTTATTTTATTTTTTTGCAGTTTAGTAAAATTATGAATTGCCATCATAAATTTAAAACGTGTACTATAAACGCACATATCTTATAATCGTGTACGTAACATGTTGTC
The DNA here is from genome assembly GCA_007844125.1 of Sinonovacula constricta. Taxonomy (NCBI): domain Eukaryota; kingdom Metazoa; phylum Mollusca; class Bivalvia; order Cardiida; family Solecurtidae; genus Sinonovacula; species Sinonovacula constricta. The sequence goes on from CM017564.1 coordinate 19,942,358, forward strand.
GGTTTGTGAATATAGTTTTTTATAACAGGTCAGCATAATAATTAACTTAAAAAAACACAAAGTTTATTTATTGCATCAGATAAAAATGTTTTCCAGGGCACGTTTATTGTTAAGACACAGACCTATGACTGTATTAAATAAATACTCATTCATAAAGAATAAAGACATACCCATTTTACATTCTGAGTTAACATGTAAAGAAAATCCAATAGACGTGTTAGTTCAATTTAAATGTTTTAATGCTAAATAGTTTAACAAATAACAATCGTCCTAGACTTGCGTGAAGTGAATATTTTACATACAACTAATTTCAGATAGACCAAGAACATACGAAAAAATTCATACACTGGTATTAGTTTCCAAAAAACACGTATCACAACATGTTGCTATGCCTACCGGTCATAGGACTTACAAATGCAGATCTATCTTTGTTAAACGACCGCTGGTTTAGTGATGTCATTCCTCCGTTTCTTTGGTCACGTGACCGTGACGTCACATATCCAGGTATTCTGTCATTGTCACGTGATTGTGACGTCACATGTTCACTTGGGTGTAAAGCTTCCTTGGAAGTATTCAGAATACTGTATAGCGTCTGCCAACTATGCTCTGACGGATGCCTTGAATTTACAGGTTTCCAAAACTCGGGACATTTTTTCTGACTAGTGAATCCACGATGAGCTTTGTTTATCGTTTTTGGAACATCTTTGTTCAGGATCGGAAGTGAGCTAAAATCGAGATTCGTGATGTGTCTGTTTAATAACTGGTCACGATCGGGTATGGTCGGTTGTTTACGTCTGTGACGTTTGAGTGAATAAACGTCATCCACATTGTAACCTTTCATACGAAGATAAACTCTTTGATTATTTACAAAAGAACAACTTGGTCTCTTTCTATTCACTGGCAAAATGGAGGAGTCAAGTCTTGGAAATGACAAATTGTTTTCAGTTTCTTTACCATGTTTATCATTGCTAATTCCTTGATGTTGTTTCACTACTGTATGGCTTCTCCTAAGATTCAAGGTCGAGCGGGACCGTGGAGTTCCGAGCACGTGACCGGAAGGAAACATTCTGAAGTAATCCTTTTATAATCAATGACGTCAAAATCTACGTCATAATGGGTGTAAATATTACATTCACACGATTAACAACGGGTGTTTGCATGTCATGTCAAAAGTCCAATACGCACACACGCCTGCATTGTCGTGAGTCTTATAACGGCTTCCTGGCGTGGGATGACCGGACGTTGTTTTTCACTCAGCTATCCAGCAGGACACACAATAACATCCATTACCCGGGATAAAACAACTATACTCCCACTATTGTTGCGCCTCACACTATGTCAATCAGCATCTAATTATCACAGTGAGCCGACTTTAAATGGCCAATCTATTCCAATCTCAGCCGCTCGAAGGCGACCCACGATTTATTGTGCGTGAAATTCGATCCAACGTATCTACGTACCAGTACTATTAACACGATCCTTCTGTGGCCCAGTCCAACAATCTTTTTTTTTGTAACCTAGTTCGTCTCTAAATAGACGTTCGCGGTATCTTTCTCTCGAGTTTTATTACACTCCATTTCAGTGTTTAATGTCTAATGCGACGCAGGGCCCTTTATTGTAAAGTACCCAACATATTGTTTAGTGTAAGCATTCTTTTTATCTGCAATCGCCCAACAATTAGTATTCAATATTTAAGGCGCTTAATGACGTTTTATGCCCTCTCAGTCAACGAAGCACTTTCATTCTGTCAACAAGCGACCAGAAAGACGGCAGACCGGTTAACGATTTTTTTCCGCAGAAAATTTATGTCTGTGTCGATACTATTACAGACAGTCTACTGAGAAACGATTTCAAATGAAAGAAAAATCAACAAATATGTCAACATGGCTGATGATGATAAGTACCTGGGAGTACAATGTCAACAAACGGAGATTTGTGGCAGCAAAAAACACTTGACCAAGCTCGCATACATGAATATTTATTTCCGTTTTTTTCTCAGGTGTTTGATATGGGAAAATAGATGGATTTTACTTTTTTCCGTGTGTGTCTTTTCAAATTTTGTAATCGGTTTTATTATGATATTGCTGTTTCGTACTTTAAAGGTTGGTTGTGTCTTTCATCAGGCCATATATATACGAGACGGGAACATCGCAATCGGGAATATTCGGGTATATTCGCCATCCCCGTCATACATCCGTTGTTGATCTATCTACTTGACAAATAAATGACTAAATATTTCCCTGTAGCGATGAAAACTTTACATGCTAACTTACTTACATGCTAAATTGATATTCGGTTTAGAGGTTATATAACGCCTTTCATTTGGGTTTACAGGTTGTATAACGTCTTTCATTTGGGTTTACAGGTTGTATAACGTCTTTCATTTGGGTTTAGAGGTTATATAACGTCTTTCATTTGGGTTTAGAGGTTATATAGCGTCTTTAATTTGGGTTTACAGGTTACATAACGTCTTTCATTTGAGTTTAGAGGTTATATAACGTCTTTCATTTGGGTTTAGAGGTTATATAACGTCTTTAATTTGGGTTTACAGGTTGTATAACGTCTTTCATTTGGGTTTAGAGGTTATATAACGTCTTTAATTTGGGTTTACAGGTTGTATAACGTCTTTCATTTGGGTTTAGAGGTTATATAACGTCTTTAATTTGGGTTTACAGGTTATATAACGTCTTTCATTTGAGTTTAGAGGTTATATAACGTCTTTCATTTGGGTTTAGAGGTTATATAACGTCTTTCATTTGACGAGCTGTAAAACATCTCCAGCGGTTATAAAATTGTGTTCACACGCAGACTGTTTTCATTTGGTAAACCTTTTGTTTTCTGCTGCATTTACAAATAAACAACTTGTATATCTTTTGTTTCATTATTTTCCAATTTTGTTGATTTGTTTTGTTTCTAACTTTCTTTCACAAGTCTGGATAAAGAAATGGTCCGTGTGTGATTACAAACCTCTCCAATGTCGCCTGGCAGACGGCGACGGTTTCTAGCCTGTGTCACGTTCCACTCGTAATATTTCCCAATCCAATCAAGCAATGACGTATGGCCACTTGTATCACGTACTGGACGTTGGCTTTGGATTGACATTACCGGGACTACATTTACCACCTGGTTCGACGCTTAATCGTCACTTTTACATAGGGTTTTAATAATTAGTTTGAATTTTTATACAAGACTGCACTTTTATAAAATCTTATCAGTTTTATACAATTCCATGTATTTGTATAAGCATCACAGTGAACTTTATGTCACCATGGACTCAAAATGTTGTATCACTAGCTTGATACCAGTGTGCAGCGCGTGTAAAAAGTCTTCTCTACTTATATCTATTCAAATGAACGAGAAATTAAGCGTTGAGTTGTTTTAACCGACAGACGCGACCAAATACGATAATTCATGGCCTGTAATAAAATTGAGATGAATATAGATGGTACTAAATGTCGTGTGAGTTGGTGTTCGTTCAGTGTATTTTAGATAAGGCCTATAGAGAGAGAAGTTAATCAACACTGGATGATGGGCTGTAGTGAGATAGAATGGTTAAACACATAGCAAGCCAATTTTCTTTTCTTTTTAAATTAAGATGATTATTGTATTGGGGGCCTAGAATACGCAAAATAATACTGTTACTCATTTTTTTCGGACCCTCTGCCCATTTACCAAAATAAATAAAAATAAAATAAACAAAGGGTTTCGTTGGATACTCGTCCTCCTTCCTGTTTTCGTTTGTTGTTGTTGTTGTTGTTTGTTGTTGCTATTGTTTTTGTGTTGTTGTGTTGTTACATCGCACCGACACAGTTATGGTCATACTGACGACTTCCAACTATTTATTGGTGGAGAAAGACTCCAAATTTATGTCTGAGTAGGACCACCGGCGCACCACAGGTTAGATGGACCCCCCCCCCCCCTCTAGCCCCCTCCCCTCCCCACCCCCACAGGAAAGCTCTCGCGCTACGATCGGAACTCGAACCCACGCGATAAGTGGCTGAGGATTTTCAAGTCAGCGACTCCAACCGCTCAGCCACGGGCATCCCGAGTTGCTCTTTAGGAACTTGGTGTTTTTACATCACCAACTTTTCCGCCAGATTGCTAGACATTAATGGGGTCAATGACTACATGTAATTACTTAAACATTTTAGAAGTGTTCGCGAAATAGGCTAAATGAGACCTTTCAACAACGTGGGTAAACATTAACAATAAATTAAAACTTTATCATGCAATGAAAGTGCCAATTTTATTATAAAATTACAGCACTCTACTTACTGGGTCAATTGATTAGTTGTAACCACGAGAGCACGTTAGAAGTGTTTGGGATGCAATTACGGTTTTCATTTAAAACCCTTGTCCTGCCACATATTTGCAGATAGCTAATCAGATCACATGTTGTTTTGTTGTTTTTTGTTGTTTGTTTTTTAGTTTCTTTCTAATCTGTATCTACGTCTTTTATCTTTGTCGTATTCTTTAAAATTTATCAGACTTAGAGAAAGACAAGCTTTTGAAAACAAGTTAAAAATCAATAAGAATAACTGCCGAGCTACTCCGATTGTTAAAAAAAGCATGAAATAAAAGACCATTTTTAGAAATAATATACATCTTCATGAAGGTAAATATATAGTAGTGCATTTTTGCTACGCCACCATCACTCTTGATTGATTGATTGATTGATTGAAATGCTTAATCGAGTTTTTAAATTGTAAAGTTTAACTTAGAGAAACGTTTAGAGGTAATGATGATGTACAGATGTTATGGCGTCCTTGTCCGGGTATTTGAACGGACATAGTGTCATACAGATAGGCAATGCTGAATTTAAATATTACTGCTTGAACATTGGCATTTTGTAAACAACAAAATGTGATATTTATAATTGCATCTGTTTTACAATCGTCAGTCGTTCTAAATACACTTCACCTAATTATGTATATATTAATTAATTTGTTTTATGCAGAACATAGAAGACGTAGGAATTTTTAATAATCAGAATTGAGAAATAACGTTAAAAGCAGTTTTTTTTGTGTTTAATTTATTAAATTACTTAATTATTTTCTTTGAATCGTAAAAAATCCTATTTCCAATATGATTAATATTCTTTCACCCTTCATAATCTTTCTCTAAGTTTAAATGCTTTCTAACTATTTCCACCGGGTTTTATTACAACATCATGAGCAATTGTTCTGATGAACATGTGTTAATTTTAAGGATGCCTGGACACAGTTGGTCAAGTTGCTCTTTAAGTGAAGGTGGGTTTAAATAATCAATGAAGTAAAAAGCAATATAGCACATTATTTTAACAATCGCGCCAATCGGAACTCTTTGGGCAATTCTCCAGCTTCAGTGACACAAAGAACACCAAATGTCGTCACAACGGATTATTCCATCAGATCGCCAGCGTTGTCTGCGACGTCTTGTACATGGAAGGTCTTTTATACACAAAGGAATGTTCCTTAATAAGTTCAGACGACAGCGATTGGTATTAAAGATAGTACCCGAACGTTTACCTATGTCAAATATACGTAACAATATCTGACCTCTGTCTGGGGTATTTGTACATAGTTTCTGCAGAAAAATCCTACTTTAGCATAATCTTAGGCGATTTTCAACAATATCTCAATTTTAGGGCAGTAAAACTCGTTAATCAACACTTAAAATAATTATTCTTTTTTAATCTATAAATAAAAACTCTTTGGGATTCCTGCTTAAAATAGCCATCGACGTCAGAGCGGATGACGTGAATGAGCTTAATCATTAGTGCTCACGTGGTTTTCTTAGTTTAAAATAGCTAACTGTGCAGCGTGGCTCAGATAGGTAACCGACTTTTGTACTGACGCTTGTGTCGTTCACTTTTCACAAAGGTATAGGACATCAATAAACAGCATTTCGCGTTTAACGAATAGTAAGTCCACTTTCCTATTTTCCAATGAAATAATTTGACTAAAATATGATAGCTTTATAGTTTACATGTATAACCGTCTTGATTCAAGACGGTATTGTGCGAAGGTTTTAACATATACCTCCCCCAAGTCGGATTATAGCCTAGTTGTTGTTGCTGTTATTATTTTGGTTCAAGAATAAAATATACATGCTCATAAACACAGTTACTCCATAAACATTTCTTTCAACAAAAACACTCGAGACATTCCAATCGACAAACGTTAAATGAAAACTAAGATACACCTCAATTCTTCCAAATGGCTGGAGAGCTGCACATGCATGTAACAAGGGCTGTCCGTAGACAGCGCGCTCCCCTTGCTTCAGTGCTGGATAGTTGATTAATCCATTCAAACATAAGAGACATCTAAGCAGAAAATGGGGCATAACTTTGCTAACATTTATTTAAGGGTTATCCGCCCTTTAACAATGAAGTCTTTTGATATTGAAGAATTATGATATGACGATTTTGAAATGAATATCTTTGACGGTTTTCGGGAGATGTACCTTAACAAAAATGCTGCTAACACCGACGCCGATTCTAACGAGAGGGTAATGATCAGATCTCCACTTTTTACGCCGAAAAGATAAAATGAAGAAAATCTGTAAGAGAGGATCTGAAATCAAGCTTAAATATATATAAAAAAATAATGTTTGTCTACAAGCAAAAATTATTTTTATTTTGTTTAAAAATCTAATATCTATAAAAGACAAATTCATTAATTCTATTTATAGTTAGTATTTACAATATGTCAACATTTTATCACCATCAACAACAGCAATATAATCGATAACAACAAAAAAAACATCATCAAAGCCAAATCTGCTCATATATTTACAGCGATATGAAGTTTGTACAAATAAAGCGAAGTTATATTTTTTCTTCAGCAAACATATTTAGCAGTGCCTTGATCTTGTATCGGTATTTTATGCGGACTTTATCTTTATTACGTTCTGTTTACGGTCCGATTGTTGATCTTGCAAATATTTACATTGGCTGTTGTGGAGGCAGAGAGATCATTTACATTATACATTAAATAACAATAAACAAGCTTTGTACAATGATACGTGAGCAGCTTGGTGCGTCTAAAGCCTTTTGGGGATTTCAATGGAATCTTAAACTTGAATAATAAGTATTTATGTTGGGTGATATTAAAGGCGGTACCGGGCAGCTTTTGGAACAGAGTTAAATAAATCAGCAGTTGAATGACTTTACATTCACTGTAAATGAAAATTGAAATGTTCAGCCTTCTTGGTAAATGGAAAGAAGTATCCACCAGATATTAAGCAAATTAGTGTATTGTGTTCAAAGTGACGCAAGAAATTAAGTATAACGTGCAGATAGTGTGTATCTATGCACCCATTCTCTCACCAGAGGGCGTGCTACACAAGTTTCGCTTACACCTCTGTCAACGCCCGGTGTACAAGATTCTTGTACAAAATATAAATAATGAATAAAATGCTCGTGAGATTATTTTGATCTCTGTATATTTTACTTAAAATAATTTTAATTGTTCATTTTTTAGAACAATGTTTAAGGTCTATTTTAACCCAAATTTTCGGGGAACTATTTTGCGACATGTGACGATAGAATATCACGTGTATGAGAACTACTTTTCCCGGCGTTGACAGAGGTGTAAGCGAAACGTGTGTAGCACGCCCTCTGGTGAGAGAATGTCTATTCACCATGGGCGTACAGCAATCTGATCACCTCGGCCTTTATGCTATGCAAGAGACCTCTGACATAATAAGGCGCCATCTTGGATCTACTTTGTGTGTCTTAGTTTTAATACTGGGTATTTAATGTTGACTTTTCAATTTTCCGTAAATCATATAAATTGTATTGATAAAAAAAATCGTTGTTATTGCAAGATATACTCAACTAAATGATATATATATAATTTGTTACTTTCTCGCGAACGGACACTGTTTCATAACTCAGGCGACGCACTTTGGTGTATTCTAGAGCTATGTACGAGGTGTATTTTACGAACCATACGGAAATACCCGAAGTTTTACGATTGGGGCGTACAGTTTTCCTATATCTAATACATATAACAACATCTTACCAATGTTTTGGGACATGTGCACATAATTGCTGCTTCAACTACTTTAGAGAAAGTAAATGCAGTTTATAACATTACTTCAATTGTTGGACAGTATAGATCGTGACATGTATCACTTTAAATGTCTATTATATCTATAAATTAACACTGTTAGGATTTCAGCTAAAAATAGACATCGACGTAAGACCGGACGATCATGTAACGTGATCTCAAAAGTAAGTGGTCACGTGTTTTTTTTTAAATTTAAAAATAGCTCACAGTACGGCGTGGCTCAGATAGGAAATACGTTTTTGATAAGTAAATTGTTATGGTTAACGTTTTCCATGGCAACAATAAACACCATTTCTATAGATCTTTTCAGGTATCAATAATTTATTTGGATGCATGGAAGAAAAATAAATGACACCACCGTTAACATAATTGTAAACGATGGCGAACATTCTATATGCATAATGCTACAGAGATTAGAAAATCATTTATTTGAAATCATTACTGTGTGATTTAATTAAAATAAAGTTTCAAGAAATAGTTACTAGGTAAGATTGATTATTTTTCTGTGAGGTTGTCGAAGTCTTGAGAGGTATGTGTTGTTATCTGTCTGTTGTGCATCTTGTTGCGTTGATTCAGCTTAATCGGAAGTTTCATTACTGGTGGTGTTGGTTGTGGTTGTGGTTGTGGTAGTGGTTGTGGTGGAGATGATGATGAATATGAACTGAGTGTTTAATATGGCCCGAGTCTATGTATAGTCTTTGTAACGGCAGTGTCAAATACATCAGCAACAAGTGGCCATACCGGACCTGGTAGCGCAATCAGAAGAGCATCCGCTCCAGGTATGGGAGGCCTCGGGTTCGGTCACGGGACGCGACATACTAAAGTCGTTAAAAATGGTAGTGGTATAGTTCCATTGCTAGCGCTCAAGCATATATAAGGGTAGTCTTACGACTGGTTGGCCCGGTGTCAGGATAATGTGACAGGGTGTGCTATCATATCAGGTGTTCACGGCATACTATACACAGTGAAGACAGTACTATATCTGCTTCAAGTGGACACCGTCTCCAGATAACTGAAATACTGTTGGTGGGACGATAAACCCAATAAACAAAGCAACAAGTGGCCATACGTCATTCCTTGATTAGATTGGGGAATATTAAGAGCGGAACGTGACACAGACGAGAAACCATCGCCGTCTGCCAGGCGACTTTGGAGAGTTTCGTAATCACATACGTAATTCTGATGAACGCAAAGACAGGACACGTTAAAACAAAAACAAACATACTTAATAGCTGCTATATGAAATTAAAGACAGCACATGGTTTTAATAAACCAGCGAATATTCTTAAAGTACATAAAACTTCCATTGCGTGCAAAAGATCATCTTGTGAGCGAACACAATTTAATATGGGATTTGTGATTTATTAAAGGAAAAGTCGCTCGTCCAATAAACACCTTTAATATGAAAATAAACACGCAGGGTTGACATTTTAAGTCTAAATCACTACAGGGTAATATTTAGTCTTTTTTTCATCAAATAGGGGAGATCTGCTTCGGAGAAATGACGGGGTGGCGGAAATACCCGAAAACTCTCTGATTGAGATGTCTCCGGTCCGTCTCATATTTGAAGAGTTACAGGATAACTGCCATTAGGTCACTCGGAACACCTTGGTCATTGTGGATACTACAGAAAAAGTCAAGTAATTACAAATGGTCTACCGGACCTGGTAGCGCAGTCGGTAGAGCGTCGGCTCCACCAGGTACGGGAGGTCCCGGGTTCGATCCCGGGACGCGACATACCAAAGTCGTTAAAATGGTAGTGGTATAACTCCCTTGCTAAGGCTCAAGCAAATATAAGGGTAGTTCCACGACTGGTTGGCCCGGTGTCAGGATAATGTGACTGGGTGTGGTATCATGCCAGGTGTTCACGGCATGCTATACTCAGTTAATGCAGCACTATATCTGCTTCAAATGGACACCGTCTCCAGATAACTGAAATACAGTTGGTGGGACGATAAACCCAATAAACAAACAAACAAACAAACAAACAAAAACAAACAAACAAACAAACAAACAAACAAACAAATGGCCTAATGAAGGACACAATCGATTCGTTAATTAGCGCCTCTATGGAGAAGGGTGCCTCTTATGAAATGTATTTTTGTTTATAAATTTATTTACAATAAATTAAATTAGAAAATTCACAACCGATGTAAAAAATATCGCTTTCTACTCTCATATGAGACACGGATTATGAGTTGATCCGCCAAACCATCAAATAATGTAAGGTCTTATCGGAGTGAAATGTGAAATCAATATCAATGAATGGGGGACCAGTCTAGCGTCTTATTGTGCCTCAAATCCCCGCCTGTTGACATTGTACTCCTTGGTATTTATCATCACAAGCCATTATAATTTATTATTTCATTTGAAAGCTTTAAAAACCCTGTTGACCGACTCCGTTTGTATGGACACATACGCATCAATTTTTCTATAAAATATCGTTAGCCAGTCCGCGGACGACAGAGATCTGCCTCACTTTTTTGACTGAAATGAAAGCGTGTCGCTGATTCAGGGTGCATAAAGATGCCATTAAACGCTTTACAAATCCAGTACTGATTTTTTTTAAAGATTGTGAAATAAATACTTTCACCAAACAATTTATTGGGTGCTAGATAATAAAAGGCATTCGTTTAAGTAGGTAAATACTGAGATAGACTGCAATAAAACTCGCTTTTTAATAAGAGAAAGATTCCGCGAAGGTATATTTTGAGACAAGTTTTGCTGTCTTAAGAGGCTAAATAAAGAAGATGGGACCACAAGGATCGCGTTCGTACGTAGATACGAGGTGTCGAATTTCACTCTCAATAAATTGAAAATCGCCTTTGAACGACTGAGATTGGAGGTGGTTGGCCATTTGAAGCCTGCTCTGTGTGACAATGAGGCGTGTATTGCTATCGTGTATGGCGCTACAATGGCGACTGTTTTTGTTTACTCAAGTCACGGTTATAGATGTTATTCAATGTCTACCTGAAAAACCTTTGTAGCGAAACAACGCCGGCCATCACTGGACAGGAAGCTGTTTTCGGTTCCCGATAAACTGGGGGGCAACTATTGAATTTCAGAAACGCAGCGAACTGGCTTTATTTATTATGGCCTTTGGCGAGCCAGACCCTTGAAAACTAATATGAAAATATGGCGTATAGATACATAGATTCTTGCGGAATAGTGACCGTGGTGAACAAAAAGTGAACAAGGTGCTGTTGGCTACTGTTTGTTGAAATGATGGACTCTTCTCCATGTGCACGGAATAAAATTTAAATGAAATTTTAATAATTCGTTGTCTAATTACTGCTAACTCGTTTTTGTCAAGGGATTGTGTAATTTTATATTGTGCGAGTAGATAATATGATATTTTTGCGTATGATATAAGTGCAGTTTTTAAGTAGAATAATCTGAATGGTGAGTTATTTAAGCCGCTGTATTTTGTTACATCTGAAAGGCGGTGCTCATTCTCAATGAATTTATAAACTTTGATTCATGTATAATGGACTTAAAAAGCATCAACTCTAACCGTCGTGTTGTTTGCAATCATCAAGAAAGTTGATATACCTTTGAAGCTAAACAGTTCGACAGATTGAAATAAAGGTTAGTGTCCACGTTATGAGGTTTGATTTATTGTAAAACTGCACTGTACCGCCAATGAGCAATACGCGTAGTGAGTGAGTGATTCGCCGTTGAATCTGACGTAGAATTACACGTCATTAATTGTATATCTTAACAACTTATAGGATCATGTTTTGTTCCGGGCATCGGATCGGGACTCCTCGGGCTCGATCGACAATGAAGCCTGTGAAACGGCCTACAGTCGTAAAACATTCAGGATATAGAAATGATACAACTTGGGAAGAAAGTGAAAACAATATGTCATTCCCAAAAGTTGACTCCCCCATTTTGCCAGTTACAAGAAAGAGACCAAGCTGTTCTTTTGTAAAAAATCAGAAAGTTTATCTCCGTATGAAAGGTTTCAGTGTAGATGACGTTTATTCCCTGAAACGTCACACGCGGAAACAACCGAACAATTCCGATCACGATCAAACTATAAACAGACATCTTACGAATCCCGATTTGAACTCTCTTCCGGTGCTGGACAAACACATTCCAAAGACGATAAACAAAACTCATCGTGGATTTTCTAGTCAGAAGGAAGATTTAGACTTATGGAAACCAGTGGAGTCTAGAAAGCCACAAGATCATGGTTGGCAGACGCTATACAGTATTCTGAATGGTTGCAAGGAAGCTTTAAATGTAAGACAACAGGTGACGTCAAGATCGCGTGAAAATGATTTTAGACCTGAACATGTGACGTCACGACCACGTGGGAATGAAACGGATGTTATGACGCCACATAACCGGCATTCGTTTTACATGGATGGATCCGGATTTTTAAGTCCGATGACAGGAAGGCGTAGCAATATGTACTGATTTTAAAATGTAATACCAGTGTCCAGTTTCTTTTTGCGCAGATTTTCGTGTTAATCAATCAATTACCAACGAACATAACACTGATCGTTTAAAATAATATTTACACATTTAACAGGCATTGTTGGTGTTTAGATCTAATTGTTTCACAACTTTAAAAGTCGTTCACAATGGTGTCTAAATTCATATATACGGTTAATTTGTATATTGTTAAAATTTCTATTTTTATATTATTAATCTTCTAAATTAAGGTGTAACTTTTAAATTTGACAAGAATATGAATACATTTGTCCTGTGCCTTTTCAAATTTTAATAAATGTTACAATAGTCCTACTCATGGGGCCTTTTCATATTTTCTTATAATTGTAATACTACTGTTCTAGCTACATCAATTGCCAGTGACTGCGTTGATAAAGTACATTTGTATGTTGATTCTTAAACTAAAGTAGTGTAATATAATAATTGTTTATGTAATAGATCTACTGTTAGAATCTATATTTGATTTTATTGTTTTATTATTAAAATTTCGCAGGAATTTTAACACATTCTGTTATCACATATCATTGTAATAACAAATAACAATATCGTGTTACTGTTTTTTAATAATGCACTGACTCGGCATTCAAAATGTGTCCTCTGTTTGGAGAACATATCCTTTGCTTTGTAGAACAATTTTAAGGCAAGGTGTGAAACTTGAAAGTCAACATTATCATTCGCTTTAGTTAGCCTTTAAAACTTATTAACGATATCAAAATTACAACTCCACAAACCAGGTTTAAGCACCCCAGTCGGCCCTTTTGCCGATTGACCGTTCCAAGGCGGTAACTGATGGTTTTTCTTTATGTGTGTTATGTCTCGTCGCTGTGTTTTTGTCACATTTACATTTACCTTGTTTGCCTTTGTCTACTGGTAGATAAAATTTAAATATCTGTGAAAATTTTGATAGGACCTTTTCTTATTTACCTCTTCTTTTTTTGCTCCGGAGTAAAAAGAAATAAATATAAAAGCTTCATTTTAAATAATTAATAATTGAATATCTGAATGAGGTCATAATTACGAAAAGCTACCACAATAAGTGATTTTAAGATTTTGTTTCCACAATGATATTATTTATTTAAATTATAACTATATGAACGTGCGAATCTTTCTACAACTTATTGGTTTACAGAACACTGTTTGAAAAAAGTGATATCAAAACATCATGTGTGTTTCTGGTTTGTTTTTTGTTTGCTTTGTTTATTTGTTTGTTTTTGTTTATTTGTGTTTGCATAGAATGCAGTATTATCATATAATATAAAAGTTTAAAGTAGTAAATGTCTCCGTATGGATCAAACTAAATGGTATCCTAAATAGTGCCTGATGGTTTAAAACGAAAGCACGCTTTTAGAAATAAAACCAAATAAATTTCCCGTTTAAACGAGTGTTGTTCATGCCATACATGTTTGTATCTCATAGTTGTCATGACATCATGAATATTTTAACAAAAATAAATTTTATCTATATGCATTATAGTTAGCTGTTTTAAGGCAACTAACCGATGATTGATAGGGCTTACCACTTCACACAAACACACTGATACAGTATTATTTTAAGCGGGCACATCGATGTATAATACAGAATATGCCGCTCATACAAACCACTGGGAACAAACTGAACATGTCCTGTTTGATATAAAGATTTATATATGGCGGAAATCCCTATGGCGGGTGAGAGTGATTATAAATAGATGAAATATCAGGTAATGCTTTATCTATTGCACTGTCTTACTGTATTGATCGAAAATCGCCAAACGGTCACGTCAGCATCGTATATTTCTTTGGTATCCATTCGGCAGGGGAACAATGTAAGCTAAAACTTCGAAAGAAACTTGCTAGCATCTTAAGAAACTATTGATAATGATCATACCCACGTGCCTGCTAACTTTATAATCCTTCTCATATACTGAGGCTGGCACCGCCTTTAAAATAGCCCAAACAAAAGGCCTATTGAAATATTTAAAGATTCCTTTGAAATCTAAAAATGCTCACATGGGTTTGCTGCGCGTAAGTTATTGTAAAAGGCTGGTTTATTATGATTTAATGTATGATGCAAATCTTCGTTCGCCGTCCACACAAAACAGCTCAAATATTTGCACAATCAGCAAAGAGGCCACAAATAGAACGTAGTAAAGATAAGGGTCTATATATATATGGCATGCAAAAGTTTGGACCAAAATTTATTTTCTCAAATAGCCAAACAGGTCATTGTTACCTGATAAGTTCCTGCAAAATGCTGGTTATTGGTGTCCTATGCCTGTATGAACAGTCAGGTATAATTCACCACTTGTCATTGCAAACAGATATTTCCTATCCGAGCCACGCTGCAGAGATAACTATTTATAAACTTAAAAAACAACAACACATGACCATATACTTTTGAGATCACGTTACATAATCATCCGGGGTATTCCGCTCTGACGTCGACATTTATTTTCAGCAGAGACCACATTTAAGTGTTGGAAAGAATAAACATTCAGAGTGATTTCCCTTTTCGTGATTTGTTCTGTCTAATTATTCAGTAAGTGTTCACAATCGTATTTATTAAGGCTGAAGTATAAATTTACACGAACATTACGCTCAAATTCCCCAAAGTAGTTGTTCAATATTGTTGTAAGTATTTGATAAACTGTCGGATACCACCTTTAAAACGATTTTGTTACTGTTGCGTATGTATGATTTTTGTCGGTTAAAAAGGCTAAACACCGGACCTGGTAGCGCAATCGGTAGAGCATCGGCTCCAGGTACGGGAGGCCCCGGGTTTGATCCCGGACCGCGAGATACCTTTCCTTAACAATGGTAGTGATAAAGTTCCCTTGCTAACGCTCAAGCTAATATAAGGGTAGTTCCATGACTGGTTGGCTCAGTGTCAGGATAATGTGACTGAGTGTGGAATCATGCCAGGTGTTCACGGCATGCTATACACAGTGAAGGCAGCACTATATCGGCTTCAAATGGACACTGTCTCCAGATAACTGAAATACTGTTGGTGGGACGATAAACCCAATAAACAAACGAAGGCTAAACTTTGCCAGAGCATCTAAACTAATAGATTTTGAAATATCACCACATACCGGAAGATTATATTTGAACATAATAGTGGCATATTCTCACCACTATTTAGTTATCCGTTGTCATAAACCATATGTAACTTTCACGTTATTTATCTGGTAACCATCGGCGGAACTCACGGTAAATAAACCGTCGGTTACTTGGCCAGAAAAAAACTTCGTTCCCATGAATATATGCATGAAGTATTTGATTGCCTTTGTGTCCGAAAAGAACAGGCGTAGCAAGTTGGTGCGGCCATCTTGGTTGACCAAATTTGTTACTTCATATTTAACTTCAGTTAAAGAGAAGTGTCGATGTAACGCGCGTTCTCATTGGATCATTGGTTGCTATGAATGTTCATTTAACGTTTACCAGCCTAATATCCCACGGCGGCCACGAAGCAGAGCGTTTTGAAAGAACGTGGGTTTGGACGATGCCCGATAACGTGAAATTACCCACAGCTAACATGACAGCTGATCAAAGTATCTAGACATGATTGTTGACGTGTTTATGTAGCCATCATATACATGTTATCCTTGTCTCACAATATCTCAAGTTGTGTGTTTTGTTTTCGAATTACATAGATGCGAGCTATTAGTATTATGATAATTTTAGCAACGTCAAACAAATGTTTGGGTAGAACCACCGGCGCATCGCAGGTCAACGTTTAGTCATTCGCCTCGTAGCCCCGCGCTAGGAGGATAAGCAGTCTTATATGTTACAAGTCGGTGAAAAGAAAGTTTTCTTCAAAGTTAAAAATCTTTTTACATACCATTTGTCTAAAATTAGATTATGTATTTAGATATATTATTCCACTTTTAGCGGACACAGTGTTGCCTTTACGGTGAAACGTTACACTCTATGTAGAGACGTGTACATTTATTGTGAAAAATGAACCGGCAAGTAGTGGCTAAGAAATGGCAATACAAAGTTTCCTGTTATGATATTTATCTGACCTCATCATAAACCGGTTTTTATCCTACCAGAAACATTTAACGAAAACCTCAAAACATTTCATAATAATTTGATTTGTGTGCGTGTGTTTGCGCACGCGCACTTGGGTGTGTGAAAACTGTTAATGATCATGTGGCGAAAAGATGCCATATAAGAACATGTAGTATTACAAAATATTCTGTTGTCAGTAGGTTGGGAGAATCAAACGTGAAGCAGGTGATCAACTATATTCAGTCATGTTTAACTCAGAAATAAGGTTAACTTGGACACTCCAAAATTTTACTACAATTATTCGTAAGATAGTGATTTGGATTGTCTCCCCTGACTGTCCTAGAAGGAGTAAAAAAAACACCAAACAATATTTCTTTCCATTGTTTAATACATAAAATAATATCCGTTAACAATAAATATTTCAAATTAAAACAACAGTGACCTAGCTAAAATGAACAACAAACAACTACATCAATTATGACTTTACAACAATGATTTCTAAAATATCTATCACAAAGTGTAGGTACAATCGTGTAATAGTTAGTATAATACATATATCATATTAAAGATTTTACAATAGAAGAAAATAACAAGAATCTGCCAAATTTCTTTTCGCACTAACTATGCGCCATCACAAACCACATTAATCATCTTTCAGCTGTCTAGAGACATGACATACTACATCGTCAGACACCCACGACCGATCCATTCCGTTACTCTCCATTCATCGCCCGTGGGATATTTAGTTCACTTTTCTCCGTTTCTGGTAATGATATTTCATTAGTCGCTTCATAATCCGATGAAGATTCCAATCTAATACTCGTTCTTTCATTGTTTCGACAGACTTTTAAAAATGGCGACGCCATTGTTGTAATTCTAGTCTTCACTCTGAAGAGTGTGGATTTTGTAAGCAGTACTATGATTGGTCAATTCTTGTTCTATTCAGTTCGATAAGACGACAGAAAAAAATAACCCACGGTCGACGAATGTAGTTAAACGGAATAGTCGAGCGTGCGTATCCGACGATGGGCATACTATTGAATATTACAATTATTATAATTAATATACCATTTTTATTCATAAATAAATCAAATTAATTTGCTTAATATATGTATGTGTATTTTGTAATAATAAAAATCATATGAGATTAAACTATCACCGAAACATAATCAATGAGACAAAAATAAAATAAACACCAAAGTTTTAAACACAAATTAATAAAAAAAACAATTAACAATAGTAATTATACATATAAGTCAGATCTTGGAGGTCATTATGAAAGACAAGTCCATAGATTATCTCTATTCCTGTGTTTTATATTAGGAATTAAAATAAGGTTTGATAAGGGACAATATTATTTTACATTGATAATATATAATCTACCATTTAAAAATAATGAACATTATAAAACAAAACTAATGTAATCAAAACTGTAAAGTTGGTATTTTTCTGTAATTCAAATTTGTATACCGACTCACTTAAAACATTGGTCAAGATTTTCTTTTAGTACGGTTATTATTGCCTCTAGCAAGAAGAACAAACTTTAAACTTACAAAGATAAATTAAAAGTTGTCAGAATCTAACGTTGTCAGAATCTAACAAAAAATGACAAAGTTCACAAGAATAAGAAATACAAAGGCTGTATATTAATATACATAACACAACCAATGCACATATTGGTAACTCGGAAACTGGAATGTACCTACAGATATATTTTATTCTATAATTCTATTAAGACAGGTTTAAGGGCTGTTGTAGCCACTAGTTAAAATAGGGAATTAACATCAAGATAAACAAAACATAATCATAATAACTTCACATATTGGTTTTTCACTTAGTTATTCCCCAATTATGAAATGAAAGAAATGCATTAGCTATCTTCTTTGTGGGTATTTTCATAAAATTTATGTAAGAACTATACATGGACTTAATTAATTTTTAATAGGACTATTTTTAAAAAGTGTTCAAGCATGTGACCCATTTGTATTTCAATCAACAAGATACAATTTTATGTGCATGTTGCACTTTAAAATGTTATCAAAGGTTTAAAAGTTGAAAATTTAATTTAATCTTTTTAAAATAACTAAACACCCAACACCTCCTAAAAGGGAGGTAATAAAGTAGTATTTGAATACATGTAGATACAGTAACATCCCTTTATCCATGAAAATATGAATGTTTGAATCATTTATAAAGGAATAAAATATCATGATTATATTTATCAATCCATATTGTAGTAATGTACCATAAAGTAGATATTATGAAAATTATTGGAATGTAAGTACTGGCCTTTTTATCAAGGGCAGTAAGTTTGTAAAGTATCAAGCCAATAGTTTGGCATAGTTTGAAATTCTCACAACACAATACAAACATATTGCACACCCCTTTGAAAAATGAGGCAAAACAAGTATATAATATGTCCACAAATCTGCATGCATGGAAATGTTGGAAATGAAATCAAAATATACATTGTGTAAATAAAAAAATGAAAACAGATGTTAACTTTAATTATTTATATTGTACATTTATGTATAATTATTACTTGTGTATCAATTTTGTTATGTTAAATAAGAAAAAAAAACATTAAAGAGAGACAGTTCATTCAAAACTACCATTGTTGTACTAACATGAAAGTGTGTTTTTTATGACTAATGCCACAAATGAACTCTTTCTATTATGAAGACATTGTGTTCACAAAACAGATATAGTGCTGCCTTAGCTGTGCCAACAGGGCACAGGACTGATTTTGTGTTGTCTAATGCTGTAAGTAAGCTTCTCTAGTCATATGGAGATAGCAGATATCAAGATAGCCAACACTGACATAGCAGATATCAAGATAGCCAACACTGACATAGCAGATAGCAGATATCAAGATAGCCAACACTGACATAGCAGATACTTAGACTACCGGTATAGGGATAGCCAATACTAAGATTGTCAATATAGAGATAGCTGATATCTAAATAGCCAATATCGCATTAGCCAATACCAAGATTGCTAATATAGAGATAGCGGGTATCTAAATAGCCAATATCGTATTAGCCAATACCAAGATTGCCAATATAAAGATAGCTGATATCTAAATAGCCAATATTGCATTAACCGATACAAAGATTGCCAATATAAAGATAGCTGATATATAAATAGCCAATATCACATTAACCGATACCAAGATTGCCAATATAGCGATAGCTGATATCTAAATAGCCAATATCGCATTAACCGATACCAAGATTGCCAATAAAGAGATAGCTGATATCTAAATAGCCAATATCGCATTAACCGATACCAAGATTGCCAATAAAGAGATAGCTGATATCTAAATAGCCAATATCGCATTAACCAATACCAAGATTGCCAATATAGAGATAGCTGATATCTAAATAGCCAATATTGCATTAGCCGATACCAAGATTGCCAATATAGCGATAGCTGATATCTAAATAGCCAATATCGCATTAGCCAATACCAAGATTGCTAATATAGAGATAGCGGGTATCTAAATAGCCAATATTGTATTAGCCAATACCATGATTGCCAATATAAAGATAGCTGATATCTTAACAGCCAATATCGCATTAGCCAATACCAAGATTGCAAATATAGAGATAGCTGATATCTTAACAGCCAATATCGCATTAGCCAATACCAAGATTGCCAATATAGAGATAGCTGATATCTAAATAGCCAATATCGCATTAGCCGATACCAAGATTGCCAATAAAGAGATAGCTGATATCTAAAAAGCCAATATCGCGTTAGCCGATACCAAGACTGCCAATAAAGAGATAGCTGATACCTTAATAGCTGAAACCGTGATGAGTCAAAAATGTTATCACAAACACATTCAGTTATTCTGTATAAATCAAAAGAAATGTGTTTACTTTTTATATAATGCAATAACATAGACTTTTTTCTTATGCTTCATTACTGGAACATAATAACATAACAAATAATAATTATATTGTATATATAAAGAAATATGCAAAACACATTTTAAATTGTAAATAAGACAAAATACATTGCATAACACAAAAGAAATTCATTAAGAACAAGCTCAGTGTACCAATGATAAACTACTGATAAATTATAATCGATAAGGAGGCAAGAGACTGAAATTTACAATACAAGATAATGTATGAAATGTTAATTGACATTATAACTGCCAATTAAAGGCGCTAATTAAAACTTTTTCAGTAGGTGGAACACTCAAAACTGTAATGATAACAAAGAGACATAGAAACTTTACTTTTGGCTCAAGGGATGTTCAGCGATTGACTAGTTCAAAAACAAATCTTAACCAATCAAAACACATGGTAAAAATTAGTGCTACTTAAATCTATCCTTCTTCAGCAAAAGGAACGATTCTCCAGTTACTTTAAAACATATAAGAGATATACTAAAAGCAGGTCACAACAACCATTAAAGCTTACAATATTCTGGCAGTTGAATACATTTGAATTAAGTGTTTGATTATTAAATGTTAAGTTGCCTCCATAACTTACATACATGTGACCTTTAATTTCTTTGACAAATGTATTAACTAAATCTATCTTCAACTTTAAAAAATTATTTTAGTTTTAAATACATGTGAACTTTTTCTGAGTCCAAGGTGGGAGATTTTCAGGGGGAAAGAGCCAGAAAAAGTTATTTCCATATAAACAAAGAAGGAATTATCTGTTTCAAAAACAGAGGTTTCTAAAAATATTAAAAAAACACCCCTCATTTTCAAGTTATTTTGAACCATAAAAGTGGGAGTATCCCTCTAAAAGTGGGAGTATCCCACTAATAGTGGGAGTATCCCTCTAAAAGTGGGAGTATTCCTCTAAAAGTGGGAATCTCCCTCTAAAAGTGGGAGTATCCCTCTAATAGTAGGAATCTCCCTCTAAAAGTGGGAGTATCCCTCTAAAAGTGGGAGTATCCCTTTAAAAGTGGGAGTATCCCTCTTAAAGTGGGAGTATCCCTCTAAAAGTGGGAGTATCCCTCTAAAAGTGTATGATTATAATACACACAGCAAATAATTCTTTCTTTTATTGCTGCAATGAAAACAAATGATAAATATTAAAGGATGACAATATGGTTAGAAAATGGTTATGTTGAGTTTTTTCAGACAATGAAGAGTAAAAATTAAAGTACATGACGACATGAAAATCTTGCCATAGATCTTTTACAACATTCTATAATCCACAATCACAACATAATAAATATACAATCATGTAAAAAGAACACAATCATGTAACAATCATGCAGATACTTACACAATGTTTTGTATAAGTCTAGGATTCATGTAACAACACCACAATCATGTAAAGGAGATAAAATCATGTAACAATTATACAGCAATTTAAAAGTTTAACCTGTATATATTTATCATACATTCATCTAGGAAGATGCAATCATGTCATAGGATACAATTATTATAACATTTACACAATCATGTAAAATACCAACATCTAAGGACGCATTCACTTAACAATAAAACAATTATGAAACACCTATATTCGCAAAATTCTGTAATTAAAAAAATACAATAAGTACTTTAAGTGGGTCATTCTTCGGAGTCGTAATCATCGAAATTCTCTCCCTGAACCACCTCCGACTGATGGTATCGCCCCCTACTGGCAAAGTCTTCATTATCTTCGGTGAGTTGTGCAGCAAGGGTGGTAACTGCGGGTGTACTTGGGGCCACAATTATCTCCTCATGGGAACCTTTCCCACTGCAGAGAGAAAAAGGAACTTGGTGTTGTGACTTAAAAAACAACAACATAAATTAAAAACAAACAAACAATAAAGCAAAATTAAACAAACAAAACAAAAAATAAGTAAATGATGATACAATATATAATATGGGTTAAAATGATGAAAATAAAAAGCTTTTATATTCTGATATTATTTATGTTTTTACATACCCTTAAAAAAGATCAATCATGGTCAAGTGCTACATATCAACAAATTGAAGCTCCCCAACCCTCAACTACATAAATCTAGTTCTAGTTTTAACAAGGATCAGAGCTGTCATAAGGGAAGGTCTTCCAGCGGACCTGTGGTGTACCTGTGGTTCTACCCAGTCTATGGCATAAAATATTTCGCTGCCAAAAACAGCTGTACACAATTCAAAAGCCGATCAAAACATCCCAAAACAATTTAAAACTTTGACATCATTTTCAACAATATATAGGAAATAAGACAATGAAATAAATACCCCTAGATGTCACATTGTCACTTTTACTGTAGTCAACAATCATAACGAAGGGCCATCACTCAGTTAAATTCAAACCAATCCTGACCTAACAACTATCAAAGGGCCATCACTCAGTTAAATTCAAGCCAATCCTGATCAACAGCTATCAAAGGGCCATCACTCAGTTAAATTCAAGACAATCCTGACCTAACAACTATCAAAGGGCCATCACTCAGTTAAATTCAAGCCAATCCTGATCAACAACTATCAAAGGGTCATCACTCAGTTTAATTCAAGCCAATTCTGACCTAACAACTATCAAAGGGCCACCACTCAGTTTAATTCAAGCCAATCCTGACCTAACAACTATCAAAGGGCCACCACTCAGTTTAATTCAAGCCTATCCTGACCTAACAAGCATATGCCCAACTAGAATTGGTGCTTTATAGTTCTGTAAAGTCTCTTCAACATCCAACAAAGAGTAGCTGGGAAATTGTAAACTCATCTACATATGAACCAACTGACCAAGCAAAGATGTGATTCCAATATAGGTCTCACATACTGGGTATCTGGTGGTATAATAATTTCAAGGCAATATAAGATTTTGTTCATACAAATTCCTTACCTTATACATCTACGTATTCCAGCTTTTATCCAGGTGTAGAAATTAAACTCTGCAATACCTTGAAAATAAAATAAAACAAAAAATATCAATTAAATAGTTTTGTATTTTATTTTGAAAAAAGAAGGCCATGATGGCCCTATATTGCTCACCTGAGCACCACAGATATTTAGCCCTTTTGGCTATGCTTTTTCGAGAGATAAAAATTCTTTAAACAATCTCGATACAAGGCCACGAAATGGAATACATAAATAAAATATCAAAGCTCTAGCTCTTGTGGTTTCTAACAAGAAGCTTTTCAAAGTATTCCTATATAGCCATATAGGCAAAATGGCCATGACCCTGGCAGCCATGTTTATTGACAGATCCAAATGTTTTGAAGAATCTTGATACAGGACCACCCAAGGAACGTGCACTAAATAAAGGCTATGGCTCTTGTTTCTATAAACAAGATTTCCTATGTTTTCCCATATAGCTTTATATGGACAATGGCCATGCTCCTGGTGGCCATGTTATCATATAATATATGATGAACGCTAACAGATGAGCCATGATTGGCAAAGGCATCTGAATTTCCAGTAAAATTTAACAACATTTAAGGTGGATTCTGACAGTGGGCCTGTATTAAATATTTGTAGGAATATCTATCTGTTTGCTGGAACTGTTTTGTAGTACCCTCTTAAGTTTTTATCTAAGTAAAGTCTATTCTGAACCTAACTCAGTTGCACAAAGCAAAAAGTCATGGAATAATTCACTCCTAATGTTCACTCTTTCCAACTAAATAAATAAGCATGACCTGTGGATTTCTGATAAAAATAGATAATGACGGCAGAGTGGATTGACCAGATGATGGTTTAATGTAATCTTATAGTAAGTGGTCTGATTGTTTTATTTAATTTTTTTTTTTTTTTAAAAAATAGCTAATTGTGCAGCTATCTCCGCCAAGAAATACACATTTTGTGATGACAAGATGGGTGGTAGTCTTCAAGAGCTTATAGATATAGGGCATTAATAAACATGATTTCTCTTCGCCTTTTTCAGGTAATGACAATTTATTTGGTTGTTTCACATTCAAACTGTCCAAACTGTATGATACGACCTTTATCCGATTTTTCAATAGTATTGAGTCTATAAATAGTATTTGGAAAATTCCATTCAATTAAAGCATTGGTACCGTACTTCTGCTTATAAATAAATGGTGTTCATCGAATGATGTAGTAATATACAACTTACCAGGAAAATATCCCGGGTTTGCCTGCCTTATGTAGATGTATACAACTTACCAGGAAAATATCCCGGGTTTGCCTGCCCTATGTAGATGTATACAACTTACCAGGAAAATATCCCGGGTTTGCCTGCACTATGTAGATGTATACAACTTACCAGGAAAATATCCTGGGTTTGCCTGCCCTATGTAGATGTATACAACTTACCAGGAAAATATCCCGGGTTTGCCTGCCCTATGTAGATGTATACAACTTACCAGGAAAATATCCCGGGTTTGCCTGTCCTATGTAGATGTATACAACTTACCAGGAAAATATCCCGGGTTTGCCTGTCCTATGTAGATGTATACAACTTACCAGGAAAATATCCCGGGTTTGCCTGCCCTATGTAGATGTATACAACTTACCAGGAAAATATCCCGGGTTTGCCTGTCCTATGTAGATGTATACAACTTACCAGGAAAATATCCCGGGTTTGCCTGCCCTATGTAGATGTATACAACTTACCAGGAAAATATTCCGGGTTTGCCTGCCTTATGTAGATGTATACAACTTACCAGGAAAATATCCCGGGTTTGCCTGGCCTATGTAGATGTATACGATAATGGCTGCCACCAGTTCACCCAGGCCGTAAATCCACTGTGTACCAAACATGATCACTATACAGATAACAGCCTGGAAGAATATAAGAGGAAATCATCCAGAAAATGCTAAAAAATAGATCTTAATTCCACATAAAATGCACAAAGAATAGACAAAACAGGTATACGGTTAGCTGATTTGTTTGTTTCTTTTGTTTTTTGTTAAACTGCACTGACACAATTATGGTCATTTTGTCTACATCCAGCTAATTATTGGTGGAGGAAGACCCCAGACTTTGTCTGGGTAGAACCACGGGTGCACCGCAGGTCAGCTGAAAAACCTTCCTACATGAAAGTTCTCACCCCGACCAGGACTCAAACCCACATGGTGAGGGGTTGAGGACTTACAAGTCAGCGACTCTAACAACTCGGCCACGGGCGCCCCCCCTAGTTGATATATACACAAACAGATGGACAGACAGACAATCTACCCCATACAAGGACAGAGATCTGTTATAGAGGACAGAATACCACAATCTTGGCAGCTTTGATATCTCCATACACAAACAGACTGGCAAATACACATTGAACATTAACATATTTACACAGATAGGCAGGCAAAACTCACACAGAAACATGTAAAAGACGAACAGATAGACAGTCTAGTGGACAGAATGATATATGGAGAGACATATATACAGCGGGGAAGAGGTGCATGCAGAGAAAGATGGAGAGAGATGGAGAGACAGATGGATGGACAGATGGTTGGATAGACAGACAGACAGACAGGCATGCAGGCAGACAGACAGACACAGACAGGCAGGCAGACAGACAGATAGACACAGACAGACAGACAGACAGATGGGCAGGCAGACAGACAGACAGATGGGCAGTTGGACAGACAGATAGACACAGACAGACAGATGGGCAGGCATGCAGGCAGGCAGACAGACAGACAGACACAGACAGGCAGGCAGACAGATGGGCAGTTGGACAGACAGATAGACACAGACAGACAGATGGGCAGGCATGCAGGCAGACAGACAGACAGACACAGACAGGCAGGCAGACAGACAGATAGACACAGATAGACAGACAGACAGACGGGCAGACAGACGGGCAGACAGACAGACAGATGGGCAGTTGGACAGACAGATAGACACAGACAGACAGATGGGCAGGCAGGCAGACAGACAAATGGAGAGATGGGTAGGCAGGCAGGCAGACAGACAGACAGATAGACAGGTAACTTACCCCACACAGAGACAGCCACCTGTTACAGAGGAATGAATACCATGACCTTGGCATCTTGGTAATCTCCATGTTGGGAGGTCTCCGAGGATCTGTAGGAAAAACAAACCTTGATTATGTTTACTCATTACAATGTTCCAAGTATTCTATACACAAAGAGAATAAAAAATACAAGCTTTAATAAATATATATTTAGAATTTTCTGAAACGAGAAAAGAACTTAACCCACAATAATTAGTGAATCAAATTAACATTATTATTTTAAGGTTTAATATGCATGTATGAACACGTTTTACTTCAAAAGATTTTGCCATTATCATGATGGGAGCATCAAAAAATTGTCACCAGAGGTTTTACTTCACTATAATAGCTTTGATAATTTCAGTGGTATTTCTGATCAACTCCTAGGATAAAAAAGTAACTTTGCAAGTGTATTATTTGACATGCATTTTGTGCAAAATCTTAAAAGTTTATGGCTATATAAACAGATACAGAAAATTAATGTCTCCCTCTGTCATGAGGCTTATGTCAACTGCATAGAACAAGATCAGGTTGCTCTAACGGGAGATGCCAGGTTAGAATCTACAATATTTTGGTACAAGTCTTTATCAATAGCCATGTTTACTTATGAATGAAAGAAGAAACAAATAACAAAGAATTAAATATTGATTTTCGTTTTTTAACGTTCCCATTTGCCTCACCCTGGTTACCTGTTGATTTGATACACTAATCAATGCCGTCTTGAAAAGCATGTCACTGTAGTGGAGATGTTGCCTGTTAATATTAGTTTCAATGAATAAATGTTTCATAGGATTAAAATATTATATAATCAAAAAAATTTATTTATGTAAACATTTCCAAGACTTTATTGTTTGAATTACACTATAATGGTAAACTAAAAAAGAAAATATTATTGTCTCGTTCACTGACAATTTCCATTAAAGTGTCATTATTTGGATCTGCAAGACACCTGACACGTGACCTCTGCAGATTGTAATGGAGAATGACAGAGTTAAGTCCCTTGACTTACCTCCCTCTTTTCCCAAGAGCACCTGCGATGCCTCACTTGACTCTGACACAGCATCTATGTTCTTTGGCTTCTTGGTGGCGTCAAAGTCAGCTTCGGGTGTCAATGGTGACTGCTCTCCCTGCTGATGAACTAAATGGTGCTGCCCTCTGGATGTCAACCTTTCTGGGAATAATTTATCGAGGTCTGTACGGATCGTTTGAAAGGAGTCTTTATACACAAAATCTGGCTTTCTTGTTGTTCCATATCCAGCAGTTTGATGTGTAGGACTGAAGTCAGCATCAACAGTTTTTGGTTTAGGTCCGAATCGTAACTCTCGTTCCTGGCGTTTATCATAGCTCAAAGCCAAGGCGAAGTAAGTGTAGTTTACAGTGCAGTAACTCATCATGAAGGCTGTGGTGACGATGGGAGCGAGGGTGTTTACGTCGCCAATGGCAACAAATAATAGAACAACAGCAGTGATGAGGATGAGGGCGTAGATGGGGACTTTGTTGGGACCTCGCTGAAATAGAGGCGAAATATTGATAATATTAAGTAAGGAAAGCATATCTGGGTTACTATGGCAACATTTCCAATAGTACTTAGGTAAATTCTGTTATTTCTCAGTACTCTGGATTAAGGAAAAGCAATATATGGAACAAAGAAGGAATGAAGAATTTACCACTACATTAAGTTCTACCCTTTGCTTGGTTACATGAAAAACCAAACGGTTAAAAATCTGTACAAATCTTGGAAGGTTACATACACATATATTCCATATATTGCACATGAACTGTTATTTGCCAGTACTTTTTAAAAATATTTGACTTGTTTTTGTTAATGAAGTTTACTGTAGCTGCATAATTATGATCAATAAAGTGACGTCTGGCTTTTATTAGTGGAGACGGACCACATACAAATCTCCTGGTAGCAGCATATTCACTTTGAAGGTCAACCAGAAGACCTTCAACATTTTTCCGACCAGGACTCAAACTCACATGGTTAAGAACTCCGAGCTGTCACTAGAGTTTCAAGTCAGCATTTTTACCTCTAAGCTACAAAGTCCCTCAATTCTAAAATTGTCACATCAAGACGACCAAACAGAGCCTTGTACAGATCTTATCAATAAAACATTTTCTAAACCTTGATGCCAAAGCACTCACCCCATGTCCGAGGATGCGTATGATAGGAATGACATTCTCATTGGCGATTGTCTGGAGGATTCTGGGTGGACCATAAAGACTTCCCATACACGACGATACAGACGATATATAGAGTCCAGCCATCCAGAGAACCCCTACTACTGCGACCTGAAGGTGACACATGATAGATAAAGGTTTATCAGAGAATGGCAGATGGAAAATGAGTGGTATCAAATGAATTAGAGATTTGATACTCACAATTTAGAACATACTGGTGCTTAAAGGAATAGAAAATTGGTTTTATCTGGTTTTACAGTGGGATGTTCATGGGAAGGGCATTGGGTTAGGGAATGGTCTGTCCAGGTGGACAAAACCTCAGGCTGCATTTGTATCAAGAACAGGAGATTACAGTCTTGAAGGCCAAAGGCATGGCAGTCGCCCTTGTGCATATACTGTAACTTTTTTATGAATGTACTGAATACACATTGACAGACATAACTTTAATATAGCCTGAATACACATTGACAGGCATAACTTTAATATAGCCTGAATACACATTGAGAGGCATAACTTTAATATAGCCTGAATACACATTGACAGGCATAACTTTAATATAGCCTAAATATACATTGATAAGCACAACTTTAATATAGCCTGAATATACAATGACAGGCACAACTTTAATATAGCCTGAATATACACTGACAGACACAACTTTAATATAGCCTGAATATACACTGACAGGCACAACTTTAATAAAGCCTGAATATACATTGACAGGCATAACTTTAATATTCCCTGAATATACATAAATGGATACAACTTTAATAGAACCTGAATACACATTAATAAATATAACTTTAATATGGTCCAGAGTAAACAGCAACAGACATAATTTAATACAACCTGAATATACATTGATGAGATTAACTTATATATAGGCGTAGTATAATAATTAGGTTTCAATAAAGACAACAATGATGTTGATGGAGGAGACAAGGGGTAATAGAACAATCTGAAACAATTATTGGAAATAATATCAAGAAATTGATGAAATATTGGAGTTAGGGAAGAATGAAAGTTTACTAAGGGTAATTACATCATCTTCAGCATACCTTATTTGAGATCATATAATCCTCCAGGAGAGAGACTCTGGTACATGTGGCCCCAAGGACTAATGCAAACGAGAGGTATAGAAAAAACCTGGAAACAAAAGACATTTTTTCCAATATTTATTCCTATATTTTGAAATTTTTTGGCCTGCAAAGCATTACTTGCTCAAGGTTAGGTAAATATTGTAGATCCAGACTGGTCCGGTCCAACGGAATGATCAGGATCTGTTTAATTATAAGCTGCAGGATGTTGAGCCATAGGTCAATAGCAATTATACAGTTAACTTTGTTTATTGGGTTTATCGTCCCACCAACAGTATTTCAGTTATCTGGAGATGGTGTCCACTTGAAGCAGATATAGTGCTGCCTTCACTGTGTATAGTATGCCGTGAACACCTGGCATGATACCACACCCAGTCACATTATTCTGACACAGGGCCAACCAGTCGTGGAACTAGCCTTATATTTGCTTGAGCGTTAGCAAGGGAGCTATGCCACTACCATTTTTAATGACTTTGGTATGTCGCGGCCCGGGATCGAACCCGGGGCCTCCCGTACCTAGAGCCGACGCTCTACGGATTGTGCTACCAGGTCCGGTGCAGTTAGCTTTATGCAAGTACATATTAAAGTTATATACAGTTTAGAATTTCATCATTAAATTTGGTGCAAATAACGTTTCTGATACATACCGTATGTAAACTAATTGATTTATTTGTTATTTAAAACGTGTATGGTAATAAATTTGTTTAAAGACTGTTAATAAACAAAGAAGTTACTAACGAGACCCCCAGGGCAGACAGTGTGCCACGCGGAATGTTGCTAAAGGGTTCACGTAGATCACCACTCATGTTGATGCCTGCCATGATGCCAGTTACGGTGGAGAAAAACAGACCAAAAATGGAGAAAAAACTCTCCCCTGGTAGAAAGTCTGGCCCGGAGTTGTTACGTATATTAAACTCCTTGTACCCTGTCACGCCATGCTCTGAAAGAAATAAATACTTAATCTATGAATAATCTTAACAGTAATAAAAAAAGAAATAAATAATTTTATCCAAAATAATTATATTTACACCTGAACCAACACAATTCTTACAATAAAACCAACATTTATAACATAGACACAAAAAAACCACCACCTCTACCTCCTCTTGTTACATATCTACCCACAACTGAATGTGTATTCAGAAATGATCCCACCAGAAAATGTACAAAAGTTAATTCCTACCTCCATCATAATCATCTCCTCCTCCTCATCAGCATCAGCATTAGCACCATCATTCTCATTATCATTAAGATTTAAATTGAAGGGGGTCTTGTGTTTGAGATGTACAAACTGTAAATTAAAAATCCCCCAGCTTCAAGCCAACCTGTGGTGCATGGTCCGTCTGTCTGTCTGCCTGCCTGTCTGTCCGTCCGTGTGTCTGCCTGTCTTGTCTGCCTGCCTGTCCATCCATCCGGCCGTCTGTCTGTCCGTTCGATCCTGATTTTAGTTGTCTGCTGCAGTTTTCCCAGTTTGTTGTGGTTCTACATTTGTATGGGGATGTCCCCACCAATAATATGTGGGTGTTTCTATATTGATAATAACTTTGTTGCTGTGATGCATTTAAAAAACATTCCAACCATGACAACATACCTGGGTCAGTGTGTACGAAGGACCCCACCAGGAAGTCCATGACGGACAAGAACAGCACAAACAACAGCAACAGCTGTAGCCTTATGACCCACTTAACACCTGCTATGTTGATACCTGAAATATAAAATCATTAAGTGATCTTTATCTACTTGTTTGCATGCTACTGTGACCGGACGATGTTCTAGTCATATCATGAATCTTGAAATTAGTTACAGTTTTTCATTCTATATGGAAATCAATGTTGCCCCATACATTTCATAGCTTGTTAACTTGTGTTATTCACCTAGCAACCAATTAACCCCTCCTATTTTGTTACTCACCTAGCAACAAGTTAACCCCTCCTATTTTGTTACTCACCTAGCAACCAGTTAACCCCTCCTTTTTTGTTACTCACCTAGCAATAAGTTAACCCCTCCTATTTTATTACTCACCTAGCAACCAGTTAACTCCTCCTATTGTGTTACTCACCTAGCAATTAGTTAACCCCTCCTATTTTATTACTCACCTAGCAACCAGTTAACCCCTCCTATTTTATTACTCACCTAGCAACAAGTTAACCCCTCCTATTTTATTACTCACCTAGCAACCAGTTTATCCCTCCTATTTTATTACTCACCTAGCAACCAGTTAACCTCTCCTATTGTGTTACTCACCTAGCAACCAGTTAACCTCTCCTATTTTGTCACTCACCTAGCAACCAGTTAACCCCTCCTATTTTATTACTCACCTAACAACAAATTTATCCCTCCTATTTTATTACTCACCTAGCAACAAGTTAACCCCTCCTATTTTGTTACTCACCTAGCAACAAGTTAACCCCTCCTATTTTATTACTCACCTAGCCACCAGTTAACCCCTCCTATTATGTTACTCACCTAACAGGAGTATGACCATTCCTATGGCAATAACTTTGGCCACCCATGGTTCCTGAAGGCCGGTCACGTTCACAATGGACTCTCCAAATCCCATCACAGAGAGTGAACAGCTGACCGACTGTAACAAATCAAAGCATTTTCATGCTTTTGTATTTTTTAAATACACAGCAGTGATAAATGATGTTTATTATATCAATGTCTAGCTATTTAGGCGGAAGAAGACTTCAGACAAATGTCCAGGTAGAACCAGAGGCACCACGAAAGATCAGCTAGATGACCTTTCCCAATTAAGTCCATCACTTTTAAATGGAGCTTGAATCAGCATGGTGTAAGGCTTAGCAGTCAGGGGAGTTACAACATCACCACAGGCACCAAACTTTTGTTGGTCTATAATAACATTCTTATTTATATATACAATTTGAATTCAAATTTCATTACTGCAATGATACCTAAAAGTTAGGCAAAGGATTAGGAATTAGGAAAGGTTTAAAGAACAATGTTACAGGAATTGATATATGAAGGATTGCCCCTGAAGATGCAATGACCTTACCTATGACCTTCAGACTGACCTTACACATGACCTTGAGGATAACCACATGCATGATCTTACATATAACAATGTGGATGACCTTGTCACGTTGGCCTTATGATTGCACTTATAATTGTTATGTGTATCTGTAAAATGAGGAAGATTGACTGAAGTTCTATTAGTAATATAGAAGTAATGGCTGAAACACTAAAAATAGAAATGATGACATATGTACAGGCATGCAAATATATTGCAGAATTAAACAACACTAGTTACATTAAGCCATTTTCAGCTGATTCAGTGTTTGCAACAAAGACACACACCTGTGCAAAGCAGTATATGATGCCCACACTCCCCCCAATCCTTGCGCCAAGCACATGTGAGATGAGAAAGTAGACGCCCCCACTTTCCATGTGGCTTCGCTCACAGACCCCGATGCCACTGAGGGCCACGATCAGGACGATCAACACGGACAGAACGATGATAAGAACTGTCAAGTTCACACCACAGTTTCCCTGGAAATGAAGAATGACATGGTTAAATATTAACACATGACGACATGCATAGCTCATGTTCTCCAGCTTCAAAACCCAGAGTGTAATCACAAAGATTAGTTTTTTTGTGTGTTATATCACATCGACACAATTATGGTCATATTGGCGATGTCTAGCAAATTATTGGTGGAGGAAGACTCAAGATGTTTGTCTGGATAGAACCACTGATGCACCGCAGGTTAGCTGGAGAACCTCCCCACATGAAAGTTCTTGTCTAGACTGGGACTCCAACCCATGAGGGACTGAGGAGTTACAAGTCTGTGCAAAGATAAATATGTGTGTCTGTCTTGATATGATGAACTGTTTTTCAACAGGGTGTTGACATTTTCATGTCAACAAAATCTGAAAAAGCTTTAATTCTCCAAATTATATAAGTGACTGTAAAGTATCTTGAATAAATCCCGTTCTGAACAGCACATCTGACCAAATTGGTAAATTTTATTTCATTTTTATTCGACAAAATGCTCATAAAGAAAGGAAATATTTTCAGCTTTGGAAAACCTTGATTTTGAATACATGTAGTTTTAAAGGTGAAATAATGCTTTTACAAAACCATAAAACACAATCTTCAAACAGTATTTATATTATTTTAAGAAGAAATTACCTTTCTGCACT
This sequence comes from Sinonovacula constricta, assembly GCA_007844125.1. Lineage (NCBI taxonomy): Eukaryota > Metazoa > Mollusca > Bivalvia > Cardiida > Solecurtidae > Sinonovacula > Sinonovacula constricta. The sequence continues at coordinate 19,976,192 of CM017564.1, forward strand.
CTGTGAAAGGATGACCTATGTGTACTCACCACCATCCAGCCGAGACGAAGAAAGATGACCACACCCAGAAGGTTGATGAGGCATGATGTAAACACACCATCCCAGGTACCAAACAAGACAGGAGCACTGATGAAGAAATTGGACTTCCACCATACCTTCTGTGATAAGTTCTGCAATAGATTGAAAGGAAATAAAAGTGATTGTTACTACTACTTTTTTTTAGGGGGGGGGGGGGGTGTTGCTGGCCAGGTGGGTGGTTAAATGATTCTGTTCTAACAACCCTATTTCACTCAAGACTCAGTTACTTAAAGCACATACATTTTTAGGTTGGTGGGGGGAAGGGTTGTGGCCTGCTGTGTTGGTGTGAAGTTAAGGAGTTTTGTCCTAACAACCATAATTTCAATGAAGACTCTCTCAGTTGAAGCACATTGTGAGCTGCCTTTACAAGGTACCAATAAACCAATTATCAAACTCATTTAAAGACTAACTTATTTGAAACAAATAGAGTGCTACCTTCACAAGGTACCAATAAACCAATTATCAAACTCATTTAAAGACTAACTTATTTGAAATACATAGACTGCTACCTTTACAAGGTTCCAATAAACCAAGTGATCAAATTCATTTTAAGACTGAATTATTTGAAGCATATATAGTGCTGCCTTCACAAGGTACCAACAAACTAAATTACCAGGTATATCCATCCAATTATTATTTATTTATCTGATCGATCCAGTGACCAAGCAAGTCATCACTGGATGGACAAAGTGTTGACTATGCTGTCCTTAAGGCAGCAGGAGCATAAAATATGTGACAGCTCAAGAATGACGCCTCACAAAAAGACACAAATTGACGCCAATCCTTTCCTGACCTTGTTTTGTCTGTTTCCTGAAACAAACTCTTTGTTTTGGCTTTGGTATATCATTAACCCACCTGGTCCTCTTGGAACAGTTCATTCTTATTGCCCAAGTCAGCATGCTGGTACCCCTCCTGTGGACCTGTTGCTACGGCAATGCTATATGGTGCTTTGGCTGGTTCCTGGCTCAGGCCAAATTTTTCCCAGTTAGGCTGGTGGCTCTTCTTACTGGTACCCTTAGTCTGGGAAATAGAATTGGTATAAAATATTTGGTTTGATAATAATGACAATGATATGATGATTACACCACTACTACTTCCATAAAATAAAAAGGGATGGGATGGGATTTGACGGCATTTTTGCCGAAACAGTGAATCAACATTTCTTTCATTAAAGCACAGGGACACTTACGAGGTGCCCAGGGACTGAACCCGGCTGATCAATTATACTGACAATGACGAGTCAGACGTTATGCTGTCCCCTAAACCCCGAGCGTTAGGAGAGAAGCCACTACTACCAACATTAAAGTCTCTGGTTTGAACCCACGACCTCACGATCCGCAAGCCACCCTACCACTTAAGCTATGGCGGTTGGTCATAAAAATAATAACTTCTATTATAATATGACTATAGAAATAAAAAGCAAATGATTGTCAGACAGTTCGATGTTAAGATGCTTAAATAATAATTACAGTAAAAATAATAATAATATATAATAATGATAATAATTAGATAATAGGTCAGCTGGCAGACCTTCCCACATTAAGTCCATCGCCCCGAACAGAACTCGAACCCACGGTGTGGGAGGCTACCAATAGTAGAAGACCAGGCTTTGCTGAACATCAGCAAAGAAACAAAGCACTAGAGACAAATGGTGTGGCGCTATAACAAAATGTCCAACCCATAGGAGGGGAGAGTGGACGCTCAAAGATAGATGATTATAATAATAATAATAACAATAACAATAAGAATAAGAAATGACTCATGCTTCAATATATACCATATATGACAGTTGTATGTATGGTTTCTTGGCACAATTCTTGAAAATCACAGAAAATGCTGCTTGATATAAACTCATTTAAAAAACAGCACAAACAATCCTTAAAATATACTGTTTCTTATTAATCAAAGCACTGAAGTGTACTTATTCACAAGCTGAGTTTCATTAAAAAAAAACTGTAAAAGAAATATGAACTTTTATTTTTTTATTCCATTGTAAGTGCATAACTTATTCTTACAAATCTATTAAACTAATAACATAGAAAACATCTTTTTTAAACTTTGGACAAGTTTTTAAAAGTTCTGTTTTTAAATTCCAATTTACCTGAGACATAAGTCCTGTTTGCTCTGTGTCTGACATGGTTATGGCCCTTTTCTAGCTCTGTATTCACCACAAGGGTACTCTCTTAGGTGGGTAGGTAGAGTTATCTGTCCTTTTCCAGGGGAGTCAACTCTAAAGTCATTTTCTGCAATGGAAGAAACTCAACTTGTATTTGGATATTAAAAAAAATAAGCATTGTAATATTGTAGTAAATAGTCTCAATTGTCTCTGATTGAGAAAGTTCCAGGCATAAAGGGGTAAAAAAAAGTAAAATAAAGGATCGAGTTTTGGAATACTGCCCCTGATAGCTGGGACCTCTGGACAATGGTGTTTCATCTTTGGTTGAGGATAAATATATATATAATCTAATGACATTTAACAATACTGTGATAACAGTTAATGTTAAAAAAAAGTATTGATCTAAAATATGTTCTTAGTTCAATATTGAAACTGTTATGCATTCATGTCCTTTTATTTTCCATATTTTACATACAATTTTAACAAAATCTGTCCATCCATCCATCCATTCATGCTCCCAAACTACCCAATACCTTCCCTCTAAACCACCAACTCATTCACCCAATACCCAACCACCCAATACCTTCCCTCTAAACCACCAACTCATTCACCCAATACCCAACCACCCAATACCTTCCCTCTAAACCACCAACTCATTCACCCAATACCCAACCACCCAATACCTTCCCTCTAAACCACCAACTCATTCACCCAATACCCAACCACCCAATACCTTCCCTCTAAACCACCAACTCATTCACCCAATACCCAACCACCCAATACCTTCCCTCTAAACCACCAACTCATTCACCCAATACCCAACCACCCAATACCTTCCCTCTAAACCACCAACTCATTCACCCAATACCCAACCATCCAATACCTTCCCTCTAAACCACCAACTCATTCACCCAATACCCAACCACCCAATACCTTCCCTCTAAACCACCAACTCATTCACCCAATACCCAACCACCCAATACCTTCCCTCTAAACCACCAACTCATTCACCCAATACCCAACCACCCAATACCTTCCCTCTAAACCACCAACTCATTCACCCAATACCCAACCACCCAATACCTTCCCTCTAAACCACCAACTCATTCACCCAATTACTAACCACCCAATACCTTCCCTCTAAACCACCAACTCATTCACCCAATACCCAACCACCCAATACCTTCCCTCTAAACCACCAACTCATTCACCCAATACCCAACTACCCAATACCCATCCACCTGTCTACCCACCAATCTATCCTAGCCCATTTATTTATCCCATCTATCTTTCTATCTATCCTATTTTTCTTATTCATCTACCCATCCAATATGTCCTATCCTTATCTATCCATCAATTAATCCATTCAGCCAACCAAAATAAGCCAGAATAACAAAAATAATCTGAATGGTGATGTTCATGGCAAACTGATGCATCATTAGCAGTTACATCTACATATAACATTTGTATGGTTACATCAACAGTTTCTATGGTAACATTAATCACTTTTATGGTTACATATACTATTTCTATGGTTGCATACACCATTTTTTATGTGTACATATACCATTTCTATGTGTACATATATCATTTCCATGCTTACATATACCATTTCTATGTGTACATATACCATTTCCATGCTTACATATACCATTTCTATGATAACATATACCATTTTCTATGTGTACACATAGCATTTCTATAGCTACAGATACCATTTCTATGTTTACATATACCATTTCTAAAGTTACATATACCATGGTTACATTTACAATTTTCTATGTGTACACAGAGCATTTCTAGGGTTGCATATACCATTTCTATGGTTACATATACCATTTTTATGGTACATATACCATTTAAATGGATACATGTACCATTTGTATGGCTACATATACCATTTCTATGGTAACATATACCAATTGTATAGCTACATATATCATTTGTATGGCTACATATACCATTTGTATGGATACATATACCATTTGTATAGCTACATATACTATTTGTATGGCTACAGATACTATTTGTATGGTTACAGATACTTTTTGTATGGAACTTAAACTAAGCCTATGATGAATATGAGTGAACCCACTTAACCAGTTCAGAATCATCACACTGATACAGCCAGTGCAAATAGTGCAGAGATGACAAAACCAATCTGACTGTGCAGCACCTCTCTGGGGCAGACAGAAGACATTCACATCCATCATTGCTGTTTTCATGGTAACTGCTAACAGTGCTTAGCTCAGCTTTATCAGCATGCAATGTTACATTCCTATGACTGCACACACTTACTGGTAGGAGTACATTAACATATAAAACATTCATCAATAACAAATGTCTGAGTCCTCCAGCTGTTGTCAACCAACCAGGGCCAGTCACCTGGTTCAAACAGTGTGGGAGATAGAACTGTGCCAGGATCAACATCCAGGGTTGTCACTAGAAATATTTTGAGCAGGCTCAATTAACTTTTGAGTGTCGAAGGCGAGAAGCGCTGCTAGGGCTGTCCAGGGGCATGCTCTTGACCGATTTTCATTTTTTTTTTGTAAATTCGAGGCGGCCCGATTTTCATTGCAGCCACCTCCTAATGACAACCCTGAACATCCCTATAAGATAACACTGATCTAAGGTTATAAAATTCTGTGGTTGAAACTGAGTTCATTTTCAAGCATCTGATTGGTTGGACTTTGAGCTATAGTCAAATAATGACCAATCAGATGCCTGAATTCGGTCTAACACTGAGGTCAATGTTTTATATCCTTGAACCCTGATTATAGTTTGACAACAGTTATTTCTCTCTGAAGTAGTTTTTTAAAGAGTTTTACATAGTTCTGTCTTCAAGTATAACCAGCATATTTCTCAACTAAACAACCTCAACTATACAGACATATTTTATTTATTATCGATATTCTATTCTATTTGAAATTCTTCTTTCTATTTTACAACTTGCATATGTATTTCATGCCTACACATCGTAGTGTATTTGTAAAATACAATGTTATCTTCATTTTTTTTAAAATACATAACAGCACCCAATTATGATCATTATAGCGATGTCCAGTTGTATTGATGGATGAAGACCCTAGATAAATGTCTGGGTAGAACCAACGGCGCACCACAGGACCGCTGGAAGTCTTTCCACATTAAGTCCTTCCTGCCAAATGGGAATCAAACCTACCTGGTTGAAGATAATTATGTTTATACCATAGATCAGGTGTCTGTGGCATGCTCCTCCGTGACAAAAAATATGCCCTTGAAAAGCTGTAGATGCATTTCAAAGGGTACTGAACACTATAAATATGTCTAAAATAAAGTTCAAAATTATAAAAAAATGGTGCATATTCTTTAATACCAGTATTCTTTTAATAAATTATGCCTAAAAGGGAAGAACTCTACAAAGAAGACATTCTCAAACCCAGTTTAATTACCTTGGGACTCACAGTGAAATGACAAGGTTTTCATTCACTGGTATTTCTCACTATTTCACCCAAAAGGATGAAATAAATTATTTCTCTTTCATGTAAATATTCTGTATGCTATACAATTTTCAACTGTTTTTTGTTGTTGTAAATTACTTAGAAGAACAATTAGCCATTACCCAAGTGTGAAATATTGAGAAGATAGTTCAATACAGCATCAAGAACTAACTAGTCACATATCAACATCCTGATCAGATCTCTACCACACTGCCACAGGACTAGATAATAATTACACATAATTGTTGTACTATTATGTCAGCCCACCAGATCTATGACACATAACTGTATACATGTCTTCATGCCTCCAGAGATACCATTTTGCTGTAGGTATGTGTTCTGATATAGCATGGCAACATTGAACTAGCATGCATTAGTTTCCGACAATGTAATCGCAAACATTGGCAATAGTTTGGTCGTACATAAACCCACACATGGATGATAATAATTAAACCTTCTTTTTTATAAGTTTAAAAAAAACTTGTTAAGCTGGTCATTTTCCTAAAAATCGGTAGGGGGCCAACGTATGTTTAATTATTTTTTAATTTAATTTTTTATTATTAGAAAAAAATAAATATAAAGGTTTAAAAGAAGTAATAACCATAGATTTAGCTGTCAATATCTTGCATTTAAATTTGTTAATATGCTAATATAATGCTTTCAAAGGAATATTTCTTAAATTAACAATCTTTAAATATTATTTATATTTGTTATTATATTGCACATGTTTTTAAGAATTCAGAGTATGAAAAAGTCTGAAATGTTAATGCAGCGAGGACAGATTAACAAATCTTCCGTTCTTTTAGCCTAACTGTTCATAGTTAAACCACACATGTCACAATTATATCATACATAATTATTTTAACAAAGGATGTCAACCAGTTCAAAGGATTCATTTGTCAATTTCATAGCCATCATTGGGTCATATTTCCACTGGGATAATGTATCCATTTTTTCTCTTAAATTTTCAAAGAAAAAAAAAAATAAGATTCAAGAATCATAATCTGAATTTCAACATGTGATTTTTGTGACAAAATCTATACAGCCTGTTACTTTAGATATTTTATACATTGAAAATGTAAAGAAAATATCAACTATTTATTTCTTTTATACTAAGATGCTTTTAAAACAAAAACCAAATCAGTGTCATGTTTATGTAAAAATTTCAATGCCCTGTGTTTAGGACGTATTCTCACGTGACAGAAAAATCATTTACATGTAGATTATTATTATTTACCAATCCCTACAGGTAACTGTTAACATATGTTGCCATGAATATACATCCATGTAGTTGTTTTCAATGGTGTAGGCTGAATAGAACAGATGATTACAGTACAGGTCTTATGTATAAGAATAGACACAACATGATGTCATTTAATGGCTTACAAAGGTTTTTCTTTTACAGTAACATTCCATCATTCCTACGTACCAGTCATTGTTGGATCTATTCCCTAACATGATATATTTTAACATATCTGACCATCAATATACACATTTTATACAGAAATGTATGAATGGCATAGAAAGTATTAAACAGCACACATGACAAATAATTATGTATACTGTACCTAACAAAATCATCAAATATATTTAAAAAAAGTTATTAACACTTTTATGACTGTCTGTTTATTGGGTTTATCGTCCCACTAACATCATTTCAGTTATCTGGAGACGGTGTCCACTTGAAGCAGATATAGTGCTGCCTTCACTGTGTATAGCATGCCGTGAACACCTGGCATGATACCACACCCAGTCACATTATCCTGACACCGGGCCAACCAGTCGTGGAACTACCCTTATATTACCTGAGCGTTAGTAAGGGAGATACACCACTACCATTGTTAACGACTTAACGGTACGTCACGCTCCGAGATCCAACCCAGTGCCTCCAGTACCTGGAGCTGAAGTTCTTCCAACTGCACTTCAAGGTCCAATACTTAATAACTGATAAGCTGCTTCAAATACAAAATAATAAAAACAAATGTTTATTAACACAAGTGTTATGTACACTGATAAACAAGCAAGACAACAAAAACTCATTGCAAGACATCTCAGCTGTAAAGAACATCTATATGTTCACCCTACATTGCAGCATCCAATTATTGACAGGATAGCGATGTCCACCTATTTCAGTAGGAAGACCCCAGACAAAATACTGGGTAGAACCTTGGTGCACGGAAAGAAGGTCTTCACATAGCCTGTCAGTTTGACCCAAACTAGACTCAAACCCACGAAGTGAAAAGCTAAGCAGTCACATGAGTTACAAGATCGTTAACTCTACCACTACACCACAGTGTACCACCATATAATTATGTACATCGTCTAAAATTTTCCTAACCTCCTATACAGCCAGTACATGAACTGATATTATGTATAAATTATTTAATGCTTCATAAATAACACACTAAGAAATTGTACAAATAAATGCCTAAATAAAAGTAAAGAAAGGGCCATAGTGAGCAATATGGAAGGGGATATCCGCCAATATTCAATTTCTAATTAGCTAATTGCAACACTGCATATTCTTAAATTTGCTATTTGTTTGCATAAACACGTTTGTTTTTACATGTATCTAATTCACATTTCTTGTATACAATTTGGAAAGTCACAATTCTCAAGTCACAATTATCAAGTCACAAATTTTATGTTCGCTTACAATTTACAAGTTACAAATCTCAAAGTCACAATTCTCAAGTCACAAATTACTAATGTACAAGTTATGAATTGACAACATTTAGATGCTTGTTGGTGGTACAACATAAATATAGACGTCACTTAGCTCAAAATAGAATGGAATATCGTAAGTTAAAAATAGAATGGAATCATAAATTATGTTGAAAGAATATACAATAGAAAACAGCCAACATTATTTGGCGTCAAATTGAACGCGTTACCTTTTGCCAAAAGTAGTTATTAATGTATATATTAAAATCTTGCAAGTAATTTTACCATATAAGTCTAGTCTTTGTTTTCTACATTCGATCCAATTTGATATATGTATCAGACATTTCCAGAAGAACATACTATCTCATTCCCATTTGGATTTGTTTACAATGCATTGGAATTGAACTACATCAACAGGGGTACTTGATGTAGTGAGTATGCTTTCCCCAGAGACAAATGACCATGTTGCTCTGTTGCTAGAGCACCAATCTCAACATCAGGAGGTCTTGGGTTCGACCCCTGCCCTCGGTAATGAGATTAATCCAGCTTTTTCTTAGTGGCGTCAGAATGGGTTCTTCAGAGAACCCCGTGGAGCATGAACAGGCTAGGTACTGGTGGCTCTGTCCAGTTGATGCCTGACTAAAACAAGGAAGGTTAAAAGCTCTCTGCCCAGTTAGGCCAGATGGTAGAGCACCTGATTACAGAGGAGGTCTTGGATTCAAACTCAATACTGTGTACTTGTAACAGAATTTTGCCAGCTTGGATCACTTCGGTTAAATCAGGATGCAGTTAAAGGAAAGAGTGTGTGACAATAGAGGTTGTAAGTGAGGAAAAGGTAGAGGAGTGGGGAAGCCAGGGGGGGGGGTACAGAATAATACAGAATAATATCTCTAAACATCCCTAAAACTGTAGAGCACAAATAAATAATACATGTTTTTGATTCTGTCAGTAAGAAACCCACAACTTGAAAGTGCACACGAACGCGGACCAGTTCAAGCGGTACATCCTATTTATAGATGGACATTCCCATGTTAGAAGCACCCCCTTGCGTCTTAATGTTGAATTGGTGTTATTCAATGTACATTTAACATTAGAGATTTGCGCCTCTAGATTAGTAACTTGTAAATTAAATTCTAGAAATGTAAAATGTATTCATGATTTTCGCCCCGCGATTTGTAACTTGTACATCGTATGTGCGGGAAATGTGAAATTGTTCATATGTAATATTGAAATGTGAACATTTTCATGTCATATATAAAAGTTAGGATGTAATTAGATAGCAGTATTTAGCATTCACGGTGTTGCAATTTACAAATTGACATTTGAAGTGACAAATTCGAGTATTGAAAGTTAGAAATAGTAACTAGAATATTGGCGGATATCCCCTTCCATAGAACAATGACATACTTATACATTAACATGGAGGCAGAATGTGTACATGTCCAATACCTCCTAATTAGTAACTCAGGTTCATGTTTTATTGTTTTTTTACAGTTTTTTACATATCACTGGACAATTTGACCATCATTGTTGTGACTTCCAGCTTTTCTTGGTGGCGGAAGACAACAGACAGACTTCTGGGTAGAACCACTGGTGCACCATGGATCAGCTGGTTATCTACCAAAAATGCCCATACTGCTTCCTTATAAACTCTAAATAAAAGATTTTCATATAACTGATGTTCCGTACAACTTTTTGATCTGTTTGAAAGCCCCAGTAATATATTGCCACTCGGAGATAATACACCTTTCCATGTACGTGAGGGTTGTTCAGTAAATTATGGCAGAAGTTATTAAAAGTCCCTTGAATTATTGTAGCCTCTCTAACATACTAACAACTACAGCCGTAGAACGGTAGTGGGTAAACTATCTTCACAACAAAACGTTTATACAAAAGGAAAACATGAGAATGGAACAAGAGACTAAATGGAAAAAAGAAAGAAAGAAGAAACAAAAAACAAATGAGATAGTGAAGAAAAATATAAGATTGAGAGATTGAAATGGAAGAAATAGTAAGGAATTACTTTTAAGAAAAAGAAGAAAAAGAGATATGTAGAGAATAAATAGATATCAAAATAAAAAATATAGATATACAAGGCAAAGAGATAATAGAGACAGGAAATGAAGAATTATGCGAACAACTTTAACAAAATGTTTTTAAAAAACACTTGATATAAGTGTATCCACATTATAGATATTTAAAACTACAACTATCTAAACAATTAGTCCATTATAAAATGTTACAATTGACCAAACTTCTTCCCAATATAAAGTCCAAGGTCCAGTTGAATAAAATTTAACAACCTTTTGTAAAAGCTACCGGACCTGGATCTGCACTTTTTGCCTTGGAATGTTCAATTGTCTTCTAAGCAAGTAAATTGTAACATCCTCGCAGTTGTACAGGCTCAAAGAGAACCTATATAAGTCCCATCTTTTATGGTGAGTCTGAAAATAAACTCACTCTATTGAAAGGTCAAATGAATGCATTACTGTTAGGATCCATTAAAGATAACATCACAAGACTCTACGAGTTAATTGAAGTTTCTACACACTGATATGGTTACTGAATGATTTTATTGGACAGAGTTGGGGACTTTTGTTCTTGCTATGGGGACTGTTTGAGACTGGTTTAAATTGTTTGTTGTAATAATGAATATAACTGAGAATAATGGTGATAATGAAAAAAATCATGCTGCTGATGGTGTGGAAGAGGAGGAGGAGGAGGAGGAGGAGAAGGAGCAAGAGAAAAAAGATAATGGTGATCATAAAGATAAAGATGAGGAAGAGGAGGGTGGTGATGGCAAAAGAAGAATAAGATGTTGCTGTTTTTTTGTTCTTTACATACATTACATCAACACAATCAGAGAGATGTCTATAACTGAAGAAGGGAGACACTTCCTGGGTAGAACCACTGGCACACATAACAGGTCAGTAGAAAGACCTGCCATCATGAACATTTTTGAACCCACAGTGAAAAGGACCATGGAGTCAATGGCACACTTGAAAAAAGTTTAAAAAAAAAATTCATTTGGACTGGCTGGCTGGGAGAAAGTGTCAGTTATAAGACAAATTAAAAATAATTAGATGGGACAGAAAACCCTGGTTGATTAATGGATTAAACCCCACCCACCAGCAGTAACTTCCAATTTGAATGTATTTTTTCTGATACTAGTAAGCTGCTATTTAGCTTGGTATCATAACCTATTTATATTGAATGGAGTAACAAATCTGCACCTCTAGCAACTCGGCCCTCTAATGATGAAGCTGACAATAACTATGCTGACTGCAATAATGACAGACAATCTTGTAGACAAAAACATGAAAAATATGAGAAATTATTACACAAATATCATCTGGCATACGCTAAGAATATCCAGCTGAAGCATGCTCACAACTGAAAACATCCCCACCCCCTTGAATTTAAAAGGATGGACAAAATCCCCCCCCAACCCCCAATGAATTTTACGAGGTGGACAAAAGTCCCACCTTCCCTCAAATCCCCCCCTCCCAAATTAAGTTTTGTAATGCATCATTTTCTTTTTCTTTTTGCTTACAGTTAATTCATTTAACTGAAATATAATTACACAGTTTTTTTCATTTATTTGCAAGTCCAAGTTTGAGAGAAATAATATTACAAAATTTGCCAGTAAGTTCTCAAGACAAAACCATTCCGAAGTCCCCTGGGCTACACAGACCACATATGGACGTCCTCTTGTCTCCAAATAATGACAAAAAACCAGCAACTGTCACCACTACAGACTTGGTTGCTATGGTAACAAATTAACTCTTGTCCCGCTTGGCATGTATTGATAAGGGTTAGACAAATAGTTTAGATACAGATTGTCCATTTCCTGCTGGAATCTGTCTGATCAGAACCTAAACTGTTTGCTACAAAGACTGCTCATGTCAAGGCACCTTTGAATGTCAACGTAAGGTGATGTTTAAGAATAAGTATGGCTAGTCAGCGAGAGGTAACAAGAGCAGGGTTGGTGATTCTGTCAGCAACAGTGGACGTAGAGATAGGGAGGAGGGGGTACCAAGACAATCTGGGAACTGGTCATTTAGTGTCTGGAAATCTTTGGAGAAAATCTTGAACTAATTTTAAAGAACTTGTCAAAGAAAGCAACAAAAGAACAAATTATAATTTAAAAGCTATTGTCCTTTTTAGAACACATGATAGTGACAACACATATTTTTATGCATTGATGCATAATTTATACAGAAATTCTTACTTAAGTCTGAGCTAAGATGGTTTTAAACACTTTCTCAATTTTAAGACAATACAACTTGTTAAAAAACTCAAAAGGTTCATAATATATAAATAATCATGATTGGGATTTCTGCTCAAAATAGACATCAACCACAGACCGGATGATCCAGATGATGATCTAACGTGTTTTTTTTTTCTAGTTTGATAACAAGTAATTGTGCAGCGTGGATGTGATATATGTAATGATGCTTGTACTGTAATGCTTCACTTTTCAAACAGGTGCAGAACATCAATAAACAGCAGTTTTCAGGTAACAAATCATTTATTTGGTTGTTTTTGGGAAAGGAAATTTGCTCCAAGCTGTTAGATACCTCCTTTAAGGGTCTGAATGAGAAAATAAAGGTGTAAATATGAGCTGTACTCATCTTGGGCTCTGTAATAAAATATTGCCATCATGAATAAGTCACAAGGAAATTATCAAATTGTGAAAATGTACGAACAGTAAAAGTAGGTTGTTGTTATGGTTGGCTGAATGTGTGTTACAAGAGCTGTTTTATTGCACTATTTAGTAATAGATAGAATGTATCTTATATGTGACGTATAAATATGGTACACACTGTCCCAAAAGGTGCACAATCATTATGAAATTAAGAAAATGTCTCGACATGCATATCAGTTTAAGATATACCAAAGGATTGAACATGATGTCATCTTGTTACATAGAATAAGATCAGAGGTCAATTCACCTGTCCACGAGTCTAAAAATAGAGTTTAAGCTCGGCCCCCTTGCCCACAAACAACCTAGTTTAAAGTGACAGATCTTACAGATTATCTTACAGATCCGCAAAAATATTTTAATTTGATATCTCCCAAATGCAAAGAGCTTGTGATGGAGATGTTTAGATGAAGATTAAGACAGTTTAACCCAATGATGCATTCATGACACAAAATTATGAAAGAAAGTTGTTGCTGGCTACAGCGAGATTTTACCTTTCGATGCAGAAATGGACAAGCCTCATCCAATAAACTAAATTAAGATGCAAACAGAGAAGCAATAGTACCTGTGGTAGATATTACTTTATCCTGTCTATTACAAGGTTAAATTGGTTGTGGTTTAAAAATAACTCTAGAAAATGCATTGGTCGTCAAATGTAGGAGTTGTAAACATAAAAGCCAGTTGTAAACATAAAAGCCAGATGTAAATATAAAAGCCAGCTCAAGAGGAAGGAAAGACAAAAAAGTAAATAGATACAAAAATTAAAATGCATGTTTTGCACAAATTGAACCAGTGATCTTCCTACAGTCCAATATGTCTTGGTACATGGATGAGTTATGTAGGCTAATTAGGGCAGTTGTCAGTCTCAACATTAACAATGTTATGATTTTGAAAGGTTTTATCCATCTCTTATCAGTTTATTTGTATAAAAGATGTGGAGTCAAATGCATTTGTGTTGCCCAGTTTTATCACCCATTTACTTCTATTGTACCAAATACATTGTTTGGTGGAAGAATAAATGATTTTAAAAAGATATATGAATTTATAGTATTGTAAATAAATGAATAAATATAAATTTAAGGTCAACTATTTATTGATTTTATGAGGAAAATATGCAGACATGCATAAATATATATATTTAAAAAAGGCCAATCAGTAATTGGATTTAAATTTATAAATAAATGAATATTAAATAGTTCAGCGATAAGTGGTCGAGTGGTGAGAGTGGCTGACTTCAACACCTCAGCCCCTCACCATGTGGGTTGGAGTCCCAGGTTCAGGGAGAGATACTTCATGTGGGGTGGTTTTCCAGCTAACCTGCTGTGTGCCGGTGGTTCTTCCCAGGCATAAGTCTGGGGTCTTCCTCCCTTAATAATTAGCTGGATGTTGCCAATATGACCATAATTGTGTCAGTGTGATGTAACAAAAAACAAAAAACTAAACTAATATTTTGAATTGTAAGACTAATACATGGATGCGTCTACGCATATGTAACATATATCTAAAATGCCAATAATTTACCAACAATTTTTGGAAAAACAACAACATGCCTATATAATACCTAATTTCTAAAAAGCCAATTACTGTTTTGCATACTAGAACCTGTATAAAGAGAAGCATAAAGTATTTAATCAGGAAAGAATCAAGGGATATCCAAGTTTAACAATTCCCTAGGTCTCCCATCTTTAACTCCCACAACATACACACCACCCTCTATTCTCCAAGAACCATGCCAACATACATCTTATCTAACACATCAACAACACAAACCAAGCTATCAGCAAGCATCAATATTTTCCCACCATAAAAACAAATTTTCAAACAAAATCACCATTAACACCATACACAATCCTCAACTATGCATCACCTTACTCACCCTACTACTTTTATATCCTTTAAATTATTTTGAAGTAAGTCATGTTTGTTCTACCATATGTTGATTTGTGTTCAGGAACCACAGAAATGAAAGATACACGTTGACTCCTTATCAGGAACTTGCGGTTCCTACTTGGTTGTATCAGTAATGATGTCGCTTGCTAGCGAGCAGTGGAAAATAATCAATATGGCTAACAACACAGGGGTTGACTATGAAGCCTTGAGCAACATTATTGATTATCTGGCACAGGGGAGATAACTCAATTAGCTACTGCTTAGGGATTAGAACAGGTAAAGATGAGTTGCCTCCCTTGCAAAGGTAAGAAAATTTAATGAGGTGCAGAACCACAATAAATAATGCAAAGACTGAGTCCAGAACTCCAGATATGAAGATCATTTTAAGTGCTTTTAAGCCTTACTGATACAGCACTCACTCAACCCTCAATATGGATGGTGTCCGTGCTTGTGTGTTAACAACACCTTAAAACTGCTGTAGAATCCGACAGATTGCCGAGCCGAGTGATTTTCGGGCCGAGCATAATAAATTTATCTATATCAACACTAACCTGGTATTCTCTATATCCCTGTCCTGGGTTTTTTGCATAATTCCTGCATTAAGCTATATTTAGTTTAAATTAAGGCTGTTTATATCATAAACAAATATTATCACTTTAAATGTCCATTATTTCCAAATCTATCAACAACAATGACGGGATTTTAAGCTAAAAATAGATATTGACATAGAAGCTGATTAATCGGATGATCATGTGACGTGATCTCAAAAGTGAGTGGTCATGTGATTTTTTTAGTTTAAAAATCGCAAAATGTGCAGCATGGATTTGATTGGACATTTTTTTTTCAACGACAAGTGTGGTGCTATGCCCTACTTTTCAATTGGATGTAGGGCACCATTAAACAGCATTTTCCAGGATCTTTTTGGGTAATACTTATATGTTCAGTTGCATGAGACAAAAAACAAGGTCCAAACTGCTGGATAACAACTTTAAGAGTCGTGTATTTCAATTGATGGACACTGCGCTTTGGTTCCTCAATGCCATCTTCACATGAACAGGATGCAACAACCACTTATACTTCTCTGGTGAATTTTTCCTGATTCAAAAAAATAATTTTACTTTAAATCAACAATTTTGTGTAGTTTTTTTAATAGAAATAACACTTCTCTCTCTTGACATCAGAAAGATCTGTGCTTGAACATATTTTTCAAATAGATCGGTTTTCTTTTCATTGCTTGCATTTGAGAAAGCATCCCAGGAAGTACGAGGTTAGAGCTCTGTATAATCGGTTTAAACACCCCAGTCGGTCCTTTTGGCCGACTCATCGTTCCAATGCGGTAACTGTTAGGTTTGCTTTTTTGTTAAATGACTCTTCACAGATTTGTTCTTATTTTTACATTTGGCTTGCATGAGAATATCTTTGTCCTGTCCCTCTTCAAATTTTGGTATATAATGCAATGCTCATAGGAGATTGCAATATATTCTTAAGAACAGTGTTAGAATATTGTCTCCTCACTCCATCTGCACGGGTTTGAATCCCGCTTGATGCCGAGGAATATTTTCAAGCTATGCTTTGTTGCGTCCGTCTGCCATAAGGTTTTTTTCCTGGTGCCTTTATTCCTGAGATTTGGTTTTATGAATAATATGCAATGAGTTCCCATGAAGAACAGGGTCTGGACAAGAATTATGATGTTTTATAGTCTCTACAGCTACTGAGACAAATTATACAGAATGGAAATTATTACAGGACAATATTTGCAGTTATCGTTGACTGAGAAAACTTCCCAAAATATAATTTGACAGCATTTGCCGATATTTAATATTTTGACAAAAAGTGTACAGAAAAATCTAAATTCTGGAAAACATCACTTATTTGTCAATATTTATCATTGTTAAACTGAGCTTGAAATTTTATACTGCTGTGAAACATTTGTATAAAAATGTGTTGATAGGGTAGTTGTGGTATAATTATGTATGTTTTCAAACGCCAAAAGAACAATGTACCAGTAAGGGAGTATGACACAAAATTGACTATGTGCATGAAATCTGTTTTGTATGGTGCATAATTCAATTGTAAAGTAAATTCATCAATAGGTTGTTTACTTCAATGTGTGGATGTAGGAAAACAGTTCTAATTCGGCAAGGTTAAGATATATTATGAACAAAACCCTGACGATTAGCCTAAAAAAAGTGCTAATTTTGCTAACATTTAGTTTAATATTACTGGCATATACATGTGTATACTTATTATTCTTTGTCCAGAAGTGCATGACATGATTTTCGGGGAGGGTGGGGCGGAGTAGGGGCTAACTAGGGGTCTACAGTTTATTTTGTTTGGTTTTATATCTAGTAATTATTCTACACAGAACGTGGCCTATTCAGTTCTATTTGGACATGTCACATCATTCAATAAATGGTCATTGGGGAAATGGTCCATTTTTGTATAATTTTGATATGTACTAATACCACTAATTTTTCATTTTATCTTCATTAAATATTTAGCAAGAAAAAAAGCTTATTTTGTGCATTTATGCAAACAACTTTTCAAACACCTATCAAATATCTTATTTTAGACAATATTCATGAATATTTTGTTTAGCAAATCATCAAACTAAGAAATGCATTTTATGGTCCATCTTGAAGGGAAGTAGGTGCTTGCCCGTTTTGTCTTCAACATGTGTGAAGAAATATGGACCAATCATCAATAATAAAGTTACATTTTCCAAGGTTTATGTCTTTTGCTTTTATAGGTTTAAAAAAAATAAATAATAAAGATTTTTTACTGTTTGTCAAAATACACTTAAGGGTGCGTTTCTGGCATTCCGAAAACACCATTTCTCAGTGAGCATACCTATTAAATGTTATGTATGCTTCCGTTATGTTTAAAATTACAGAATCCTGCCCTAATTTTGCAGTGTCATAATTATACAAAACATTTTTAATATTTTTTGGTTGAACACTACATGATAATCAATTATATGGCAGACATTTTTCTGCACACAATTGGGAAGATATGCCTGTGTCATCTGGAACTTTCATGAAATGTCACAATGACATTGGGAACTTGTAAAAATGTCTGTATTAAAGCAACCAGGGTTGTCATTAGGAGGCGGCTGGCGGCCGATTTGACCGCCTCAAATGAAAATCGGGCCGCCTCAAATTTGAAAAAAAAAGGAAAAATGGTCAAGAGCATGCCCCCGGACACCCCTAACAACGCTTCGCACCTTCGGCGCTCGCATAGCCTAGCCTCCTCAAAAGTTAATTGAGCCTGCTCAAAATATTTCTAGTGACAACCCTGAGCAACTTAATTCTTTTTAAAGAAAAGCAATGCTTTTTTGAATTATAAATCATCTTAATCTAAATAAAATATTAACGCTGATCACTTAATTATATATGCAAACATGCTGTTCTTTAGAAAAGTATGATTTATGTTACATAAGGTAAAAAGTGTCACCACAAATGTAAAGGGTTAAATATATATTAATTGTGTAGGCTCCTTGTGTCATGTCTAACAATAAAATCTGAGGAACATTTATATTTAAAAAATAAAATGTTTTGATATTATTTCTTTTACTTATTGTAAATACAATATTACAGGTTTAGTTTGCCTGTATGGAAGACCAACCACACTATCATACATCCGCAAAGAACGCTAGACAACTCGTGCAAAACCAACGCGCACCAGGTAAAATTTGTACCCATAATAAACAACCTGTTTTACAGATACTGTGTATAAGGTGTTCATTGTAGTCTAACCAATCTTTATGATTGTGTACTATGTAGTTTATGTAATAATTATGCCCTCTTTCCTGTTTGTGTCATATGTCATGTATTTTGTTGTTATATGTTGATATTTACAGCAAGTTACAACTACATATTTTATACTTTGTAACTAGTAATAATGATTTCTTCTGTTCTGTTTCTTTTCTTTTATTTTTAGTTATATAAATCATAATGTTCCAAGTAATTTTGTATCCTCGATTGACGTGAATTCGATACGTACATGCAGCGTTTTTTTTCCTTCTTTAGCCGAGTCCGGTAAACGGACCCGTTCCCAATTGGTACCGGTCTTTCCCAATTTCGCGACTGGACCCTTCCCAATTCCGGGAACGGACCCTTCCCAATGACGCCAAAGAAGCGTTTTTCCTAATTTCATCAAAAACAACCCACAAAAAAGTCGAAAAATATCAAAAACAAACAAAATTCCGTTCAATTCTTACTCATTTTCACTTACGCCGCTAGGATCGAAAAGTTATAGGTACGAACAAAATGTTAGAGACTGGTTTGCAATATCTAATGGCAAACCACGAGGTATGAAAATAGAAACATTAACCAGTCGATTCACAGAATATGTGACGCGCTGTGGCAAAAACAATGACGCGATGGTATTTCCCCAGTTTGGGATACGCTGATTGGCTAACAGCGAGAAATTCCTTTACCGTAAATCGCATTTACTGTTGACGTAAAAAAAAGGCATGGCTGCTACGAAATTTTAAAATGACAATCGTCCAAATTATTCAAAATTTATGCATGTAATGCTTCACTAAAAGCGTATTATGAAATAGCAATGGATAACTTTTAAATACAAGCATTGTTTTTCAAAAAACCCAGTAGATTTTGAGTTAAATCATGCACGTTAAGATGTCTTAAACCTTTAAATGGCACATCGTCTCGAATTTTGATCCCATGTTGTTTTTTTTTCTGTTGCCGTTTTGGTCCCGATTGAGAATTGTTTTTCTAAGTGAGTTATCAATATTTTTAATGTTATAAACAGAAAGACTTCAGTTTAGATAGTTATATTAATAACAACACTGGTCACAACAGTCTGAAACAAAACTGAAAATTGTCATTTACTGTATTTTTAAGTGGGTGGGGAATTTATGATGATGTATACTATTCATTAGTGCATAACATTTCATAATTATAAATTAAGTTGCTCATTTAGACAAGTTAATATAGACAGTTTTTATAACAGTGGTTAACATTAAATATCTTTTATGTGTACACATTCTTTCATCAGTAAATTATTTTACTTGTTTCTATATCTACAGAATAAATAAAAGGCATCCCCAGGGTGAGCCCCAACAGTAAATACTACCGCAAACGACTAAAAACCGATCTTTTTTTTTTTTTAACTTTTTCTACATTAAAGTGATATATTTTATTGCAACAACACTTTGCTGAAACATTATCATGTTTCAAATAAACATGCTGATAAAAATATTTTAAGACTTTTTTTTTCACTTTATTCCTCTCAAGTCAATAAACTTACATACAAAGAATGCTAACCATTCACATTTATGCAAATATTGCAATATATTCACCTTGTACATGAAATTCCCAATAAGCCTAATTTTACGACGCGAAAATTCCCAATTTGGCACTTTTCACGATTCGAAAAATTCCCAATTTGATGGTACCGGACCCATTCCCAATGAGGCAAAAAAAAACGCTGACATGTTTTCGATACTTTCGTTTTCATGCGCATCTGTTCTAAACCGGAAGTGGAAACTACATCATACATTGTTTACATCGTAACCGGTGTTCTACTGATTTCCGCCGTCTGTCAAAATTTGTAAACAATGCGTAAAAAGCAAGTTAGTCCTTATTTTACTTCTTTGTTATTGAAATTTACCATTTTTCTTAACACTTTATTTAAACATTTACCTAGCAACATACAAATTGTGTTTATTCAATCATAAAAATCTTGATACTATTGGAGAGGTCCATCATCTTCTGCTCCGTGAAGTCACATGATCACCATGTGACCATGGCTGCATATTAATTACATATATAATTAGTATCGAAAATACGTCAATAAATACGTTCAAGCGGTATGATGATGGTGTTGTATTTTGAATTATTGTAATGAATGAAGTATTAAATTAAAAAAAATATTATATTGACGGAATTAAAGTTGTTTGAATAATATTTAAAGGAATCCGATCTTTTTCTTTCAAGGTTTGTAAAATGTTGACATTATCTGTTTGCGCATGCTTAGAGTCTCGAAAACACGTCAATCAAGGATATATTTGATTTATCCAGTCAGACGTTAGTTTCAAGTTAATAGCAATAAGTTAGTCACCCCAATGTCGATCCTCCCTGCAAAAATGAATAATACAAAATCACGCATGGCAAACAATATAACTCATCACTATCATTATAAGTTGTCTAATATTAGTACGCATTTTACTTGGCGCGAGTTGGTTTTGCGCGAGTTGTCCTGTCAACTCCGCGAAAACTGATGACAAAAATTGATAGTGAAATAATTTTCGTAATTCTGTCAACTATAAACCAAATATTTGGATTATAAAGAATAAGCGACATACCTTAACATTTGCTTAGGACCGAAAACTTGCAAAAACCGTAGGCTATTGTAAATATCTTCCAACATATGACCATTATCGGCATTTGTTTACAAACAAGTTTAGGTATAGACTAATGTCTTTGCAACATAAAATTATCTGACAGGAGTTGTAATTGTCTGAGTCGTCTTTTGAGATATTTTCCTGAAGTGTCATATAATTAATTTGCACATTTTAAGGTTGTATTAAAATTGTTATAATGAAGCAAATATAGGTTGTGTCTGTTAAAATATAACAGACAATTGCTGCTTAAAAAACAACAACCAATAGTCGTAAGTATTTGAAATATATATGAAAATGGTCAAAATTATGTTGGTTTTCAAAAAAAGTTCTTAGGTTCACATACTGCATCCTTGTACAGTCCAATGGGTGGGGTAATATGATGTCACAGAAGAAATATCATATTCTTTAAGAATAACTAATATTTATTAAAACTCCCAAGAATACATATTAATACACTAGCATAGAATAGCAGTGACGTTTCATATTAATTTTAAAAAAGAATACGAAATCGTAACCAATCATCATGTACTTTTAATTTTAGTTTAAGTTCAATCAACTATCAACAACCCGTAGCATCATTAGCGCACACACAACCAAAAAGGAACTAATTACGCTCTAATTAAGAGTCCAGTTCCTTAATCGGAAGAAGAAGAAGTCGTATTTTTAGCAAAATGACAAGGGGATAACAAATACTGACTGTTCAAAGTGGTCAGTTGTGATAACCTCCCTTACATACAATCGTGCTGCAGTTTTTCTTAGTACGAGCTTATTTAATGCGAATAGATTCAACACCAACACGCATAAACATGCGAAATTTATTAAATAAATCATAAGTTAATTAGTTCAAAAACATAAGTATACTATTTAAAACTGTGCATCCACCCATTCTAAAGAACTGTATTTATTATAGGTACAGACGAGGGATCGCTTGACACAAGTATCAAGAGGCAATACGATTACGATTTTAGTAACACATTGTAAAAACAACCAAAAACTCAATCACAACAACCAAAGCATTCACATACACCACAATCTCAGTTGTGTAAAAAAATAAAATGGAATATATAATCTGTTTGTCCTCCTCCTTCTCCCCCAACAACAACAACAACAACAACAACGACGACGACGAGGACGACAACAACAACAACAGTCACGAACTTGAAAAAAAAACCAAAGTGTTCGTGACTACATATACATAAAATTATATTGCAATATGCCTACCTAAATATTTTAAGTACCGACTCAATTCAGTCTTATTGATATTTTTTTTTCGTTGGTTGCTTTCTTTTTGTAGAACATACAACATAGTTTCGTAAGGTCGCAAGTCAAACTGATACACGATTAGCATTTTACCGCCGTAAGTTATATTTCTTTATTTAGCTCCACTCACTGTATCTGTGTTGTAATATTATTTCTACATGTATCGTCTTTATTGCCGTACCGACAGTGGGTACATTAACATGTAATTGGCTACCACATGGTTTGCGGGTTCAATCTTTTTATTTCAAAGGAGATGAGGCGTTGGGAAAGTGGTGATGGTGTGTTTCTAACCGGTTTTCATTATATATAATCATTAAAATGTCATTTTGTGTATTCTTATACCAGATAAATTTATTGGCAACATGTATTGTAAAATACACACAAAAAGCAAAACAACTATAACGAATACGGTGATCAAACTAAAATTTATTTATAATAATATTTATTTATAACAAGCATGAGAATCTTGACGGACTAACCAATCTTTTTATTTAATTGGCTAAACTTTCCATAGTGTTGAGTTAAGTTGTTTTTTATTGGCTGGACTTACCAAAGTGTTAAGAGAAGTTGTTTTCGATTGGCTTAACTTTCCAAAGTGTTGAGTGAAGTTGTCTTTTGATTGGCTGAACATTCCAAAGCGTTTAGTGAAGTTGTTTTTGATTGGCTGAACTTTCCAAAGTGTTTAGTGAAATTGTTTTGGATTAGCTAAACTTTCCAAAATGTTAAGTGAAATTGTTTTGGATTGGCTAAACTTTCCAAAGTGTTCAGTGAAGTTGTATTTGTTTTGGTGACATGCGAGTTAATAGTGTTGTCATTGTGTGAAAAGACAAGAAGCTAGTGCTACAGATGTCGTCCTTTTAATTCTTGATATTTTGAGTCGTCTACAAATATGGCGAAAAGTGTGCTTATTATGAAATATCTCGAATAACAGTTACTGGCAAACACACTTATGATGTGTGGGGCCCGCGGTGTAGTGGTAGAATCGCAGACTTGTAACTTTTCATGCTTAGCCTCGTACCGCGGGGCTTCGAGATCCCGGGGCGAAGGTGTTCTTGTTGACATGCACATTCTAGTTGACATGCGGTGCGTTTGTGGTTCTACCCAGACATTTATTTGGGGTCTTTCTCCAACTAGTTCTAGCTGGACGTCGCTATAATGATCATAACTGGTCGTTGTGATGTATTTCACAAAAACAACAACAAAAATCAACAAATAACAACAAAGCAGCAACAACAATGTTTGGACCACTGGAACAGGGTAAAGTAATATCGTGTTAATTGTTTACGAATGTTGTTATGTCTGTTGCCAGGACAGAAAGCTTTGTTTCATGCCTAAAAGAAATAATGACATTTTCTGTTCGGTACGGAGACAAACATAATGGGGTATTGATACCATATGTTAGAACAAATCTTACGACATTCTACATTTTGTCATTAAAGAAGCCGACACATAAATACTTTACAGTATTTTTTTGCTGGCAATGTGGGAGTATTTTGAATAAAACAAGAATAATAAGACAAAGTTACAAGGACATCATCAACAACAATAACAACAATAACATATTTACGTCAAAGATTGTCATGTTCGCCCACCAGCTCTGTTCTGGAAACTGGCATCTAGATTCTAGACACTATCACACCAATTAAAGACAAGACGGAGCACGGCTGTAACACACCCCAATGCCGGCAGAGAACACGCGCTTTAAACAAGAAGGCAACTGTACTGGGAATTAATCAACCTTAAACACGCTTAAGTTGTCGATTCATTATATAAATATGTGAGAGTAAGGAACTGTGTCTCTGAACTATCTGAGACTTTGCTTTCTACCTTGCTTTTTGGTACACCTGTAACTACAAGCTACCGTGCTTACATTGGCATACTCGGTTTCTTTTGTTACAAAAGACATCGCCAAACAGCTGCAAATTCCGATTAATGCCTGCTACTTTTTTATAAGTGCATGCTACAGTTTATTATTGCAAGCTACACTGCTAAAAGTGGATTGTTCAGTTATTTTCTGTGAAAAATGTCTCACAGAGCAGCTGCGATTTTCTGCTATATTATGCTGCACTATCTTCCCCATAAAAAACATTCCTGAAGAGAGACCACTCTCCAGAGTGGCGCCGATAGGAAGTAAAGCCGTAAGGAAACTGACGCGTTGTTTTTTCTTTCGGTATAACAGTTATAATTGTCAATGGTTGAAAAAAAAGTACCAGTAAAAACACTTGAGTTGAATACGTTTAGAAGAATACTTCTTGAATAATTGAATAATTTAGATTTTATAAGTATATTTAGAAGCAAAAATAAACATTACTAAATCATAAACCTTCTACATGTCAGGCAATTGTCCGATGGACTGAGGCAATAACGTTTGTTACATGTTTATATAGTTTAGTTATATACAAGTAGGTTCATACTACCAAATTTACAGACAACTTTCAGAATAACATATGTTAGGATTTTGAAAAATTTTAACCAACGCTTATTAGTTTTGTATCCAAGGTTACTTAGGTTTTTTACCGTATAAATCTGACAAAGAAGCGACTGTTTAACGGGAGTTAGTCTGACTCTAAAGTGGCCTGATTTTCAGAAAAAGGGAGACCGGAATGAACATAAAGAAATACAATACATCGGAGAATCTGCTCTTCTGATTTGTTAACAGTCTGTTTTCAAAGACGTAGTCTTTATGTTGGGAGGCTCTGAAACGTTTTAAAGGTGTTATACGACACACTGTCTATACCGCACCAGCTGATACAAAATACTCTACAGCTCTATCATGTGTCTGTAAGGTTTCGACAGATGCTGCAGCAGTACTTTGATGGTTTCACATTGAGGTTCTCTACAAGAGACATGACCACCAACTGGCATAGACTTTTAATAGGCATTGTGACTGGATGCACAATATCAGTCGTGTTATTTTCCGCCGCTATGAATCTCATTGTGAAGTCGGCAGAGAAGACCTCCAGAGGACCAAAGATGGCTTCAGGGTCAATCCAGCCGCCAACTAGGACATTTATGGACGACATGGCCATAACGGCAAAGTCCTACATCGAAGGAAGGTGGATGCTGCAGGATATGGGCGAAATCATCCACTTGGCCAATGAAGTTCAAACCTGAGAAGTCAAGGAGTCTGGTCTTGCGGAAAGGGAAGATGCAAGAGAGTGCCAGATACAGGGTCAAGGGTCAGCTCATACCTACTGTCAAGGAGCAACCAGTGAAATGCCTTGGGAAATGGTTCCGTGACTCGCTCAACGACAAGCAGAGTATACAAGACACCATCACACAGATGGAAGACTGGCTAAAGCTAGTTGACAATCGTGGATTACCAGGAAAATTCAAAGCCTGGATCTACCAGCACGGCATCCTACCACGCTTACTGTGGCCACTTCTGGTTTAACGTGTCCCATCGTCAACGGTGGAAGCCATGGAGAGGACAATAAATTCCTTTCTCAGAAGATGGATGGGCGTGCCCAAAAGTTTTACAAGTCTTGGGCTGTACTGTACAGGAAGCAAGTTGCAGGTGCCACTCAAATCCCTGACAGAAGAATACAAGGTCACAAAGGCTCGCCAGGTCATCATGCTGCGGGACAGTGGGGATGAGAAGGTCCGGGAGGCAGGTATTCAGGTCAACACCGGAAGAAAATGGAGGGCAGACAAGGTAGTGGGTGAAGCGGAAGCACGTGGGAAGTGTTGCACAAGGCAGGTTTGGGTACTTTACACAAACTTTGCAAAGCCCGTGAAAAAGAACGACGTACCCTAGTGCAGGATGAAGTCCGCCGAATCGAAGAGGAAACCAGGCTGTAACCCTCAAGAAGCAGGGGTAATGGCTTAACTGGGAGGGTGCACAGCAGAGAAAGTTGACATGGAATGACATCTGGACCATGGAAGGCGACAGACTTAGTTTTCTACTAAAATCTGTCTACGATGTGCTTCCAAGCCCAACAAATCTTAAGACTTGGGGCCTATCCGAGAGTCCAGACTGCAAACTCTGGCCGCCCAGCGAAGGACAGCCTTGTCAGATGGCAGGTACAGATGGCGCCATGACAAGGTACTGTCATCCATAGCAGAACACGTAGACCAGGCAAGACGTGCACAGAAGACAATCAGCAAAGGCCCTTCACTCATTTCCTTTGTCAAAGCAGGGCAAGAGGGCGAGTGGAATCCTAGGCACTGCCAGTGACTGGAAACTGGAGGTAGACCTGAAGAGCCAACTCAAATTTCCACAAGAGATCGACGTGACCAACCTGAGACCAGACATGGTTATGTGGTCACTTTTAACCAAACAAGTAGCCTTGGTTGAACTGACAGTACCATGGGAAGAGAGAATTGAGGAGAGCTTCGAAAGAAAACTCACTAAGTATCAGGCCCTAACAGAGAGTTGTGTTGAAAGAGGTTGGAAGGCATGGTGTTTTCCAGTGGAGGTAGGCTGCAGAGGATTTCCAGCCCAGTCACTGTGGCGCACTTTTAGCCGACTTGGGATTACTGGACAATCCCGGAAGAGATCCTTATCGGCTATTGCCCGAGAAACAGAAGGCGCCTCACTGTGGATTTGGCGAAAAGGGGAGGAACAGTGGGTTGGAGGCCACAGTGCAGAGAAGTAGTCAGCCACCAAAATTTGGCAGACGAGACAGAGTAGCAAAAGCATACTATCTCCAGGCCGGAATCTGATCAACTCTGGTCGGCACACCATAGGAGGACGCTGTGGGTTAGTGCCGAAACGTCCGATGAATATGGCTTATAATTCTGAATAAACTTATAACTTGGCCTAAATAATGACGATTTGGAACACTACATCCTTTGTTAGACACAATAACACTAAACATTGCTCTTAATGCTCATTCTTTCCAAATCTATAAATAGACACGTTGGGAAATTCCGCTGCTAAAATTAGATACCGACGCCAGAGCGGATTGCTTGGAATAAAACATAACGTGATCTCAAAAGTAAATGGTGACGTGGTTTTCTTAGTTTTAAAATGGACCGACTGTGCTGCGTAGCTCAGATAGGAAATACACGTTTGTTATGTCAAAACGGGTGTTACTTTTAATTGTAGCAAAGATGCAGGATATCGAATAAAACCATTTCGCGTGATCTTTTCAGATAAACATATTTTATATACTAGTAGTTGTGTGAGGAAAATGAATCTAGTTCAAACTTTCGGTGAACACCTTTAACGCTCTTCAAATTAACCGCTGGAAACTCGGTCTACACAATCGGAACGTCTCGTCTTTTTCAATGGAAAAACGATTATCCATTTCATAAAGAGGCCCGAGGTGATCAGACTGCTTACCTACCTTGTATATGTTCAATGTGCACATGCGTGAATACCTTTTTTCCAATATTCGTTTTGAAGAGGGCGCTACTTTAACAATTCAAATTAGATTTTGATCCCTCCCTTGTGGATAAGATATAGTAATGAGACATTAATGAATAGTCTCCCTTTAATAACTCCTTTCATTTCTTTTACTCGGTTTGTATGCTTGTGCTCTATGGAGTGTATGTTGTCTTTTTCTGCCTTTCTTGTGATACACAGGTTATACATCATCAATAAACATTTCCATTTTCTTTTTTTCTTTAAAAGTATTTAAATTTATTCTAAGCTTGCATTTATGCAAAAGTAAGAAATTTCACTGTTTGTAATTGCACTATCTACAGAAGAACAGGGGATAAAGTCCAAGAATTCCAATTACAAGGACCTACCTACTGTTGGGAATGCATAGGATATTTACTAACAAGGGAGACAATTTCCATTTCATCACTGTGGGTCACTTTTTCAACTATTGAAATTGAGTTTCCTGCCCCAACCGTTAAAGATTCTGAAATTTAATTCCTCGCATAAAAACACAGATATAACATCTTACACATAAAAATCAATAACGATAACAACAACAAAAACAACAAAACAACAATTACACCGCGTACGACGAAGACGACAACAACATTGAGGTTCTCTTGCCATGCACCTTTCCACCTATGTTTCAGAAAAGTTCATTCAATAAGCATGCCTTGCTACTGCATTTTTGATCCACAGAGAAGGCATCAACCCCAAAAACATATCGTACTCTACAACATAATTACATAACCACTTTAACCGCTGTGCTAAGGTTTGGTAACTCAGACATCTAGCTGCATCAATGTACACAGGTGTCTTGCCATCCTGCACCTATGTACACAGGTGTCTTGCCATCCTGCATCTTTGTACACAGGTGTCTTGCCATCCTGCATCAATGTACACAGGTGTCTTGCCATCCTGCATTCATGTACACAGGTGTCTTGCCATCCTGCATTAATGTACACAGGTGTCTTGCTATCCTGCATGAATGTACACAGGTGTCTTGCCATCCTGCATTAATGTACACAGGTGTCTTGCCATCCTGAATCAATGTACACAGGTGTCTTGTCAATGTACACATGTGTCTTGCCATCCTGCATCAATGTACACAGGTGTCTTGCCATCCTGCATCAATGTACACAGGTGTCTTGCCATCCTGCATTAATGTACACAGGTGTCTTGCCTTCCTGCATTATTGTACACAGGTGTCTTGCCATCCTGCATCAATGTACACAGGTGTTTTGCCATCCTGCAGTCGACTCTGCAGTAAATAGTGCAGATTCTCACAACACCGCTCCAAGCAGACGACTCGCTGATCTCGACCGCCTGAAGCTGCTGAAACCGTGCAGAGTGGGCCAAGGGTGATATATTTTATATCTACTGGACTGACGTCATACAAAATAAAACAATGATTGCGGTTATATCTGTTATAAGTACTCCTCTGATGTACGATTATTATTATAAATTATAACAATTGATTGAAGAATGTTGCTCGTTTTATGGAATGCAATATACTTCAGTTTACAAATTTGCAAACTGCACACTAGTAATTAAGTGTTATTCCCAGAAGAATGAAAGTATGATATACAAACAAATTGACACACAATGTATTTAAAAATTCTACGTGTTAAAGATAAGTTTCCACTGTTTCGCGAATTTGGGGATGTCTTAAAGAATTGCCATCCCGAACCCAGCAAACATGCGCATCATCACCCCTTTTCCTTTAACATGATATGGTACTCTTCCGACTAATGCGTTTCAGGGTCAAGTTTTTTTATAATCACATGCCTAATTTCCTTAATGTAACTGGTATTTAGATCGTGTGTGCGCATTCCACTGTTTTTCTAACATTAAATGCACGCAAAACTAAGATCTAGCCGATAACACGCCTACAGACGACATTGATCATCAAATGTTGGTTGTGTTTAAACCTTTTTTATTCATAGTTATAATGCTGTCAATGTCAAAAATTAAAAAAAAAACACACTTTCAAGTTAGAAAAAAATGTTAATACGATTTCATCTGTCGATTGTTGTCGATATACGTCATTATTATAGTTACTCGCTGAGGCGATTCGATGAATGTTTCTCGATTTCATGAAATAACATAAATGGTACAAGAATGTATGTGGCGTGATTCATTTTTCGGTCGATTTAGACTCGTAAATGTAACCATTGGCACATGTAATATGTTTGTGTCCGAATAAAAAAATGATGTAAAATGATGTACAAACATCAGACGGAATGAGCTTAATTAATCCTAAAAGACAGAGACCGTCTTTAATACAGCAATGCTGTATTTTCGAATAGCCGTTTATTTTATCAATGTTATTATATTATGTTGCAATAAAATATAAATTGTTTCATATAATCAGAGATAAAGAAGAAATATAAAGAATCTATGTGTCGATTTAGTTTATTTTTTTCTCTCCACGGCAAGATGGACCGAAACACTTACGATCTATTGTGTGTGCGCGAGGGTGTGTGCGTGTGTGTGTGCGCGCGTGTGTACCTCTCTTTGGCATTGCTGATATATATAATAATATTTCCACGGCAAGATATAACAGTGAAGGCAGTTCTCAGTTGATATGCGCTTCCGATAATAGATTCTTCACTATACATTCATAAAATAATTATAAATATCATCCTTACGACGAAAAACGTGCAACCTCAGTTCAAATGGCATTAATTTCAGCTCGATTACAGCGACAATTACGAGCTACAATTCTTTAACCGTTAGCTCGTACTCCCACATTTTGTAAAATTAATACCTTCGCTTTCCTTCCATTAATTTGGTAATCGACATTACTGTCTTTAAACACAGAATAAATCGCAGGTGCCCACGTGACCACAGTGCGTCGACAGAACAATCTCTCCAAGTCGACAAGGACCACTAATTAGGCCTAAATAGCCAATCAAGAACAATACATTATCGGAAGACAGAGCGCGGGGTTAATTAATTAACAATTAATTGCTCAATTACTTCAAACGTCTCATGGCAAAAGTCGTAGTTAAAAAACTATGTGATTTCTTTCTGCTGCTGCAGGAATGTATATTACGCACGTTTTACATGACAATCAACTGTGCTATCCGTTTAACCTGCAATAATTTGGCGTTGAATTTGTTGTTTGTGTGTGTGTGACTCGTCTCCATTGTTTGATAACATCTTACCTAGAAAATGAACCACGTTCTTCCTGGCATTTGACCAATCAATTAACATTATTTTGTCTCAAGATGATGTGCAAATCTGGCAAAGTAACTGTTGTGCTATTTTCCTTGCCTTGTTCTCATTTTGTTGTGTTATTATGATGGAGAAATGCCTCTTAGTTATGTCTTATGAGGTTATATCCAATTAACTGATGCCTTTTAATCCCCATCCTTTTAGCTGAGTCACGTGCTTCTTAACAGGTCATAAAACAAGCAAGTAAAACAGTCATATTATATATATTTATTGCGAAATGACGCAGACATAGACAAGCATGCGCGGTGAAAGATATACATTGCTTTGTAATATACGTAATTGTTGTCATGATACAAGTTCCAATGCACAGTGTCGGAGCTTTTGAAGTAACAAATCTTTCGTTACAGAATCCGTACAGAATCATCGGAAACAATGTCCACCAGGCGCGTTTCTGCCATTACGCACTTTACGCACGTGCGTAACCTCCGTTCGAAAATTCGAAATTCTAAAAGTACCAAAAACACTCAGAAAGTCGATGCCTAACCCGGGTTAGGAATGATAGATTTTATTTCCGTAGTTTCTATGTTATGAAATCTTATTTCCACAAAGGTTTAAAATGATTAAACTTATACACTTCAGGATTTTAGTTGTTATATTTTGCGTTTAGTTCCTTTCATGTCCGCATTTTACCTGTTATTCATTAGAAAAAAAACACGAATACATTCAAAAGTATTACTACAAAGATTATTTTCCTTGTAATTGTGCGTAATTTCAAAAACGGCCTAGATACGCGCCTGCTGTCCACAAAGAGGGATTGAAGTGGGACATCTAATTATACTCACACAGAAAATAAAAAGAATCAAATATTATCATAAAAAGACATGCGACATTGGCGAGGAGGGGGGGGGGGGGGCGAATTATGATAAAATTTAACAATGACCAATGGGTAAATTTGGTTTCGTCTTGTCACAGATGGAAGAAGTGGAAAATAAAAAAGCATGTCATCAAGTGGAAGGACAATAATAATAATTGAAAAGGACTGCATGCAAGTTAGGTAAATAATAGAACTGCAAACAGATCTGCCCACAACTTCAGACATGCAACTTAGGTGGCTAATAGAACTGCAAACTGATCTGCCCACAGGTTCAGACATGCAAGTTAGGTGGCTAATAGAACTGCAAACAGATCTGTCCACAGGTTCAGACATGCAAGTTAGGTGAATAATAGAACTGCAAACAGATCTGCCCACAGGTTCAGACATGCAAGTTAGGTGGCTAATAGAACTGCAAACTGATCTGCCCACAGGTTCAGACATGCAAGTTAGGTGAATAATAGAACTGCAAACTGATCTGCCCACAGGTTCAGACATGCAAGTTAGGTGAATAATAGAACTGCAAACTGATCTGACCACAGGTTCAGACATGCAAGTTAGGTGGCTAATAGAACTGCAAACTGATCTGCCCACAGGTTCAGACATGCAAGTTAGGTGAATAATAGAACTGCAAACTGATCTGCCCACAGGTTCAGACATGCAAGTTAGGTGGATAATAGAACTGCAAACTGATCTGCCCACAGGTTCAGACATGCAAGTTAGGTGGCTAATAGAACTGCAAACTGATCTGCCCACAGGTTCAGACATGCAAGTTAGGTGAATAATAGAACTGCAAACTGATCTGCCCACAGGTTCAGACATGCAAGTTAGGTGGATAATAGAACTGCAAACTGATCTGCCCACAGGTTCAGACATGCAAGTTAGGTGGCTAATAGAACTGCAAACTGATCTGACCACAGGTTCAGACATGCAAGTTAGGTAGATAATAGAACTGCAAACTGATCTGCCCACAGGTTCAGACATGCAAGTTAGGTGAATAATAGAACTGCAAACTGATCTGCCCACAACTTCAGACATGCAAGTTAGGTAGATAATAGAACTGCAAACAGATCTGTCCACAGGTTCAGACATGCAAGTTAGGTAGATAATAGAACTGCAAACTGATCTGCCCACAGGTTCAGACATGCAAGTTAGGTGGCTAATAGAACTGCAAACTGATCTGTCCACAGGTTCAGACATGCAAGTTAGGTAGATAATAGAACTGCAAACTGATCTGTCCACAGGTTCAGACATGCAAGTTAGGTAGATAATAGAACTGCAAACTGATCTGCCCACAGGTTCAGACATGCAAGTTAGGTAGATAATAGAACTGCAAACTGATCTGCCCACAGGTTCAGACATGCAAGTTAGGTAGATAATAGAACTGCAAACAGATCTGTCCACAGGTTCAGACATGCAAGTTAGGTAGATAATAGAACTGCAAACTGATCTGCCCACAGGTTCAGACATGCAAGTTAGGTGGCTAATAGAACTGCAAACAGATCTGTCCACAGGTTCAGACATGCAAGTTAGGTAGATAATAGAACTGCAAACTGGTCTGCGCACAGGTTCAGTCATGCAAGTTAGGTTGATAATAGAACTGCAAACTCATCTGCCCACAGGTTCAGACATGCAAGTTAGGTGGATAATAGAACTAAAAACTGATCTGCCCACAGGTTCAGACATGCAAGTTAGGTAGATAATAGAACTGCAAACAGATCTGCCCACAGGTTCAGGCATGCAAGTTAGGCAGATAATAGAACTGCAAACAGATCTGCCCACAGGTTCAGTCATGCAAGTTAGGCAGATAATAGAACTGCAAACTGATCTGCCCACAGGTTCAGTCATGCAAGTTAGGCAGATAATAGAACTGCAAACAGATCTGCCCACAGGTTCAGTCATGCAAGTTAGGCAGATAATAGAACTGCAAACTGATCTGCCCACAGGTTCAGTCAGGCAAGATAGGTGGATAATAGAACTGCAAACTGGTCTGCCCACAGGTTCAGTCATGCAAGTTAGGCAGATAATAGAACTGCAAACAGATCTGCCCACAGGTTCAGTCATGCAAGTTAGGCAGATAATAGAACTGCAAACTGATCTGCCCACAGGTTCAGTCAGGCAAGATAGGTGGATAATAGAACTGCAAACTGGTCTGCCCACAGGTTCGGACATGCAAGTTAGGCAGATAATAGAACTGCAAACTGATCTGCTCACAGGTTCAGGCATGCAAGTCAGGTGGATAATAGAACTGCAAACTGGTCTGCCCACAGGTTCAGTCATGCAAGTTAGGCAGATAATAGAACTGCAAACTGATCTGCCCACAGGTTCAGGCATGCAAGATAGGTGGATAATAGAACTGCAAACTGGTCTGCCCACAGGTTCGGACATGCAAGTTAGGTGGATAATAGAACTGCAAACTGGTCTGCCCACAGGTTCAGGCATGCAAGTTAGGTGAATAATAGAACTGCAAACTGGTCTGCCTACAGGTTCAGACATGCAAGTTAGGTGGTTAATAGAACTGCAAACTGATCTGCCCAAAGGTTCAGGCATGCAAGTTAGGTGGATAATTGAACTGCAAACTGATCTGTCCACCGGTTCAGGCATGCAAGTTAGGTGGATAATAGAACTACAAACTGATCTGTCCACAGGTTCAGGCATGCAAGTTAGGTGGATAATAGAACTGCAAACTGATCTGCCCACAGGTTCAGAAATGCAAGTTAGGTAGATAATAGAACTGCAAACTGGTCTGCCCACAGGTTCAGGCATGCAAGTTAGGTGGATAATAGAACTGCAAACTGATCTGCCCAAAGGTTCAGGCATGCAAGTTAGGTGGATAATTGAACTGCAAACTGATCTGTCCACCGGTTCAGGCATGCAAGTTAGGTGGATAATAGAACTACAAACTGATCTGTCCACAGGTTCAGGCATGCAAGTTAGGTGGATAATAGAACTGCAAACTGATCTGCCCACAGGTTCAGAAATGCAAGTTAGGTAGATAATAGAACTGCAAACTGGTCTGCCCACAGGTTCAGGCATGCAAGTTAGGTGGATAATAGAACTTCAAACTGATCTGCCGACTGACATATTCGATGTAGTGTCTTTATTAAATAAAGTACAGTCCAATCATTTCTTGAACATTCGAATTGTTTTTCAGCCACAATATCACACTTTAATGTTGTTAGACGAAATGTTGTCGATCGCACCCCTGCGACCCGTCTCCTACGCGCCTGGAACAATAATGCAGTTTTTGAAGAAGAACAATATGGGATTTTAGATGAGAGTCCTAGGGTACTATTTTCAAAATCTACAAACGGCGTAGCTTTTACAAGGCACTCTAAGCAAATGTATACACACTTTTTGTCAAAGGCGAAAAGTTTCATGACCTTGTGGCTAATTACTTGCCTCAATTACATTTTCCTCTGGCGAGCAGGACCCGGGAAATTCCTACGTCCAAACTGCTAACACGTTTTTAACCATTTAACACCAATCGGAACACCTCGGATAAATCACGAATCATCTTTCGGATGTATGTAGGTATTCGGATCACCTCGGCCATTTCCCTAAATGGAACTGCTTTTGCGACAGACGTCAAAACAAAGATGGCAGCTCGGATGACAGCTCATACGGTACGATGCCTGTAAAATTTCAATTTGTGGCGGCTTCAAATTTAAATCATCCAATTTTAATTTACCCAGCGCAGCAGACACGCAGCTGTCAAAATGATGGCATTGTTTATGTTTTTTTGCGAACTATATTTTAGGCATATTCTTCTTCAGACTTCCGGCAAACAAAACGATCGTGATTTCAGTTAGTATCATTGCACCAGATACAGCCGAGGGGTGATTGTCTCGTGGACGGAATTACCCGAGGACTTCCGACTGATATAACACATCTGTCTACAGTACTTAAAATGCCATGTGTGCCGAATATAAACACCACTGAGACTGGTACGATTGTTAATCTTTATTCACTCGTAAAAGTCGCGTCAGTTCGCCATAGTGATCGCTGGACTGTGTTTACACCAAGCCAAAATTCTAAATGTGGGCGTACGTGGTCTAGTGGCTAAGACGTTGGACTGCGGATCGAAGGGTACCGGATTCGAACCATGAAACTGACCACGTGATGTTAGACCTTGAGCAAGACTATTTACTGCACATTGCTTCAGGTACTCGGTACCTGAGCACTGGTTCAGGAAATGGACAGTCGAAAGGGATTAATATAAGTTGAAAGTACTTGTTTCCTAATCGACTATAAATAAAAAGGTTTAAACTTAATTCCAAATGTAATTCGTATATTGCAAACTCTAATACGTTCGCTCTGTGAAGTCTTGCATGTCTCCATGAGGTCATAATAGACCCACATATAGCTTTAGATATCTCAAACGCCTTTCTAAACGAGCATGGGACGACCAAATTGATTAGTGCGATCTAATCCTGTTCAAGATTATATATCCGAGTAAATGGCACTCGGCAGATCTGCTTGTTAAAAGGTTTAAAACTGAATGAGATTATTGCTAAATAAACTGCTTGTCTACATTCTGGGAAAAACGAAAAGATATCGCGTTGGCGGTTTTAGTCCAGAAAGATGCTCGAACGCAGTAGGCAGCTGTCAGCGATTACACATTGACCCCGACATGGAAAATATTGACCCCGACATGGAAATATTGACCCCGACATGGGAAATATTAAGAATGGGAAAGCTTCCCGACAGCTTTGGGAGTTCGAGCTGGTTGCCAATTGAAAAAATGCATAAACAAGGCCAGTCCCCCAAAGTATGTAAACCAACTGCGAGCATTTATGCGGTCTAACTGCGTTTTCTCGCCCGTCGCACAAATTTTGCATGATTTTGAACCCAATTGTCTTTGCGACCGACGAAGAGTGATGAAGGCCATAAAAGATGGGTTTTGAGACTGTGGTGACCGAATTTGTCTGCCATTGAGAGTCAGTGTGAGTTTGTGTGTGAGTGTGTGTGCGTGTATGCGTGTGTGTGCGCGCGTGTGTCCGTGTGCGCGAGGTCAATCGGTAGTCGTAAGTTTGTCGCAGTCCCTCGGTATTGGTATGCTTAAACGTATCTTATGATATAAACAGAATAGAAAAAAATAAGTTGCAATAAATATCCAATAATGTAGGAACAACGTTCCAACTTAAAACAGTAATTAACAGTGTGACGTAATAACGTGTTTATTGATTGGGAATGTTATTATTTCTGCTGTCATGACGTGAAGAGCTTCATATTATTGTTGCAAGAAATAAAAGTGACAGTTTCTTATATGTAAGGAAACAAAATAAATGTTACAGTGATATTCTGGAAGGCATTGAACGGCATTCTTCATGTGTCCGTTAACAAGTAGACAAGTACAGGCTCTTTGCACATGCGTGAATTATTCGCTGACAATGCAGTGGCACTTCCAAAACAAACAACAATAACAACAACAACAACAACAACAATAACAACAATATAATTACGTCACGGATGTGATTAACAACCAGCAATTTTGTTCTGGAAACGATCTTAAAGCGATTTTTTACGGAGAGGGCGAGGAAGCATATCAAAGCTGAATATTGTTAAACCACAATAAAATTAATTGATAAATTGTTACTTATAAACATTTACCAATAGGTAAATAATTCGCAATTGAAACTATTTTTTGTGTTTCAAGTTGACAGAATTTAAAACGTTACAATGCTTTTTAACCTTATTCCGCCGTTAAACCATCTGCCAATCTAGAAAACATTCAAAGCGTGCTCACCGGAACACACGCCATGTTTAAAACGGAAATCAAAGAAAGGTACACCAAGGTTCCCAATGACGACGAAATATACATGCAGCATGAAATTCAGATGACGTCATTCTAGGTGTCATTTTTCGTACGATAAACCGCCTTGAGGCCACGTTAGACATGGAAAAAATTAATTAAAAAACACAG
Source organism: Sinonovacula constricta (assembly GCA_007844125.1). Lineage (NCBI taxonomy): Eukaryota > Metazoa > Mollusca > Bivalvia > Cardiida > Solecurtidae > Sinonovacula > Sinonovacula constricta. The sequence continues at coordinate 20,014,057 of CM017564.1, forward strand.
CAGGAAAAAAAAAGCTAACACCATTGATTTTGAATCTCTCGCCGATGAAATATAATTATAAAATACCCTTACATAAAACAAAGTTATTATAAAACAACATAGACCCCAATACAACTTACAAGAACAACAAAACAACAACAAAACAACAACAACAACAACAACAACAACAACAAAACAACAACAACAACAACAACAACAACTACTACTACTACTACTACTACTACTACTACTACTACTACAACACAAACAACAACTTCAGCATGTACAGCGGAAGCAAAAACACTATTTTTACATCAGGTTTCTGTTGTCAGTTACGTCAAGAAAAGTACATTCCAGTAACACGTGCTTCCACAGCATCCACAGACATGACATCATTCCAACAGACCAACTTTTATGTCACTATAGGCGCAAAAACCTCACATAATTACCTGATTAATTACCCCGTATCATTTTATACTTTGTTTATGGTCAATACTTATTCTTAGTAAACTTCCGACTTTTACGTATAAAGGTGTCAAGACATACTGCGACATACTCTGCAGTTAAAACTGCAGATCGCGACAAAACCTTTCGGTGCTGGGAGCTGGCTGATCTTGGTCCAAACTGTTTGTGTAGTCTGCCCAAGTTTTGTTGAGCAGGTAACGGAGCTGGCTGATCTTGGTCTGTACTGTTTGTGTAGCCTGCCCAAGTTTTGTTGAGCAGGTAACGGAGCTGGCTGATCTTGGTCTGTACTGTTTGTGTAGCCTGCCCAAGTTTTGTTGAGCAGGTAACGGAGCTGGCTGATCTTGGTCAGAACTGTTTGTGTAGCCTGCCCAAGTTTTGTTGAGCAGGTAGCGGAGCTGGCTGATCTTGGTCTGAACTGTTTGTGTAGCCTGCCCAAGTTTTGTTGAGCAGGTAACGGAGCTGGCTGATCTTGGTCTGAACTGTTTGTGTAGCCTGCCCAAGTTTTGTTGAGCAGGTAACGGAGCTGGCTGATCTTGGTCTGTACTGTTTGTGTAGCCTGCCTAAGTTTTGTTTCGCAGGTAAGGGAGCTGGCTGATCTAGGTCTGAACTGTTTGTGTAGCCTGTCCAAGTTTTGTTGAGCAGGTAACGGAGCTGGCTGATCTTGGTCTGAACTGTTTGTGTAGTCTGCCCAAGTTTTGTTGAGCAGGTAAGGGAGCTGGCTGATCTAGGTCTGAACTGTTTGTGTAGCCTGCCCAAGTTTTGTTGAGCAGGTAAGGGAGCTGGCTGATCTAGGTCTGAACTGTTTGTGTAGCCTGTCCAAGTTTTGTTGAGCAGGTAACGGAGCTGGTTGATCTTGGTCTGTACTGTTTGTGTAGCCTGCCCAAGTTTTGTTGAGCAGGTAACGGAGCTGGCTGATCTTGGTCTGAACTGTTTGTGTAGCCTGCCCACGTTTTGTTGAGCAGGTAACGGAGCTGGCTGATCTTGGTCTGTACTGTTTGTGTAGCCTGCCTAAGTTTTGTTGAGCAGGTAACGGAGCTGGCTGATCTTGGTCTGTACTGTTTGTGTAGCCTGCCTAAGTTTTGTTGAGCAGGTAACGGAGCTGGTGGATCTTGGTCTGAACTGTTTGTGTAGCCTGCCCAAGTTTTGTTGAGCAGGTAACGGAGCTGGTGGATCTTGGTCTGTACTGTTTGTGTAGTCTGCCCAAGTTTTGTTGAGCAGGTAACGGAGCTGGCTGATCTTGGTCTGTACTGTTTGTGTAGCCTGCCTAAGTTTTGTTGAGCAGGTAACGGAGCCGGCTGATCCTGGTCTGAACTGTTTGTGTAGTCTGCCCAAGTTTTGTTGAGCAGGTAACGGAGCTGGCTGATCTTGGTCTGTACTGTTTGTGTAGCCTGACCAAGTTTTGTTAAGCAGGTAAGGGAGCTGACTGATCAAGGTCTGTACTGTTTGTGTAGCCTGTCCAAGTTTTGTTGAGCAGGTAACGGAGCTGGCTGATCTTGGTCTGAACTGTTTGTGTAGTCTGCCCAAGTTTTGTTAAGCAGGTAACGGAGCTGGCTGATCTTGGTCTGTACTGTTTGTGTAGCCTGCCCAAGTTTTGTTGAGCAGGTAACGGAGCTGGCTGATCTTGGTCTGAACTGTTTGTGTAGTCTGCCCAAGTTTTGTTGAGCAGGTAACGGAACTGGCTGATCTTGGTCTGAACTGTTTGTGTAGCCTGTCCAAGTTTTGTTGAGCAGGTAACGGAGCTGGCTGATCTTGGTCTGAACTGTTTGTGTAGCCTGTCCAAGTTTTGTTGAGCAGGTAAGGGAGCTGGCTGATCTTGGTCTGAACTGTTTGTGTAGCCTGCCCAAGTTTTGTTGAGCAGGTAACGGAGCTGGCTGATCTTGGTCTGAACTGTTTGTGTAGCCTGCCCAAGTTTTGTTAAGCAGGTAACGGAGCTGGCTGATCTTGGTCTGAACTGTTTGTGTAGCCTGCCCAAGTTTTGTTGAGCAGGTAACGAAGCTGGCTGATCTTGGTCTGTACTGTTTGTGTAGCCTGCCTAAGTTTTGTTTAGCAGGTTACGGAGCTGGTTCATCTAGGTCTGAACTGTTTGTGTAGCCTGCCCAAGTTTTGTTAAGCAAGTAACGGAGCTGGCTGATCTTGGTCTGAACTGTTTGTGTAGCCTGCCCAAGTTTTGTTTAGCAGGTAACGGAGCTGCCTAATCTTGGTCTGTACTGTTTGTGTAGCCTGCCCAAGTTTTGTTGAGCAGGTAACGGAGCTGGCTCATCTTGGTCTGAACTGTTTGTTTAGCCTGCCCAAGTTTTGTTGAGCAGGTAAGGGAGCTGGCTCATCTTGGTCAGAACCGTTTGTGTAGCCTGCCCAAGTTTTGTTGAGCAGGTAAAGGAGCTGGCTGATCTTGGTCTGTACTGTTTGTGTAGTCTGCCCAAGTTTTGTAGGGCAGGTAAGGGAGCTGGCTGATCTTGGTCTGTACTGTTTGTGTAGCCTGACCAAGTTTTGTTGAGCAGGTAAGGGAGCTGGCTGATCTTGGTCTGTACTGTTTGTGCCGCCTGCGCAAGTTTTGTAGGGCAGGTAAGGGAGCTGGCTCATCTTGGTCAGAACTGTTTGTGTAGCCTGCCCAAGTTTTGTTGAGCAGGCAAGGATAATTTATATATCTGCTTGGCTAACGCCATTCCCAATAAACAGCGATTGCGGTTGTAATTATGACGGGAGTTCCACTTTGTAATAATTATGATATAAAATAAAAAGAAAAGTCCTATTAGGAATATTGCTTATTTTATGGAGGATAATATTTGCCTATGTTTATAACTACTGGATACTTGCATCAGTGTATGTATTATTATATCGTACATACGTCAACAGGTAAGGATTGGTGTTTGGTTTAAATGGTCCATCACGAATATTTGGAGTGAGAAATATCGCATAATAGCGTCAATAATATAGACAAGGATGTCACACAGCAGAAAATGATTGAGAAAGCAGACAATAAGAAAGCATAAAATGATTGAGAAAGCAGAAAATGATTTAAGAAAGCAAGAAATAATATAAAAACAAGAAAATAACGAAAAGCAGAAATTGGAAAAACAACAACCAGAAAATGTTAAAAGAAGATACAACAGTTATCAAGAAGCAGAAAACGAATCAAAAGGCAGAACATTTTATGAGAAAACAGAAAATGCAGCATGAACGCAGAAAATCATATAAGAACAAAAACATTGAAATTAGAACCAGAAAATGATCAAAGAAAGCAGAGAATTTATAAATAAAGCAGAAAATGATACAGTATAAGAAAGATGAAAATATAATAAAATTTTATTAGAAAGCAGATTTTTTTAAGAAAGCAGAAAATAATTAAAGAAAACAGAAAATGATATAAGAATGCAGAAAATTGTTTCTAGGTAATGGAGGCCCGGGTTCCATCCCAGCCCGCGACATACCCAAGTCGTTAAAAATGGTATCGGTATAGCTCCCTTGCTAACGCTCAAGCAAATATAACGGTAGTTCTACGACTGGTTGGCCCGGTGTCAGGATAATGTGACTGGGTGTGGTATCATGTCAAGTGTTCACGGCATGCTATACACAGTGAAGGCAACACCATATCTGCTTCAAGTGGACACAACCTCCAAATAAGTGAAATACTGTTGGTGAGACGATGAACCCAACAAACATATTATCTAGAGAGACACGTTCCAAGTGTGTGTCCATATGGAGCCGGTGCAGGGAGCAATCCTATACCCTCAGACTTTTCCCCTGTTTGTCTGATTAATTGTTTTCACTTCAGCGTTTGGAACTTGTCTTTAAAAATATAATGTTGTAAATTGTTCCAAAGGGACATGTAGTAATGATATTTTGTTTTCTAAAAAATCTCAAATTTTCGGCAAATTGCCCTTTTTCAAGAGTTCAAGAGTAAAACACAAACACTTAGTCTCTCAGCATATTGCAAAGGCTCATGGGCGCTGTCATGTTAGAAAACTAATATATAAAAGTTCGGGTTTAACTATTTAGATATATATTTTTCATTTTTTTGATTTAACCTCAAATGGCTTATCTATATCCAATGTGTTTATATACACAATATATATTTTAACCTAAGCAACTTAACAAACGTCAAATTTGTCAAACAAACAAAAACAACAAAATTATTCGGCGTATACGACAAAATGTTTTATAACCAAAGCATTTTTTGCAACAACCAGTCCGAAACAAACAAGACGTCAAGTTTTTCAGATGTGTCAACACCAGGACCACTTTTAAGGTATTAGATGTGTGATCAATCTCATGAATATTCGCGTAATGTCGGCATTTAGCGTTTTACGATGATACATGCTCGATCATTTACGTCAACTTCCGAGAATAAAATCATCCGATTTCAGTCTTCCAATTTTATCCAATGAAATCGTGTCAATTTCTTCACTCAAAAATGGCGACAAGGAATCGCGGTCAGCCAGGAAGATTCGTAAAAAAAGTTAAATTAAAGGAAAGAAAGAAAGAAAGAAAGAAGTGTGTTTTCACATGGTTTTGGAGTATTTTATTTAGAAAAGTTTACTCTAATAAAAATGTACAAAAAATGACAGTAATGTGTTTTCTTTGTTTTTTATTTATCCAAATTTGACGTGTATGATGTTATTTAAAGGTCATATTTGAGGGCGTCGACCTAGTACATATAAATTCGCAAAACTTTAGTTAGCTGTGGTGAAAAATTGTTAAAATTTAGAAAAATAATCCAGAATACAATGCCGAATAATGTGATTTATCTTTTGTCAGGATTCAATTTAGAAACTATGACACATCTAATATCTTAAGTCTATCGGAGACATATTTCTCGTCTAATAATGACGTAACGTGTAACTGTACAGCAACGTGCGCTTGTGAATATTAATAGTGTGTCCCGCAACACGTCCAGATACATAGGCAGACGAGAAAGTTGTGGATTCTAGAATGAAATAACATCAGAACAAGTCCAAACCACTGCGCTATTCCACGATTTTCTTCTGTGTAAGTACAATTGATATTTTGTATAACATGCCACTACAGACGCTATCGATCTATTTTTAAAAATAGAGAAAATACTAGTAGTAAATTTTAAACGAATAACCAATAGTTTTCATAAGATTTATAAACATATAAATACAAAGAACAACTTAACATAAAATATAATAATGCATACTCACTATAGTTATATATAAAATAAAAAGAACGTCATTTAACCGAAATAGTACCCGTACGTTGGGAATGTGTAAATCGCGAAGCTTCCGGAATTCGGAACGCCTTGTCCATTTTCCCTCGATCATTCTCTAGCTAGAACGAGAATGTCCGAGGATATCCGTTCGCATGTGCAAATTTTTTCAGCATTCCATATATAGGCGGGGCGCTCCAGCGCCAATCAGGCCAGGTAGAAATGACAATTGATTAATCAATAGATTATTAAACATAGACAAGATAATTTTTGTATATTTAGCTTTTAAAAAAAGACAGCAAGTGACAGCCGAATAGTATATGTTGCTCATAAAAAGTGTAAAATATTATGTGATTGTTTTATGTTCTTTTTGTTTGCTAAAATATGTCTTAACAGTAAGTCATTACTACTATGTGAATGCTATATACTCATGCAGTACTTACTAAATTTAAATAGTCCGATCTATGTACGTCACATGTATTACACAAGTGTCTATGTGCATGTTGCTTCACGTGCAATTGTAATTTTTCCCATTAATTGTTGCATGCTTTTCTCGATTGTATTTGTATTTGCCTGTACGTATTGTCATTAACTTAAACGCGTTCAAGACAATAGACTTCTTGTCTATGTTTAATAAACTATTAAATTAAATTGAATTGATTAATCATGCAAGCGACTCCAATCCGTGGGGTCATGGCATTATTTCATCAAATACATTGTTAATCATAACAACTTTTGGAAAAAACTAACAAATAACGCTGTATTAGATGCTTAGTTTGAAGTTAAACCTCAATTTTAAAAATCGATGAAATGCTGTGACTATATCTTTAAATGATGTTGTTGCACCGCAATCTTGATTCCTAACAATAACAATCTTATTTTCGCAACACTCGGTAACATAATACCGGAGATGTTAACATGAATCAAAGTTCTGCGAGGCATACTGGAGTTTGAACCAATGTGTCAGTGGCACGGGCATTAAACAAGAAATTCCAGGATAATAAGACGATTGGAAAGGAGTCCAAAACAACATACTGTCCTAATGTATGATTATAAAGTAAGGAAAATTGCTATGGGAGGAGATTTCAATCAATCAAATCTGAATAAAGGCAGTATTGCATGAGGACAGCGAGGTTTAGAAAATCGTGTTAGTTGTATGGTTAATAGAACCACCGCTTCACACTCAGCATAGAGACGGAGCAGATAGGACAATGGAAGTTCCAAGAATGGCAGACAATTGGTCAGAAAACCGTTTTTTCTACGATTGGATGTGATTATTTTTTATATTTCCGCGGCAGTGCATCACGGTGATGACAGCACTACTTGACACCCAGCTCGAAGCGCTTCATCTGATACACACACAACTCCTAAAGGACATATATCCTGTTGGCTGGCGCATTATAAACAGGGAATATTTTGAGCAACATTTTTCATTTTTTCCCGTAGTTTTCATATTTTGTAACATTAGTTAATTTGTTGTTCTTCCATTAATCTGGAAATATACATTATCCCGTCTTAATAGTTTTCTTTACTCTCACCTTTCATCTTGCGGTATATGGCGAGCACATACATTATCCAGTCTTAATAGTTTTCTTTACTCTCGCCTTTCACCTTGCGGTATATGGCGAGCACATACATTATCCTGTCCCAATAGTTTTCTTTACTCTCGCCTTTCACCGTGCGGTATATGGCGAGCACATACATTATCCAGTCTTAATAGTTTTCTTTACCCTCGCCTTTCACCTTGCGGTATATGGCGAGCACATACATTATCCTGTCCCAATAGTTTTCTTTACTCTCGCCTTTCACCTTGCGGTATATGGCGAGCACATACATTATCCAGTCTTAATAGTTTTCTTTACCCTCGCCTTTCACCTTGCGGTATATGGCGAGCACATACATTATCCTGTCCCAATAGTTTTCTTTACTCTCGCCTTTCACCGTGCGGTATATGGCGAGCATATACATTATCCCGTCTCAATAGTTTTCTTTACCCTCGCCTTTCACCTTGCGGTATATGGCGCGCACATACATTATCCTGTCCCAATAGTTTTCTTTACTCTCGCCTTTCACCTTGCGGTATATGGCGCGCACATACATTATCCTGTCCCAATAGTTTTCTTTACTCTCGCCTTTCACCGTGCGGTATATGGCGAGCATATACATTATCCCGTCTCAATAGTTTTCTTTACCCTCGCCTTTCACCTTGCGGTATATGGCGAGCATATACATTATCCCGTCCCAATACTTTTCTTTACCTTCGCCTTTCACCTCGCGGTATATGGCGAGCACATACATTATCCCGTCCCAATAGTTTTCTTTACTCTCACCTTTCACCTTGCGGTATATGGCGAGCACATACATTATCCCGTCCCAAGAGTTTTCTTTACCCTCGCCTTTCACCTTGCGGTATATGGCGAGCACATACATTATCGCGTCCCAATAGTTTTCTTTACTCTCGCCTTTCACCTTGCGGTATATGGCGAGCACATACATTATCCCGTCCCAATAGTTTTCTTTACTCTCGCCTTTCACCTTGCGGTATATGGCGAGCACATACATGATCCCGTCCCAATACTTTTCTTTACTCTCGCCTTTCACCTTGCGGTATATGGCGAGCACATACATTATCCTGTCCCAATAGTTTACTTTACCCACGCCTTTCACCTTGCGGTATATGGCCAGCATATACATTATCCTGTCCCAATAGTTTTCTTTACCCTCGCCTTTCACCTTGCGGTATATGGCGAGCACATACATTATCCCGTCCGAATAGTTTTCTTTACCCACGCCTTTCACCTTGCGGTATATGGCGAGCACATACATTATCCCGTCCCAATAGTTTTCTTTACTCTCGCCTTTCACCTTGCGGTATATGGCCAGCATATACATTATCCTGTCCCAATAGTTTTCTTTACCCTCGCCTTTCACCTTGCGGTATATGGCGAGCACATACATGATCCCGTCCCAATACTTTTCTTTACTCTCACCTTTCACCTTGCGGTATATGGCCAGCACATACATTATCCTGTCCCAATAGTTTTCTTTACTCACGCCTTTCACCTTGCGGTATATGGCCAGCACATACATTATCCTGTCCCAATAGTTTTCTTTACCCTCGCCCTTCACCTTGCGGTATATGGCGAGCATATACATTATCCTGTCCCAATAGTTTTCTTTACTCTCGCCTTTCACCTTGCGGTATATGGCGAGCACATACATTATCCCGTCCCAATAGTTTTCTTTACCCTCGCCTTTCACCTTGTTGTATATGGCGAGCATATACATTATCCTGTCCCAGTAGTTTTTTTTACCCTCGCTATTCACCTTGCGGTATATGGCGAGCATATACATTATCCCGTCCCAATAGTTTTCTTTACCCTCGCCTTTCACCTTGCGGTATATGGCGAGCACATACATTATCCCGTCCCAATAGTTTTCTTTACTCTCACCTTTCACCTTGCGGTATATGGCGAGCATATACATTATCCTGTCCCAATAGTTTTCTTTACTCTCGCCTTTCACCTTGCGGTATATGGCGAGCACATACATTATCCCGTCCCAATAGTTTACTTTACCCTCGCCTTTCACCTTGCGGTATATGGCGAGCATATACATTATCCCGTCCCAATAGTTTTCTTTACCCTCGCCTTTCACCTTGCGGTATATGGCGAGCACATACATTATCCCGTCCCAATACTTTTCTTTACTCTCGCCTTTCACCGTGCGGTATATGGCGAGCACATACATTATCCCGTCCCAATAGTTTTCTTTACTCTCACCTTTCACCGTGCGGTATATGGCGAGCACATACATTATCCCGTCCCAATAGTTTTCTTTACCCTCGCCTTTCACCGTGCGGTATATGGCGAGCACATACATTATCCCGTCCCAATACTTTTCTTTACTCTCGCCTTTCACCGTGCGGTATATGGCGAGCACATACATTATCCCGTCCCAATACTTTTCTTTACTCTCGCCTTTCACCGTGCGGTATATGGCGAGCACATACATTATCCCGTCCCAATAGTTTTCTTTACTCTCTCCTTTCACCTTGCGGTATATGGCGAGCACATACATTATCCCGTCCCAATAGTTTTCTTTACCCTCACCTTTCACCTTGCGGTATATGGCGAGCACATACATTATCCCGTCCCAATACTTTTCTTTACTCTCACCTTTCACCTTGCGGTATATGGCGAGCATATACATTATCCCGTCCCAATATTTTTCTTTACCCTCACCTTTCACCTTGCGGTATATGGCGAGCACATACATTATCCCGTCCCAATAGTTTTCTTTACCCTCACCTTTCACCTTGCGGTATAAGGCGAGCATATACATTATCCTGTCCCAATAGTTTTCTTTACCCACGCCTTTCACCTTGCGGTATATGGCGAGCACATACATTATCCCGTCCCAATACTTTTCTTTACTCTCACCTTTCACCTTGCGGTATATGGCGAGCACATACATTATCGCGTCCCAATACTTTTCTTTACTCTCACCTTTCACCTTGCGGTATATGGCGAGCACATACATTATCCCGTCCCAATAGTTTTCTTTACCCTCGCCTTTCACCGTGCGGTATATGGCGAGCATATACATTATCCCGTCCCAATAGTTTTCTTTACCCACGCCTTTCACCTTGCGGTATATGGCGAGCACATACATTATCCCGTCCCAATAGTTTTCTTTACCCACGCCTTTCACCTTGCGGTATATGGCGAGCACATACATTATCCCGTCCCAATAGTTTTCTTTACCCTCGCCTTTCACCGTGCGGTATATGGCGAGCATATACATTATCCCGTCTCAATAGTTTTCTTTACCCACGCCTTTCACCTTGCGGTATATGGCGAGCACATACATTATCCCGTCCCAATAGTTTTCTTTACCCACGCCTTTCACCTTGCGGTATATGGCGAGCACATACATTATCCCGTCCCAATACTTTTCTTTACCCTCACCTTTCACCTTGCGGTATATGGCCAGCACATACATTATCCCGTCCCAATACTTTTCTTTACCCTCGCCTTTCACCTTGCGGTATATGGCCAGCACATACATTATCCCGTCCCAATAGTTTTCTTTACCCTCGCCTTTCACCGTGCGGTATATGGCGAGCACATACATTATCCCGTCCCAATAGTTTTATTTACTCTCGCCTTTCACCTTGCGGTATATGGCGAGCACATACATTATCCCGTCCCAATACTTTTCTTTACCCTCGCCTTTCACCTTGCGGTATATGGCCAGCACATACATTATCCCGTCCCAATAGTTTTCTTTACTCTCACCTTTCACCTTGCGGTATATGGCGAGCACATACATTATCCCGTCCCAATAGTTTTCTTTACCCTCGCCTTTCACCGTGCGGTATATGGCGAGCACATACATTATCCCGTCCCAATAGTTTTCTTTACTCTCACCTTTCACCTTGCGGTATATGGCGAGCACATACATTATCCCGTCCCAATAGTTTTCTTTACCCTCGCCTTTCACCGTGCGGTATATGGCGAGCACATACATTATCCCGTCCCAATAGTTTTCTTTACCCACGCATTTCACCTTGCGGTATATGGCGAGCACATACATTATCCCGTCCCAATAGTTTTCTTTACTCTCGCCTTTCACCGTGCGGTATATGGCGAGCATATACATTATCCCGTCCCAATAGTTTTCTTTACCCACGCCTTTCACCTTGCGGTATATGGCGAGCACATACATTATCCCGTCCCAATAGTTTTCTTTACTCTCGCCTTTCACCTTGCGGTATATGGCGAGCACATACATTATCCCGTCCCAATAGTTTTCTTTACTCTCACCTTTCACCTTGCGGTATATGGCCAGCACATACATTATCCCGTCCCAATAGTTTTCTTTACTCTCGCCTTTCACCTTGCGGTATATGGCCAGCACATACATTATCCCGTCCCAATAATTTTCTTTACTCTCACCTTTCACCTTGCGGTATATGGCGAGCACATACATTATCCCGTCCCAATAGTTTTCTTTACCCTCGCCTTTCACCTTGCGGTATATGGCGAGCACATACATTATCCCGTCCCAATAGTTTACTTTACCCTCGCCTTTCACCTTGCGGTATATGGCGAGCACATACATTATCCCGTCCCAATAGTTTTCTTTTCTCTCACCTTTCACCTTGCGGTATATGGCGAGCACATACATTATCCCGTCCCAATAGTTTACTTTACCCTCGCCTTTCACCTTGCGGTATATGGCGAGCACATACATTATCCCGTCCCAATAGTTTTCTTTACTCTCTCCTTTCACCTTGCGGTATATGGCGAGCACATACATTATCCCGTCCCAATAGTTTTCTTTACCCTCGCCTTTCACCGTGCGGTATATGGCGAGCACATACATTATCCCGTCCCAATAGTTTTCTTTACTCTCTCCTTTCACCTCGCGGTATATGGCGAGCACATACATTATCCCGTCCCAATAGTTTTCTTTACTCTCACCTTTCACCTTGCGGTATATGGCGAGCACATACATTATCCCGTCCCAATAGTTTTCTTTACTCTCTCCTTTCACCTTGCGGTATATGGCGAGCACATACATTATCCCGTCCCAATAGTTTTCTTTACTCTCTCCTTTCACCTTGCGGTATATGGCGAGCACATACATTATCCCGTCCCAATAGTTTACTTTACCCTCGCCTTTCACCGTGCGGTATATGGCGAGCACATACATTATCCCGTCCCAATAGTTTTCTTTACTCTCACCTTTCACCTTGCGGTATATGGCGAGCACATACATTATTGTTAACACCGCTGGTGCCACTTGAACCATCCGTCGACAGAACAATCTCTCTAAGGTGACAAAGACCTATAATTAAGCCTTAAATACTCAATCAAGAACAATGCATTATCCGAAGACAGGGCACGGGGTTAACTAATTAAGAATTAATTGCCCAATTACTTCAAACGTCTCGTGGTGAAAAATGTTAAGTGTGTTGTTAAAACTGAGTGACTTCAAAATGCAGCCAAACGTACATTTCGCAAGTTGTTACACAAGAATCGGATATACCATCTGAATAATCAAAACTGCAATAGTTTGGCGCTGTATACGTTTTGGTGAAACGTCCTCTTTGCTAGGTAGCATCTTGACTAGTAACAAATAACGTTCTTTTCCTTTTGGCATGGTGGCCAGTTAATTTACATGCGGTTTATTGTTCACGATGATGTACAAATCTGGGTTAGTAACTGTTTTTATTGTTCTCTGCTCGGATCATTTTGTTCTGTCAGTTTGAAATAAACATGACAATTATGTGTGCCATATGTGGAAATATTCTCTTAATTGCTAACGTTAATCCTGGTCGTTCTGGCTAAATCACTGGCGAAGTAACTGGTCATAAAACATAATAGTGCGGTATGGTATGTATTTCCGTAGGATTTCTTTGCTAAAATTGATTTTTTTGCTTCTTTGGGTTCAGTTAGGATCAGACTATCAGAAAATGAAGGGGTTCAAATTTTCCAGCCCCTCCTTCCTTTTTGACAGGGTCATTTCCATTTTGGCCCCCCAGAGTAGACTATGTACCTATTTCCTCCATTTGGTAACCAATTTAAACAATGTAAAAGTTGTTTTATAGGTTTTGAACTGTCCTGAGTTGATTTATTTGACTTTCAAATCGACCATAAGTGTCTTTAATCGACTTCCGGTGTCCTTAAACGACTTCCGGTATGTAAGCTGACCCCCCCCCCCCTCCAAGATTAACAACACGAATTACATGTGGCCTCTTTATTTCACCATATGCTTCACAGAAACTTAAGGAGCAATCAGTCAAATTTAATGATCAGTTAGTACAGTTCAAATTCCCACTTGTAGATTTATTTGAAATGTCATTGACTCATGTATAGTTGCTGTCCCAACATCTATAATCAGTCTCTAATATTGAGTTTCACTCCGTCATTCAAATCTGTGGTCCACTGAAGATCAGGACAATCTAATCGTCATCAGAATCACTACTTTGAATGTCCTCCCTTATTGTGTTTTCACAGTTTTCACCATAGCATTTGCACAGAGGAGTGCAAGGCAATCCATTGCTAGAGCAACTACATCGCCCCTTGCAACCTGTCTTGCAGTTACACTTGATGAGCTCAATTACTGCCCGTGGGGCAGGAAGAGCAAGACACCTAACTGGAACATACAGTTCTTTCTCTAAATTCCATCCATTTGCTTCAATTGGAGGAAGCCCTGGGCAGCTCGTTTGGTACGATTTATCTCGCATTGTGATATAGTTGGCACGAAGAATATGAGGTAACAATATGGCATGAGTTGGAGGAAGCATCTCACGCTCCAAGTTCTTTAATCGAAATAGTTCCCACCTTAATGATGGCAAGGTTGTAGGACCTTTTGGACTATAAACACGACACACAAATTGTTCCAATGCCTTCACCTGTGCAGGAAGCTCACCACTGACAAGCTCTGCAGGAATGCAACGTTCTCCAAGTTCCTTGAAACAGCTTATGGCTTGATCATCAGCATCAAGCTTCAGGTAGGCATTGAGCCATGTCTTTTTGGTGATTCCAACAAATTTGCCTCCCCAGTCAGCACCAGAGAAGTTGTGCAGTCCAAGAAGGCCTTGGCATTTGTGATGTCCAATGACTTTAACTCTCCCGAATATAGCTATTTCTCGAGCCTTTGTGCCTTTGCCTTTTTAAAACTTAAGAAAAGTGGGAGCGGAAATGCATCCATGAGATACTAGATCAACAAGCAGCAGGAGCACATCAGTATCCGAATACCAAACACACAGTTTTCTTCTGGCACCATTAGACACAGAAGCAAGGACCTGATGAGGAATCAAAGTGTAAGCCTCTTCATGTGTGTGTACCTTCTCAAAATCATGTCCCTTGATGATGGTATCATACACAACGACCAGCAGGAAAGAACTGTCCCTTGAAAAGTATTCAAGCTGTCCCTGGCCTAACATGCATGTCAGCTTTTTCTTGGTTGATGGTGCAGATAGAAGTTCCTTAATGGACATAGTGAGCTTCATTTCTAGATGGATTTCATATTCCACAGATGTAGTTGCTCTCTTCTGCCGAGTTTTATTCTCTAACGACTGGTCCATGTATCTGTCAAAGACAATTCGACCCTTATCATAGCCGGCCATCATCTTTTCAATGCGTTTGTTGAATGCATCCTGAAGATCTGACAGCTTCAGCATAGTTTGTGTTTGTTTTTTTCATACTCTGAAGCACACCCATGGCATCAACTATCAGAACACTAACTGAAGAAGAAACTTCCTCTTGCACTTGGTGTGTCTGTATGGCAACTTCAATCGGCTCTACTGTGGCATCTTCAACTGCATGCATCAGACTGGCTTTGTCTGTTGGGATATACAGAGACCCATCAACAGCACAAAGAGAACGGGATATCGTTGACATCTCATATTCGCCAATTGTCTCCTCAAGTTTTGGTACTAAACTTGGTCGGCTACTTTGGATGATAAGAAATCTTCCCAGCAATTCACGTTCCTCACGCAACTTTATGACCTTTTCTCCAATAAAGATTTTGTTTTCTCCATCCAGTTGGAAAAACCTTCAGTTTGAGTTTCTTCATTTTGTCCCACACTGAGAGACTTGATGTAGATATCAAACGTTGAGAAACAAACTCCTCAAAGCCTTTCTGGCCCTTTTCTGGGAAATTCAGAATGTCTTGGTTTGCATCATTTGACACAAGCGCTGATGATACCAGACACTTCAATGGCGTGTTTACTTTAAATGGATTGTCTTTACAGTGCACCTCGATTAAATGGCGAAACTTCAGAGTATTTGCTCTTGACCTCAGAGCGATCTCTCCTGAGAGGTTGATAATGCTCTGTCCTTGCATTAGATCTGGAAGCTTTAGGGAACCTGTTGAGGTACTGATTTACAAGACGAGCAATATGAGGTGTGGTAGTGACAAGTCGGTTTAGAGCTGCCTCATCTCTACTGAGTCCAACCATTCCTCCATGTCCCTTTAGTTTCTTTATCTCGTGCTCAAGAGCCTGATCGGTGAAGAGATGGGTGAAGGGTATCTCCGATTTTGCCACAACAAAGATTTCAGTACATCCCATGTCTCTGGGTCATCTTCTTCAAGGGCATTCATTTGAGCAAGATGAACTGGCATCAGTCGAGCATAGTTAAGAAGATCATGGGCAAAGAAATACTTGATGAGGTTTTCTAAAGCAGACAAGTAGCCCTTCCAGTCACCTATGCGACAACAGCTAATGAATTGAAGAAGACTTTTCACTTAGCCAAGGTACTGAGTCAGGAACTGTGTAAACTCGCAAACGGGACCTTTTGACATTGTGGACAAGATGGCATCAAACTGCAACATCATAATTGCTAGGCTGGTTGTGATGTGCTTGTAAGCTTTACCACCAAAAATTCCACGTAGAGCTGCTGATGTGTATGCACCACTTTCAATTGCACACGTGTCAAGTCCACTTGCATCAATTGTTTTACCAAGAGCATGTAGGGCAGCAAATGCAATGTGGAAAGCTCCAGCTCTTAGGATCCAATTGGTGTTGCCAACTAACTGCTGAATTTTCAATGCACGGGCGTAAAGATCAAGATCAAGAGTTATAAGAGTCTTTTTCTGAGGACCAACAACAGTGGCTGAGATGCCCTGCGTTAACAGCAGAGCAGTACAGAAGGTCCCATAATTTGTTGGTGAGGTCTTGAACAGTGGAGCAATCACCTCTGTGTTTGTACACATGCGACTGTGGCTGTTAGAGGAGTGTGATAACAACAGGGACTTAATTGCAGCCCAAGATGGCATCATATCTTCCTTTGCGAATTTATCTCTTTTGTGCATATGTCCTTTTACCGACAGAATAAGGTCAGACTGATCCCTGTCCATCGAAGACTCAGTATTACGTAACTCCTCCTCATTGTCCTGGGTGTCTTCCTGTGCCAGCTGAGGTTCAGCCAA